>OY804577.1:11321453-11706453 GCA_963680875.1 Bathymodiolus brooksi | reverse complement strand
AATGTTCAAAGTCATACATGTAGTGGTATATCTAACATTTCAGTGTCTGTTCCACGCCAGGTTCTTGATTACTAAAGCCATATGTCGTCGTAGTTTTTTCCTTTTTTTGCTGGGGTTTTTTTTGAATAAGTTGAGGTGAGTGATTATTATTCGTTCTGCTGATATTGATAGACTCTCGATTTTCTTTAATATACATTCCAAGACTTACAATTTCATAATGCTTGTTGGAATTGGTAAAACATTACACAACACTTGGTGGAATTGGTGAAACATTACACAACACTTGGTGGAATTGGTGAAACATTACACAACACTTGATGGAATTGGTAAAACATTACACAACACTTGGTGAAATTGATTTTTTTTTTCATTACACAACACTTGGTGGAATTGGTGAAACATTACACAACACTTGGTGGAATTGGTAAAACATTAACACAACACTTGGTGGAAATGGTGAAACATTATACAATTATTGCCTGCACTTAAGGTGAACATCATAATTGTTCACTCGAGGGGTGTTGTTTTCCCGAGGGCTTTTGCCAGAGCGAAAACAACATCCCAAGGGTGAACAATTACGATGTTCACCGCAACTGCAGGCAATAATTGTTTTATAATATCAAAACTCTATTTACAATAATGTTGGATGCAATAAACACTTATTTGTGTGTTTTTATCTTGTGTTTTCATAAACTTTATATTTGTGTTTTTAGCTTCCGGTCAAGATTGTAGTTCCGGAATGCAAAAACGGATACATTTTCGGACAAACTTGGAACATAACATTTGTCGACCGGTGAACAACAGTGATGTTTCCCTGGGGAACCAATTTTGTAAAAACATCCCTTTTATTTTATATGTAATATATAATGTAACGTATAGCAATACAAAATATTTGATGGAATTGGTAAAACATTACACAACACTTGGTGGAATTGGTGAAACATGACACAACACTTGATGGAATTGATAAAACATTACACAACACTTGGTGGAATTGGTAAAACATGACACAACACTTGATGGAATTGATAAAACATTACACAACACTTGATGGAATTGGTAAAACATTACACAACACTTGGTCGAATTGGTGAAACATGACACAACACTGACGGAATTGATAAACCATTACACAACACTTGATGGAATTGGTAAAACATTACACAACACTTGGTGGAATTGGTGAAACATGACACAACACTTGATGGAATTGGTGAAACATGACACAACACTTGATGGAATTGGTGAAACATGGCACAACACTTGATGGAATTGGTAAAACATGACACAACACTTGGTGGAATTGGTAAAACATGACACAACACTTGGTGGAATTGGTAAAACATTACACAACACTTGGTGGAATTGGTGAAACATGACACAATACTTGATGGAATTGGTAAAACATTACACAACACTTGGTGGAATTGGTAAAACATTACACAACACTTGGTGGAATTGGTGAAACATGACACAACACTGGATGGAGTTGGTGAAACATGACACAACACTTCATGGAATTGGTGAAACATGACACAACACTTGATGGAATTGGTAAAACATTACACAACACTTGGTGGAATTGGTAAAACATTACACAACACTTGGTGGAATTGGTGAAACGTGACACAACACTTGATGGAATTGGTGAAACATTACACAACACTTGGTGGAATTGGTAAAACATTACACAACACTTGGTGGAATTGGTAAAACATTACACAACACTTGGTGGAATTGGTGAAACATGACACAATACTTGATGGAATTGGTAAAACATTACACAACACTTGGTGGAATTGGTAAAACATTACACAACACTTGGTGGAATTGGTGAAACATGACACAACACTTGATGGAATTGATAAAACATTACAAAATACTTGATGGAATTGGTAAAACATTACACAACACTTGGTGGAATTGGTGAAACATGTCATAACACTGGATGGAATTGATAAAACATTACAAAATACTTGGTGGAATTGGTAAAACATTACAAAATACTTGATGGAATTGGTGAAACATGTCACAACACTGGATGGAATTGATAAAACATTACAAAATACTTGGTGGAATTGGTAAAACATTACAAAATACTTGGTGGAATTGGTGAAACATTACAAAATACTTGGTGGAATTGGTTAAGCATTCCACAACGCTTGGTGGAATTGGTGAAACATTACAAAATAATTGGTGGAATTGGTTAAGCATTACACAACACTTGGTGGAATTGGAAAAACATTACACAACACTTGATGGAATTGGTAAAACATTACACAACACTTGATGAAATTGGTGAAACATTACACAACACTTGGTGGAATTGGCTAAACATTACACAACACTTGATGGAATTGGTAAAACATTATACAACACTTGATGAATTTGGTGAACATTACACAACAATTGGTGGAATTTGTGAGACATTACACAACACTTGGTGAAATTGGTGAAACATTACACAACACTTGATGGAATTGGTAAACCATTACACAACACTTGATGAAAATGGTGAAACATTACACAACCCTTGGTGGAATTAGTGAGACATTACACAACACTTGGTCAAATTGGTGAAACATTACACAACATTTGGTGGAATTGGTGAAACATATTGATTATCAATTACCATATACAGAAACACGATATAAACTGTTTTAAAGGATAAATAAGCTTCATGTACAGAACTCTTTTAGATTTCCAAACATACAAATGTATATGTTTGTCAGGTCGAAATGTGACGTATTGATGACGGTATTGGTAGGATTACCTCACCTGTTAATTACATGTATAATGTGACGTATTGATGACGGTATTGGTAGGCTTACCTTACCTGTTAATTACATGTATAATGTGACGTATTGATGACGGTATTGGTAGGATTACTTCACCTGTTAATTACATGTATAATGTGATGTATTGATGACGGTATTGGTAGGCTTACCTCACCTGTTAATTACATGTATAATGTGATGTATTGATGACGGTATTGGTAGGATTACCTCACCTGTTAATTACATGTATAATGTGACGTATTGATGACGGTATTGGTAGGATTACCTCACCTGTTAATTACATATATAATGTGATGTATTGATGACGGTATTGGTAGGCTTACCTCACCTGTTAATTGCATGTATAATGTGATGTATTGATGACGGTATTGGTAGGATTACCTCACCTGTTAATTACATGCATAATGTGACGTATTGATGACGGTATTGGTAGGATTATCTCCCCTGTTAATTACATGTATAATGTGACGTATTGATGATGGTATTGGTAGGATTACCTCACCTGTTAATTACATGTATAATGTGACGTTTTGATGACGGTATTGGTAGGCTTACCTCACCTGTTAATTACATGTATAATGTGACGTATTGATGACGGTATTGGTAGGCTTACCTCACCTGTTAATTACATGTATAATGTGACGTATTGATGACGGTATTGGTAGGAATATCTCACCTATTAATTACATGCATAATGTGACGTATTGATGACGGTATTGGTAGGATTACCTCACCCATTAATTACATGAATAATGTGACGTATTGATGACGGTATTGGTAGGATTACCTCACCTATTAATTACATGTATAATGTGACGTATTGATGACGGCATTGGTAGGATTACCTCACCTATTAATTACGTGTATAATGTGACGTATTGATGATGGTATTGGTAGGATTACCTCACCTATTAATTACGTGTATAATGTGACGTATTGATGATGGTATTGGTAGGATTACCTCACCTATTAATTAAGTGTATAATGTGACGTATTGATGATGGTATTGGTAGGATTACCTCACCTATTAATTACGTGTATAATGTGACGTATTGATGATGGTATTGGTAGGATTACCTCACCCATTAATTACATGAATAATGTATTGTTACAAGTCTTAAATTTAAACAAATTATGAGTGCTTCTCAAAAACACACTTTAGAACAATTTTGCAAATTTATACGAGAAATAAATAAATCTTTTGTTCACTAGGCTGTCTCACAACCCTGTCCCTATTGTATATATTGTATATATATTTATATTACCTATTTCAGACTCTTATTGTATCTTAGACATCAAATGTACCAGTCTTTACCTCAGTGTGTAAGTGTCGTGTGAAACAATAGTATGTACTATGTGCAAGTCATAAATATCATAATGAGAACACTATGATTCCCCTAAGTCATGTAGGAAACCGACGTGGTATCGATAAAGGGCATGTTTCTCCACTGTGAGGTACATTTTCTCCAATAGAGATGTCATGTAGTTGTGGAGTGCCTCGTGTATATGACTGTCATGCTTCTTGCACGTAAATGACGGCATACATTAGTTCATAATGAGTAAAAGTTTGATAAAAGTTGTATTTGATAGATCGTGGCAAGTCAAAGATTTCCTATCCTATCCATGATCTCCTGAGGCAATATAAATGTTATCTCCCATAGCCCCATATCTTTATACATACACTCCTTATTGTTTGTTATTAAATTGCTTTCATGATGAATATAGATGAAAGAAATGTTTGAAGATATCAAAGTTGGAAATCAGACGACGTAGATCGAAGGACAAACAAACAATGACGTAGATCGAAGGACAAACAAACAATGACGTAGATCGAAGGACAAACAAACAATGACGTAGATCGAAGGACAAACAAACAATGACGTAGATCGAAGGACAAACAAACAATGACGTAGATCGAAGGACAAACAAACTATGACGTAGATCGAAGGACAAACAAACAATGACGTAGATCGAAGGACAAACAAACAATGACGTAGATCGAAGGACAAACAAACAATGACGTAGATCGAAGGACAAACAAACAATGACGTAGATCGAAGGACAAACAAACTATGACGTAGATCGAAGGACAAACAAACAATGACGTAGATCGAAGGACAAACAAACAATGACGTAGATCGAAGGACAAACAAACAATGACGTAGATCGAAGGACAAACAAACAATGACGTAGATCGAAGGACAAACAAACAATGACGTAGATCGAAGGACAAACAAACAATGACGTAGATCGAAGGACAAACACACAATGACGTAGATCGAAGGACAAACAAACAATGACGTAGATCGAAGGACAAACAAACAATGACGTAGATCGAAGGACAAACAAACAATGATGTAGATCGAAGGACAAACAAACAATGATGTAGATCGAAGGACAAACAAACTATGACGTAGATCGAAGGACAAACAAACAATGACGTAGATCGAAGGACAAACAAACAATGACGTAGATCGAAGGACAAACAAACAATGACGTAGATCGAAGGACAAACAAACAATGACGTAGATCGAAGGACAAACAAACAATGACGTAGATCGAAGGACAAACAAACAATGATGTAGATCGAAGGACAAACAAACAATGACGTAGATCGAAGGACAAACAAACAATGACGTAGATCGAAGGACAAACAAACAATGACGTAGATCGAAGGATAAACACACAATGACGTAGATCGAAGGACAAACAAACAATGATGTAGATCGAAGGATAAACAAACAATGACGTAGATCGAAGGACAAACAAACAATGACGTAGATCGAAGGACAAACACACAATGACGTAGATCGAAGGACAAACACACAATGACGTAGATCGAAGGACAAACAAACAATGACGTAGATCGAAGGACAAACAAACAATGACGTAGATCGAAGGACAAACAAACAATGACGTAGATCGAAGGACAAACAAACAATGACGTAGATCGAAGGACAAACAAACAATGACGTAGATCGAAGGACAAACAAACAATGACGTAGATCGAAGGACAAACAAACAATGACGTAGATCGAAGGACAAACAAACAATGACGTAGATCGAAGGACAAACAAACAATGACGTAGATCGAAGGACAAACAAACAATGACGTAGATCGAAGGACAAACAAACAATGACGTAGATCGAAGGACAAACACACAATGACGTAGATCGAAGGACAAACAAACAATGACGTAGATCGAAGGACAAACAAACAATGACGTAGATCGAAGGACAAACAAACAATGACGTAGATCGAAGGACAAACAAATAATGACGTAGATCGAAGGACAAACAAACAATGACGTAGATCGAAGGACAAACAAACAATGACGTAGATCGAAGGACAAACAAACAATGACGTAGATCGAAGGACAAACAAACTATGACGTAGATCGAAGGACAAACAAACAATGACGTAGATCGAAGGACAAACAAACAATGACGTAGATCGAAGGACAAACAAACAATGACGTAGATCGAAGGACAAACAAACAATGACTAAACGTAAAAGGACCAACAAATAAATATAAAGTAATAGTGGACAAAATACGACAGTGAAAACTAAAGATTGAACAACACGAGCGTGAACACAATGTGCTCCAGAAGACAGGGAAAACTAAAGATTGATCAACACGAGCATAAACACATGTGCTCCAGAAGACAGGGAAAACTAAAGATTGATCAACACGAGCGTAAACACATGTGCTCCAGAAGACAGGGAAAACTAAAGATTGATCAACACGAGCGTAAACACATGTGCTCCAGAAGACAGGGAAAACTAAAGATTGATCAACACGAGTGTGAACACATGTGCTCCAGAAGACAGGGAAAACTAAAGATTGATCAACACGAGCGTGAACACATGTGCTCCAGAAGGGTAAACAGTTTCTGAAATGCACTTGACGTTAAATAATCCATCAATCAATAATAATTTTAAAAAAGACGGTAGAAGCAATAAAAACAAAGATGTTTGTAGGTTAATAAGACTTGTCGTACTATTATTATTTCTGAATTTAATTCTGCTTTAGAAACAATCAATTGTGTGGTATTTTTCTGGGTATAATTTCTGACTAATAAAGGTGTATGTCATGTTTTAACAGTAGGCAAAGACATCAATTAGAGTCAGTAATTGCTTGTATAAAGCACACCAATAAATATAAAGAGAATACAATTATGAACAGATCCACCAAAATTCCAACTTTCTTGAGATTGCTTGTTAAATATATATACAAATACTAATTTGTAATTGTGTAAATGCAACGGAGAAAATAACCATAAACATTTTCAAAGCATCATCTTCATTATAACTTGGCACACACAAAGGCGCATATGTCTCTGATAATGAGGCAAGGTTTGGCTTAATTGCATCCTTGTTTTATGCTTACGGTAATTATAATTCAAAACAGGAAAAGGGTTTGTTACATGTTAAGATTATCATGAAAGCAGATCCACTTTTTCAGCGTTGAAAATTATTACCTCAAATAAGTTTCTTATCAAAACCGTGTAAAATGGATGGACTGCTGCAAGACAAAAGTTAATTGAAAGCACCAATTCCACTAATACGTCTTCATTTATCTGACTACTGTTTAACGAGATATTCATTCCTCAATGTAATATGTCGTCTGCGAATCATAACCTGGCGCGTGCACATCAAATATTCTACTGTGTTGAATATTTTCGTATTATTAGGGGCGGTCTGCGTTTAATCTTAAAAACCTTTTATAATAATAATATTAAGGATATTTTTTTTCTGTAGCTTTCTTTATGATTTCTCATAAATTTAACTAACCCTCTTAATTATAGAAGTTTTTTACGTTCTACGAAAAGTACTGCATAACTCTTAATGTAATGGTCCAGCACAAAAAAGAAAAAAAAATTAATTATATAAATCTTTATATTTTTAGCTCACCAGGTCAAAGGACATGTGAGCTTTTGTTATCACTTGGCGTCCGTCGTCCGTCCTTTTTTCACCGTACGTAGTAGGGTTTTACATTTAAATCTTCTCTAATGAAAACGTTGAACCAAATTTGGCTGGGGTGTTCCTTGGGTAGTCTCCTTTCAAATTTGTGTCAGGTAGCCCTGTTCAAGATGGCGATCGTTACTAAAAACAAAATTTCTAAAAAAAAATAAAAATAATAACAAACGCAACGAATGTATTACCTCCTTTTTTGGTTGAAATAAAGGGCATATAATATACTAACTCCCTTGTTTTTAAAAATAAAGGGTATAAAACATATTATCTCCATTGTTTATAGAAATAAAGGGGATATAGCATATGAAGATCCCTTGGTTGACGTGTATATCAATTTAATAAATTAACATTTATTGATCATAAGATGTTTGTTTACGACTGTTTGTATATGTGTGTTATTAATAAGGTTTAAGCAAATTATTTTCAATATACACATTAGATAAATTATTGTCAATATACACATTAAATAAATTATTGTCAATACACACATTAGATAAATTATTTACAATACACACATTAGATAAATTATTTACAATACACACATTACACAAATTAGCTACAATACACACATTAGATCAATTTTTTACAATGCACACATTAGATCAATTATTGTCAAAACAATACACACATTAGATAAATTACTGTCAATACACACATTAGATAAATTATTTACAATACACACATTAGATAAATTATTGCCAATACACACATTAGATAAATTATTTACAATACACACATTAGATAAATTATTTACAATGCACACATTAGATAAATTACTTACAATACACACATTAGATAAGTTATTTACAATAGACACATTAGATAAATTATTTACAATACACATAATACACACATTCGATAAATCATCTACAATACACACATTAGATAAATTATTTCCAATACACACATTAGATAAATCATTTACGATACACACATTAGATAAATTATTTACAATACACACATTATATAAATCATTTGCAATACACAGATTAGATAAATTATTTACAATACACACATTATATAAATCATTTACAATACAGACATTAGATAAATTATTTCCAACACACACATTAGATAAATCATTTACGATACACACATTAGATAAATTATTTACAATACACACATTATATAAATCATTTGCAATACACATATTAGATAAATTATTTACAATACACACATTATATAAATCATTTACAATACACACATTAGATAAATTATTTACAATACAGACATTAGATAAATCATTTACGATACACACATTAGATAAATTATTTACAATACACACATTAGATAAATCATTTTTCAATATACACATTAGATAAATTATTGTCAATACACACAGATAGATTATTGTCAATACACACATTATATAAATTATTTACAATACACACATTAGATAAATTATTGTCAATACACACATTAGATAAATTATTTGTATTGATGGTTACTATCCCTCATCATTTCATTTCCCCGAAAGACAACTCCTTCTAATGTGGTAGACTTTCAAAGAAAGACAACTCCTTTTAATGTGGTAAACTTTCAAAGAAAGACAACTCCTTCTAATGTGGTAGACTTTCAAAGAAAGACAACTCCTTCTAATGTGGTAGACTTTCAAAGAAAGACAACTCCTTCTAATGTGGTAGACTTTCCTCGAAAGACAACTCCTTCTAATGTGGTAGACTTTCAAAGAAAGACAACTCCTGCTTGCTATGTATTCCAAGTGTAAATCACATTCATTACTGAATGTTTCTGTTTTTGAAAGACCAATATTGTTCGCATTGGTTATATAAGGAATCAACTTTCGAATGGGATTCATTCGTCCTTTTTCACATTTAATCCGTTTTGTCAACCATCATTGAAATGTATTTCTCTAGAAAACTATTTAGACTTCTAATTGCGAAGCATATAATAAACAGATTATCAGGTAAATCAGGTAAATAACCAACCTATTGGGATAATTTGTAACCTTGGACTTCCTCATATAAAATATCCGTCCATGCGTTCTTATTTTTTATTATGACCAATTAATCATTTAAAGGGATGTGTTATTAACTATTAGGTAGGGCTATGTTTTTCCCTATGACTAATTTTTCTCATGAAACAAAATTTAGATTACTGTATCTATTTTTTTAGCATGGAAAATAGGTAAAAACTGCAGGGTCAAATTATTTATTTTTAAAAATCTTTTAGGTCAATCATTTTTCTCTATAAAAATGTATACTAGTATACAGTACCTTGCTTTCAAACCCGTTCTATAAACATATACAATGTAGTATACCTATATATAGCTACTAGAATGTCTAACTTTGTATGGTGAGTGTACCTATATATAACTACTAGAATGTCTAACTTTGTATGGTGAGTGTACCTATATATAACTACTAGAATGTCTAACTTTGTATGGTGAGTGTACCTATATATAGCTACTAGAATGTCTAACTTTGTATGGTGAGTATACCTATATATAGCTACTAGAATGTCTAACTGTGTATGGTGAGTGAGTGATTGTTGATGGTGAGTGAGTGATTGTTGATGGTGAGTGAGTGATTGTTGATGGTGAGTGAGTGATTGTTAATGGTGAGTGAGTGATTGTTGATGGTGAGTGAGTGATTGTTGATGGTGAGTGAGTGATTGTTGATGGTGAGTGAGTGATTGTTGATGGTGAGTGAGTGATTGTTGGTGGTGAGTGAGTGATTGTTGATGGTGAGTGAGTGATTGTTGATGGTGAGTGAGTGATTGTTGCTTAATACAAATTGAGCATTTTTTCAGAAATATCATAAAATTTTCGATCAAGATTAACTGTTAATGAAGTTTGTTTTTTAATTGACAAACACGCTGAATTGGATTTGTATAGTGCTAGCTTCATACTGAGATAACAGTCTCAACGGGAGAAGACATGTCGTTCTATTGTGACACATTATCCTGAACCAACCAGTCTTTGCTCTCATGCCTTAATTCTGTTTACGTTGCGGAGAAGCACCACATACCAATATTATATTTAAACGACAAATTGGTCCAAGTAAAACACACCCGGGTTGACCTATATTTCTGTGAAAATAAACCCAAGGTTACTAGTTGACCTAATTTAAAAGGTCAATGGAAAAATTTCCAAGTTGAAATGGTTCGTGAGATATTTCTTCCTGTTAAATGGGCGATGGACATTTTAAGAGCGAAAACATTAATTTACACTGTGGACATTTGAGCGACGAAATTTCAATTGACCCTAAAATCTATGTGGACTATTGAGCGAAGCTCACAACCTTTACCTGTACTCACCTGTAAAGTATTACATGGGTTTAATGTTTGAGTCAAGCAGCTGTTATTATTTAGTCAAGATGGACATAATGGTAACGGAAACACATATCAAAATAAAGAACATGGACACAGTACTTCCACAGGATTTAATTTATCATTTTTGGTGTTTTAACGCCACTTTCAGCAATATTTCAGCTATATCATGACGACCAGTTTTAGTGGTGAAAGAAGCCGGAGTTCCCGGAGAGAACCATCGACCATGGGCAAGTAACTGGTATAAACTTTATCACTTGCAGCTGCGAGTCGAGTGCACCTTTTTTGTAATTTACAAAACCGGGCGCGAACCCACGTCGTATTGGTGATAGGCTTGTATGAGTGGTTATGTAATCCAACTACCTAACTCATTGAGCCACTCAGGCCCTCACAACACAGGGTGGAAAGGATAGAGATAACCACTTGAATTATTTAATTCAAAAGTGGTGAAATTTCTTGTGAACAGTACACCCGTACTCGTGTTTAAATACCAAGTAAGAACAGAATTATGAGACTATCACCTTTTCTATATGTATATACATTGTATCTGTTTTAAACTTTTAAGATAGTGCTTAACTTTTATCGATAAAACAAGACAATTTCTTGCTTACAAACATACTTCCACATCCCGTGGTGAGCAGGTGGGGGTGGGGGAGGGGGAACTTAATATCTGGCTAACAGAAGAGGAGTTTCCCCCATCAACTGGGTTATTAAATTTTCTCTCAAACGTGTTACATGTTGTGGCTCTTATGTCCGTTTTTTCTCTCTCTTTTGTCCTGACAATTCTCTCAAATGTCTTTCGCCGTGGTAAATAAGTTCTATGGACTTATTTTTATTGGTAACGCTATTTCGTCTCGTCCATTTTTACACCCGGACTACAGTTCTACTTTGTTAAAGTAGTGAAGGATAAAACAGCATTGCTCAATGTAAACTACATTGTTTACTTTACCTCATTGATGTGCTATTAAAATCACTATAAAAATGTTTTTGTTCAATACTAATGTTAGCGTTAGTCTCCTCCAATGTTCTTTCATGTTTAGTAATTAACCTAATTAATGACAAACTGCAGTGTTAGTGATGATAACTAATTGGTATGTGTGTAATAGTGATATAAGACAAATCATGTCTACTCTAACTTGGCCCGTTATTTGCCAGAATGTTAAGTAATAAGTACGAGAACAATTCTATTGATGTGAGAAATCATTAACACTTATCTCTTCACTTAATTATTTAATGATTGTGTATATTTCTAGCCAGTAAACAACGCGTAATTAATCTTTCAAACCTCTTAAGATGCGCTTATCATAAACATCAGCCTGTAGTTTAAGGAACGTAAAGAGGGTATTTGATGAGTCTATAGTGAAGTTTTAATGATCTCAAATAATGTTCAAAATTTGAAACACAGAGAAGTGGGAATAGACGCGCCGCTCTGACCAATTATATTTAGGGCATTTTCGGCGCCAGTTTTATGCACATTAATCATCTCGCATTACTTTAAAATTTATTTAAATATGGTTTTATGTTCTGGAATACATTCATAAAATGATAGGTATCAATTTTTTCCCTTTGAAAAATTAGTGAGTTAACTAGTTTATAGATACATTAGCAGGCACTCACTGACAAATCGGTGCTGCTCGCTATAATGTTGGTAGAAAACAATTTTTAGATATTTTTTAAAAATGAAGACAAAAACCTAGCTTCATATTAAATTCAGTGAATAGAAAAAAAACATTGAAATCGTATATAAATATGAAGTGCTGTTATTATTCTTGCGTTATTTGACATAACCGTCGGAGGTCCAACTGTTGGAAGTAGAAAAGAAGTCATTTAAAAAATATATTATTTAAATTCAAGTTGCGTGTTACATACATATGAGGAAAATCTTGACAATGTCGGTCATTTGTAGTACATTTATATGTAAAGTTTGTCGTGTAACAACTTTCTTTGTTTTATTGTCTTTGTTTTAACATTTTATTTTCAGAGATCTTTGTCAAGATGTTTCTGATGTACGAGGAAGGTTCCATATATTTCATTTTTTTTATTTATTAAATGGATGTTAAGAACACAAAGGTCGACCACATATTTTGCGGCAACTCGTAAATTAAGGAATCGCCTGGCATTGATTCATTTCAAATCGGATAGTCAGCAGTCAAAAGGAAAGGGAAATTGCAATAAGTTCCATGTTTTTCGTTCATATCGTAAATATTGAAATAGGGAGGACATAATATGATAGCATTAGTTCAATTTTATAGGGGTACTAGATGTGATTCTCCTATTATTTATCTATTATTATAAATCACAGAAACAGACGAAATCAACACCCCTAACACAGATATACATGAAAACTCACTCTCATGGCTTGGTACAGGCACAAAAAGTGTGTCCGGTATAGGTTAGTTTTACCCCGGGTCATGGCTTTGTCCGGTATAGGTTAGTTTTACCCCGGGTCATGGCTTTGTCCGGTATAGGTTAGTTTTACCCCGGATCATGGCTTTGTCCGGTATAGGTTAGTTTTACTCCGGGTCATGGCTTTGTCCGGTATAGGTTAGTTTTACCCCGGGTCATGGCTTTGTCCGGTATCTAGGTTAGTTTTATCCCGGGTCATGGCTTTGTCCGGTTTAGGTTAGTTTTACCCCAGGTCATGGCTTTGTCCGGTATAGGTTAGTTTTACCCCGGGTCATGGCTTTGTCCGATATAGGTTAGTTTTACCCCGGGTCATGGCTTTGTCTGGTATAGGTTAGTTTTACCCCGGGTCATGGCTTTATCCGGTATAGGTTAGTTTTACTCCGGGTCATGGCTTTGTCCGGTATAGGTTAGTTTTACCCCGGGTCGTGGCTTTGTCCGGTATAGGTTAGTTTTACCCCGGGTCATGGCTTTGTTCATGATTTATAAGGAATATATTTATGATCGTAGCATGATCATAACATGGTCTGTGTATGTTAGTTTTACACATGGTCATGGTTTTGCTCGTGTTATACAACTGACCATTGTTTGGCCCTTAGTATGACCATAACATTGTCCCTGTAACTGTAACGCGTAAAGATATTACAGTGGGGAAACTAGCAGAGAGATAATAATAAAAAGAGTTTGAAGATACCAACGGGGTAATCCGAATCTGTAAATCGAAGAAAACCAGACAACACAATGGCCAAAAGGACAAACAACGATGTACAAAACAAACACATAAAACTAATGATCTAGTAACACGAACCCCACTACAAACCGGTGGTACACTTAGGTGCTCCGGAAGGGTGTGCAGTTCCTGCACCACTTGTGGCACCCGTCGTGTTAATCTAGTTACAAACCCGGTTTCAGCTACATGTTCTATTAATAAATCTAAGTACCGGTATATATTTACAAACAAACAAACAATGTTCACATATGGCAGTACAATATAACAATCACGGTAAGTTCAGTAACAATAATTTTGTCCAGATCTACATCACGACATATGCAAGTTAGTTGTACACTCGGTCATGTCTTAGTTCGTGTTTTAGGATCATGCTGTTGCCCTTAGTATGTCAATAACATGTTCTATGTAAGCTAGTTGTACACTCCGTCATATCTTAGTTCGTACTTACGGATCATGCTGTGGCCCTTAGTATGTCCATAATATGTTCTATGTAAGTTAATTGTACACTCGATCATGTTGGTTATTATTTATTCAATTGTGTTTTCGTTTACATGGACAAGCTATAATACTTGAATGCTCATCAAGTCTACTTTGTGAAGTTGAACTTAATGGTTTGCTTATATACCTTGTGTATATTGCTGTCATAGTCTTCTACTTGATGGTGTTCTCATTATAAAGTGTACTTACAGTAATGTTCAAATGTGTCTTTTGATGATTTCAAAGCTTTGATGCAATAAATGTATAACTATATTGTAATGCAAAAGAAATTGTATAAATGTTCACATTTAACTTTGTCAAATAGTAAGTTTTCATAAATATATTTAGGAAAAGTATTTACATAGCATTCCGCACTAAACGAAACACTCAAATTATATGAACATCACATGATAGTTTAAAAGTTGTTTTATTTACAAAAAAGAAACCATCGAAAATAAGAAAACAAAAACAAACAAAATCATAAAACAAAAGCAAGAATAGAAATTAATTAAATAAAATGAAGTGAATTTGTTTCCTTTAGCTGTACATGGAATGATATTCTAATAAATAACATAATTGTAGAATTAAAAAAACAGATATAGCTATTTATCTTGACCTGCTGTTTATCTCTATATGAAGTTAGTGATTGTTTCAGTTGATTTATCCATACTTATATTACAGATGAAACTCTTACACTCTTACAATAACAGTACAATTAGTACTCTTAGAAATAAACAAAATACCAATAGTAATTAACAATTGTGAAAAGAAGGTGTTAAAAGTGATGGTCAACGCTTCCACCAATATCAACAACAAAACACTGCATCTATCTTTAAAAGACCACGACACAATTAGGCTACTGGATTGAGATAGGGGATATCCAGGTACTGGACTGAGACAGGGGATATCCAGGTACTGGACTGAGACAGGGGATATCCAGGTACTGGACTGAGACAGGGAATATCCAGGTACTGGATTGATACAGAGGATATCCAGGTACTAGACTGAGACAGGGAATATCCAGGTGCTGGATTGAGACAGGGGATATCCAGGTACTGGATTGAGACAGAGGATATCCAGGTACTGAATTGAGACAGGGAATATCCAGGTACTGGATTGAGATAGGGAATATCCAGGTACTGGACTGAGACAGGGGATATCCAGGTACTAAATTGAGACAAGGGATATCCAGGTACTGGATTGATACAGAGGATATCCAGGTACTGGATTGAGACAGGGGATATCCAGGTACTGGATTGAGACAGGGAATATCCAGATACTGGATTGAGACAGGGAATATCCAGGCACTGAATTGAGACAGGGATATCCAGGTACTGGATTGAGACAGGGAATATCCAGGTACTGGATTGAGACAGGGAATATCCAGGTACTGAATTGAGACAGGGGATATCCAGGTACTGGATTGAGACAGAGGATATCCAGGTACTGGATTGAGACAGGGAATATCCAGGTACTGGATTGAGACAGGGAATATCCAGATACTGGATTGAGACAGAGAATATCCAGGCACTGAATTGAGACAGGGATATCCAGGTACTGGATTGAGACAGGGAATATCCAGGTACAGGATTGAGACAGGGAATATCCAGGTACTGGATTGAGACAGGGGATATCCAGGTACTGGATTGAGACAAATGATATCCAGGTACTGGATTGAGACAGGGAATATCCAGGTACTGGATTGAGACAGGGGATATCCAGGTACTGGATTGAGACAGGGAATATCCAGGTACTGGATTGAGACAGGAATATCCAGGTACTGGATTGAGACAGGGGATATCCAGGTACTGGATTGAGACAGGGAATATCCAGGTACTGGATTGAGACAGAGAATATCCAGGTACTGGATTGAGACAGGGGATATCCAGGTACTGGATTGAAACAGGGAATATCCAAGTACTGGATTGAGACAGGTAATATCCAGGTACTGAATTGAGACCGGGAATATCCAAATACTGGATTGAGAGAGGGAATATCCAGGTACTGGATTGAGACAGGGGATATCCAGGTACTGGATTGAGACAGGGAATATCCAGGTACTGGATTGAGACAGGGGATATCCAGGTACTGAATTGAGACAGGAACAGGAATAGAGCGGACAGTGCAGTGTAAGTGGGTTTATAAGAAAGTGGGACTTTGGAATGTTCTTCGGTTAACTGCTGATCAGCAAGGAGAGAACAGATGAATAAATACAGGAAAAAGAACTAAAGAAGAGAAAATATGATATATGAATGTGAAGAGGAAAAATTAAAAAAAGAGACATCTAGTTATGCAAAGTTGTTGACTCCCGATACAATCGTATCGAGCATGCGAGACTGCAGTCTAGATCCCGCGTGTCATCACCTAGATAGTTCAGAAACTATAGCCTAGATCCCGCGGGTCATCACCTAGATAGCTCAGAGACTGCAGCCTAGATCACGCGTGTCATGATCTAGATAGGTCAGAAACTGCAGCCTAGATCCCGCGTGTCATCACCTAGATAGTTCAGAGACTGTAGCCTAGATCCCACGTCTCATCCTCCTTAGAAAGTTCAGAGACTGCAACCTAGATCCCGCGTGTCATCACCAAGATAGTTCAGAGACTGCAGCCTCGATCCCGCGTGTCATCACCTAGATAGTTCAGAGACTGCAGCCTAGATCCCGCGTGTCATCCTCCTTAGAAAGTTCAGAGAATGCAGCCTAGATCCCGCGTGTCATCACCTAGATAGTTCAGAGACTGCAGCCTAGATCCCACGTGTCATCCTCCTTAGAAAGTTCAGAGAATGCAGCCTAGATCCCGCGTGTCATCACCTAGATAGTTCAGAGACTGCAGTCTAGATCCCGCGTGTCATGATCTAGATAGTTCAGAGACTGCAGTCTAGATCCCGCGTGTCATGATCTAGATAGTTCAGAGACTGCAGTCTAGATCCGGCGTGTCATGATCTAGATAGTTCAGAGACTGCAGCCTAGATCGGTTTTCTCCGGGTATTTCGGTTTCCTTCACCAATAAAACTGACCGCCACTCTAACCCTAGCAAAAAACTAAAAATGAAAAGTTAATATTTCTTGGTTCAAAGGTTGTGTTTTGGGGTTTAATGTAGCTACTTCCCTGCATTCCATATTAAAAGACTATATTTTTCCAGGCTCACTGTGTTTAAACGACCTGCTGGGAAAAGGATCACAATTAAAGTGCATGGCATCATTTTGCATTCGTAATAAAACAAAAGATACGACAAACAAAGACACACAAGTGAATAGTCCTGTGCCCTTGCTTGGCTATACTATCTTATGAATAGTGAATAGTTCTGTGTCCTTGCTTTGCTATACTATCTTATGAATAGTGAATAGTCCTGTGTCCTTGCTTGGCTATACTATCTTGTAAATAGTGAATAGTTCTGTACCCTTGCTTGACTATACTATCTTATGAATAGTGAATAGTTCTGTGCCCTTGCTTGGCTATACTATCTTATGAATAGTGAATAGTTCTGTGCCCTTGCTTGACTATACTATCTTATGAATAGTGAATAGTCCTGTGTCCTTGCTTGGCTACACTATCTTATGAATAGTGAATAGTCCTGTGTCCTTGCTTGGCTATACTATCTTGTAAATAGTGAATAGTTCTGTGCCCTTGCTTGGCTATACTATCTTATGAATAGTGAATAGTTCTGTGCCCTTGCTTGACTATACTATCTTATGAATAGTGAATAGTCCTGTGCCCTTGCTTGGCTATACTATCTTATGAATAGTGAATAGTTCTGTGTCCTTGCTTTGCTATGCTATCTTATGAATAGTGAATAGTTCTGTGTCCTTGCCTTGCTATGCTATCTTATGAATAGTGAATAGTCCTGTGCCCTTGTCTGGCTATACTATCTTATGAATAGTGAATAGTCCTGTGTCCTTGCTTGGCTATACTATCTTATTGATAGTGAATAGTTCTGTGCCCTTGCTTGGCTATACTATCTTATAGATAATGAATAGTTCTGTGCCCTTGCCTGGCTATACTATCTTATGAATAGTGAATAGTCCTGTGTCCTTGCCTGGCTATACTATCTTATGAATAGTGAATAGTCCTGTGTCCTTGCTTGGCTATGCTATCTTATGAATAGTCAATAGTTCTGTGCCCTTTTCTGGCTATACTATCTTATGAATAGTGAATAGTTCTGTGTCCTTGCTTGGCTATACTATCTTATGAATAGTGAATAGTCCTGTGCCCTTGTCTGGCTATACTATCTTATGAATAGTGAATAGTCCTGTGCCCTTGCTTGGCTATGCTATCTTGTAAATAGTGAATAGTTCTGTACCCTTGCTTGACTATACTATCTTATGAATAGTGAATAGTCCTGTGCCCCTGCTTGACTATACTATCTTATGAATAGTGAATAGTCCTGTGCCCTTGCTTGGCTATGCTATCTTATGAATAGTCAATAGTTCTGTGCCCTTGCTTGGCTCTGCTATCTTATGAATAGTGAATAGTCATGTGTCCTTGCTTGGCTATACTATCCTATGAATAGTGAATAGTTCTGTGTCCTTGCTTGGCTATACTATCTTATGAATAGTGAATAGTCCTGTGTCCTTGCTTGGCTATACTATCCTATGAATAGTGAATAGTCCTGTGGCCTTGCTTGGCTATACTATCTTGTAAATAGTGAATAGTTCTGTACCCTTGCTTGACTATACTATCTTATGAATAGTGAATAGTTCTGTGCCCTTGCTTGGCTATACTATCTTATGAATAGTGAATAGTTCTGTGCCCTTGCTTGACTATACTATCCTATGAATAGTGAATAGTCCTGTGTCCTTGCTTGGCTATACTATCTTATGAATAGTGAATAGTCCTGTGTCCTTGCTTGGCTATACTATCTTGTAAATAGTGAATAGTCCTGTGCCCTTGCTTGGCTATACTATCTTATGAATAGTGAATAGTTCTGTGCCCTTGCTTGACTATACTATCTTATGAATAGTGAATAGTCCTGTGCCCTTGCTTGGCTATACTATCTTATGAATAGTTAATAGTTCTGTGTCCTTGCTTTGCTATGCTATCTTATGAATAGTGAATAGTTCTGTGTCCTTGCTTTGCTATGCTATCTTATGAATAGTGAATAGTCCTGTGCCCTTGTCTGGTATACTATCTTATGAATAGTGAATAGTCCTGTGTCCTTGCTTGGCTATACTATCTTATTGATAGTGAATAGTTCTGTGCCCTTGCTTGGCTATACTATCTTATAGATAATGAATAGTTCTGTGCCCTTGCCTGGCTATACTATCTTATGAATAGTGAATAGTCCTGTGCCCTTGTCTGGCTATACTATCTTATGAATAGTGAATAGTCCTGTGCCCTTGTCTGGCTATACTATCTTATGAATAGTGAATAGTCCTGTGCCCTTGCTTGGCTATGCTATCTTGTAAATAGTGAATAGTTCTGTACCCTTGCTTGACTATACTATCTTATGAATAGTGAATAGTCCTGTGTCCCTGCTTGACTATGCTATCTTATGAATAGTGAATAGTCCTGTGCCCTTGCTTGGCTATGCTATCTTATGAATAGTCAATAGTTCTGTGCCCTTGCTTGGCTCTGCTATCTTATGAATAGTGAATAGTCATGTGTCCTTGCTTGGCTATACTATCCTATGAATAGTGAATAGTTCTGTGTCCTTGCTTGGCTATACTATCTTATGAATAGTGAATAGTCCTGTGTCCTTGCTTGGCTATACTATCCTATGAATAGTGAATAGTCCTGTGGCCTTGCTTGGCTATACTATCTTGTAAATAGTGAATAGTTCTGTACCCTTGCTTGACTATACTATCCTATGAATAGTGAATAGTTCTGTGCCCTTGCTTGACTATGCTATCTTATGAATAGTGAATAGTTCTGTGTCCTTGTTTGGCTATACTATCTTATGAATAGTGAATAGTTCTGTGCCCTTGCTTGGCTATACTATCTTATAGATAATGAATAGTTCTGTGCCCTTGCTTGGCTATACTATCTTATGAATAGTGAATAGTCCTGTGCCCTTGCTTGGCTATGCTATCTTATGAATAGTGAATAGTCCTGTGCCCTTGCTTGGCTATACTATCTTATGAATAGTGAATAGTCCTGTGCCCTTGCTTGGCTATGCTATCTTATGAATAGTGAATAATCCTGTGCCCTTGCTTGGCTATGCTATCTTATGAACAGTGAATAATCCTGTGCTCTTGCTTGGCTATGCTATCTTATAGATAGTGAATAGTTCTGTGCCCTTGCCTGGCTATACTATCTTATGAATAGTGAATAGTCCTGTGCCCTTGCTTGGCTATGCTATCTTATGAATAGTGAATAATCCTGTGCCCTTGCTTGGCTATGCTATCTTATAGATAGTGAATAGTTCTGTGCCTTTGCCTGGCTATACTATCTTATGAATAGTGAATAGTCCTGTGCTCTTGCTTGGCTATGCTATCTTATGAATAGTGAATAGTCCTGTGCCCTTGCTTGGCTATTCTATCTTATGAATAGTGAATAGTCCTGTGTCCTTGCTTGGCTATGCTATCTTATGAATAGTGAATAGTCCTGTGTCCTTGCTTGGCTATACTATCTTATGAATAGTGAATAGTTCTGTGCCCTTGCTTGGCTATACTATCTTATAGATAGTGAATAGTTCTGTGCCCTTGCCTGGCTATGCTATCTTATGAATAGTGAATAGTTCTGTGCCCTTGCCTGGCTATACTATCTTATGAATATGGTCTAAGTATGCACTTTTTTGTAATTTCTTTTTCCTTTGGCTCATTTAAACGACTCTAGTTTTTATTATTGAGTTGATGTACGTTTTTTTAATGATATATTACATTTTCTGTAAATTCCGATAAAAATGATAATTATTCAGTTATTAACCACAACTGTTTACTGATTTCAGCACAACATTAAATTTCAAGCTGTTTAACAAATAACTATTTTGCCTCAATATCGTTTAAAAAGAACTATTTTATAACTTCATTTCTGCACAGAATTAATAAAGATAAAGAAAATTGACACTATCTTCGCCGAACAGCACGATTATGATGGAGATTTATATATAATTCAACAAGACTACGGTTATTTAGAGGAGGCGTGAGTAGCTAAAGACGTCAAATGATAAAATAAATATCTGTCGATAGGGGTGCACCAAATTTTCTACGAGGCAATTCCTTATTCTTTAATAACAATTATCAAATATTTTATCTCATTTGAAATAAATTATATTTAATGTGCGATTGATATCCTCAAAGTTGTCGATCTTGTTATCAACGGAAATTACTATTAGTAAAAACTGCAAATGAAGGACATCTGTCTTTCAAAATGTTCTACAGAATTTCTAAAAAAACAGAACACATGGCAACTCATTTGCCAATAAAGCAATCACCACAAGTACAGTTGTAGCAAGACAACTCTCGGACCAAAAGATCGTCTGAATTTGAAGAAATTATTTGATGAATTTTTCTATTTTGACTGATAGGTTTAAAGTTTTGTTTTTGAGGCGTGGAATTTCTTCAATGTATACATATATACCACTGAGAGAGTTCTGGAGATTTCCATGAGCATATCGTCTGTAAATAACATGATTAATTTTTCTTTATGTTTAATGATCAATTATTATTTCTACATTTATACGGAAATCAATAAACTTTTTTCTTCAATTTTATATAAATCAGTAATTTTTTGTAAAGTTATAATATGGCTAAATTTAGAGCTTTGACGAGGTTAAAGGAAGTTCTCTAATAACATAGAAGTCGTGCGTCATATAAAGCTTCTGTATATCAAGTAACTTTCAAGTCGAGTCAACATTTTTGCCATGTGTATTCAGTGGTTGAACATTAATAACGTACATAATGGATGTATAACGTTAACAACGTAAACATCGCTTTGTGGACAAAACTGCAAGACATTCGGATTTGCTCCAAAAGACGTTATAAGAGTAGATACACTTTGAAAAAATTTGCTCTGTGTCTCATTCAGTATATTTATGTACTTTCATAACAAACCACCATTTTTCACAATTTAAACATTTATTTTACAATATGACGTCTTACTATGACTGTTTCGTTACTTGGAATCGTAAAACTTCGACGTTGGACATTTGTGCAAGACATCCGAAAACAGACGTGGCGCTTTTATGCGTTGATCCAAAGCTGTGAAAATTTGGTATTTTATACACGATTCATAGTACTTTTACTTAATCAGATATCAGAATCGAATGTTTTCTCATTTTATAATTATTATAAGTCTAACTTGAAGAAATTTACCACTCCTTAGAATCTTACAGAGGCAAGTGAATTCGGAATTTTCGAAAATATCCTATTTTTCTTCAAAACGGTGTATTTTTCTATGACATCATATAGAAAATATGACGTAAAATTGTCATGCCAAATTTCGCGAATTTCACGCTTTCTGCAAGAGCGCACCTGTTTTTTGTTTAAGGAGAATGCATATAGTTTGTTACGTCTTACACGTAAAATTTGACGTTTTAGCAATAATTTATGTCATTTTATTAAATATTCCGGATAATTATGACAAAATTCGATCAATTCGTGGGAGGAGTAGGTTCATACAAGTCTAAAATACAAAAAATACATGTTTTGTGTCAACATATTTAAATAGAAACTTCATATTCAGAGAAATATATAAGATTGTTCATCATTGACGCAATATCGTGCGCAACGTCTTACGCTATCTTAGCTATATAGAGACTTGTGTAATTTTGTAGTGTCAATTACAGTTGCTATATCTAAACAAATATCAATACATTGGAGGGGGAGGAGGGGTTATAATGACTTGTAAATATGCATTTTAAATAATAAGTCGGAAAATATATTATTTAGAAAACAGGCGAGAAGATTAATGTCTTTAATTAAAAATTACATTGACAAATATCTTGAAATTTGTTTTAATAAATGCTAATATATACGGATATTTATACTTTTCTGTATTATATCTGTATTCATAGCAATAAAATAGCCTTGTAAGATCAAAATTCAGCCAAATTTCACCAGTCTGTTTTCTTTCTTTAATTATCAATACGGTATTTCGTTTTTCTTGATCAAATATCATACATGTAAACTGAAACCAAATAAAATGGGTATCAGTGACAAAAATTAAAAAGAAAAATTAACGAACCATAGAAGTGTTTTTTTCCTAGGCTTTGACCTATCGCTGGCAATTATAAATAATACAACATATTATATTAATGTTGAAAGATAAAATCTTAAAATCATCATTTCATCTCTATAAATTCTAAATTATGAATTCGGCGCCTGTTGAATTACCAAGATATTATCATTCCGTAAGTGATTTCTTTAACCCTACACCGTTTTCATAATTTGTTTCCTATGATATGAAATAAAAATCCCACATTAAACTTTTATGTTGATATCACGCATAAAATATACAATTTGCTTTAATAATTATTGCTAGATTTATGAGAAAACGCTTCAGATATCGATTGCTCATGTTAAGATGAAATGTAAAACCCCAGAAAGGAATTTGTGTTAAAAGGGCGAGACCCATTAGGAGTTCGGTTTACATTAAACACAATAGAAAAGATATGAAAGCCATTTAAGACCAACTTAATAAGTGCTAATTGTCGATCATAACAATAATAATAAGTGGGCTATTAAAAACTTTATGACAGAATTTGTTTATTTAATACAAGATCATGTACCGTAGGTGGGCTGACTTTGTTGTTTACTTTTAAATAAAATTTATTTATAAAGAATCAATCCTTTCCAATAATTCGCCAGGTATATTTGTTGTATATTATGACTTTGCACAATGTTGGGGAAAACAAAAGATGATTTGATTGATTGATTTTGGTGTTTTAACGCCACTTTCAGCAATATATCAGCTATATCATGGCGACCAGTTTTAGTGGTGGAAGAAACCGGAGTACCCGGAGAGAACCACCGACCATTAATTCCATTTCTGTTTAAAGCAAAAGTTGATTAGTTGTGGAATCTCATTATCAATAGCCATTAAAATAATCAAGAAAGACAAACAACATCACTAAAACTCAAAACAAGAAAAAAACACCGAGAGATCGAAACAACAAAAACATATTGACATCAGATACATTTTGTTCTTCAAACGGATTCTTAACTCATTTTTCGCTATGTGTGGCATTTATTTTTTAGGTTAAATCTAATTATTGTTGGAGTCTTAAGTTTTAAAATTAATATGTCTACAATCAGACAAATAGTGTAGATCGCCTGGTATCACTGTAGTGACGAATACTGTAGTGGCTGATAGTATAAAGTGGCTAGGTATTTGAATCAACTTTGTAACACTGTTTCATTTTTTCTGTGAAGTCGTCGTGCTCAACAATACTTACAGTACGATTATTGAGTCAACTCTTTACATTCTTAATTGTTATAGTTAAGCATTAGCAATAACGTATGCCCCGATCCTACAGTTATAACTTTTATGAAAGCTTTTTGACTGTCTGTTTTTAGTATTAAATTCTTAATATCCTGTTTAAACTTAATCTGAAATTCCTGGGTAATGATTTTCGTACGTTTTTTAACCTCCACAACGAAATGATAGTTTGTCTCTATTTTATAACATCACATGCTTATTCTTGAATAATTGTGAGTAAGTTTTTAAAAGAGTATAATTCCATATATCTACTTCAAGGAGATAGTGTCGTTTTTTTTTTCATTTCTCTGGAATTACTTTTATTTATCAACATAAAAGTGAAATTTGTTGCGAGGTGCAAATATACTAGTCAACAAAAGAAACGATACAAGGGTTTGATGCTCATTATTTCTTACATAGAGAAAAAAAATCGACAAAAATCGTATAATTTAGATTCATATGGGCATAACAAATAAGGCAATATCAACAACATTTCTAAATACCATTATCAGAACAAATCATGGACAGACAGAAGTTGGCATGCAGTATGGAGGTTTGTGAAGTTCAGAAACGTGTGTGACCACCTCTTGCAGCAACGATAGCTTCTCATCTCCGACGCATAGAACCAATCAATCGTTGGATAAAGGCTTGTGGAATGTTGTTCCACTCGTGCACAAATGCGTCACGCAGCTCCTGTAGTGTTTCCGGTAGATTTTGACGGTGGCGAACACGTCTACCGAGTTCATCCCATAAATATTCAATTGGTGACAGATCTGGTGATAATGCCGGCCAAGGAAGAACACGGATGTGATTCTGGTTCAGAAAGTCTTGACAAACACGAGCCACGTGACATATTGCATTGTCATGTTGAAAGACGTGATCAAAGTTTCGCTGTTGCAGAAAGAGCAGAACGATAGTCGTCTCTGTATTTTACGGCATTCAATGTTCCTTGAACAACTTTGAGCTGAGTGCGACCATCATGACAAATTCCAGCCCAGATCATAACACTTCCGCCTCCAAAACGGCCGGACTCGTACATACACTGGTCCGTAAAACGTTCCTCACGCCTGCGGTACACACGATAACGTCCATCTCTAAAACGAAGTGAAAATCAGGATTCATCGGAGTCCAGATTCACGTAGTCTTCTGCGAACAGTCTTACACGAAATTCGGACGTTTGCCATACCAGGTGTTCTACGGACAGTGTCATCAACCGTTATCATACGGTTCAGGAGGTGAATAAGGCGTAAATGTCTGTCTTGACGTTGTGACGTCACACGCGGCCTGCCGTTACGGGGTCTGTCATTACCAGTTTTTTGTCGAAGACGAATCATTAGCATTGAAATGGTTATTCTAGACACATTAAAGTGGTCTGCAACGGCCTGGTGAGTCATTCCAGCCTGAACCATACCCACCGCTTGCTCACGGTCATTTCGACGGAGCCGTGGCATCGACGTTCTTGCGAAAATTCCAATTTTCAGAATGGCAAGTTGTTTACTTTTGTTGACGACTTTTCCAAATTTTTCCGTAACGGAACAGGATGTTATTGTTTGTTTTGTGAGGATAAACGCGTTTCACGCAAACATTAACGTAAATGTTAATAAACAAATGTTTTGGTTTTAACATAAAAATATATTAAAAAAAAATCTTTGTATCGTTTCTTTTGTTGACTAGTATAATTTGTTGGGAAGGTGTAAAAGAAATGTTTTGCGGTTTAAATTATTTAAAGAGAGTACAAATCAACTACACTGCGCAAAAATCAAGTAAACGGTGGGTGAGGTACAAAATAATCTAATCTCTCTATAAATAAATTAAAGAGAGGTTTGTTTGATGGTTTTTAACGCCACTTTCAACAATATTTCAGTCATATCTTGGCGGTCAATTTTATTGGTGGAGGAAGCCGGAGGACCCGGAGAAAACCAACGACCTGTCGCAAGTCACTGACAAACTTTATCACATAATGTTGTATCGAGTACATCTCGCCATGAACGGGGTTCGAACTCAAAACGTTAGTGGTGATGGCATTTATTGCACAGGTAGTTGTAAATCCAACTGCCATACGATCACGACCACGGAGGACATAGGGCATTTAAATATTAAAGGAAAGCAATAGCATTGACCATCACCTTATATTAATGGTCAGTTAATGTGTAACCTTTTAATATTTAAATGTCCTATGTCACATGGTACAATGAAGTATACATTGAAATATACATACTTTTTGTTTACTCGCATCAATATATATATATATATATATATATAAACAAGGACAAAAAAGAGAGAGTTTTTGGATTCGCGAGTTACGAACATTATATCCGGAGGGCATAAACAAAAAGGCCTAAATCTTTTGTTTTTTAACTTTTTAACCAGTGCCTGGTCTTTAGTTAGTTCACGGCTGGTAATCGGCACAAGCAGAACAGTTGGTTCTGCAAAGAAATTCGTGAGGATAACTTCCGGTTTTGGTGGAGGAGAGTTCACGAAGACGCTTCGCAAGGTATGTACATGTCAAAAGTTGAAATTTGCTTTTTTACTGCTCGAATATTGCAAAATCAGAGAATGCTATGCTGTGGCGAAAGCTTTCACGATTAGAAACATGTATAGTTTATTGTTGTATATGAAGTGTAACTCTCACAAAATCAATCGTCCCACGGAAAACATGACGAAAATTGTGACACTCGTACATTTCTAAGTTGTTCTTGACAAAGATGCAAGTTAAATTTTCAATATTTTTTCATCGTGGGACTCTAAATGTAATCGGGGATAAATTCCGATTCGTCAGAAGTAAATTGAAGTCTAGATAAATCTACAAACTGTCAATTTTCTCGTTTTCATGCTTGAGGAGATCGGTTCTGATAGAGCACACTGCGAATGCATGAGGAGATTTGCTAGTTTTGTTAATTGTTTTCTGCAAAATTGATAAATTGACACTTTTAAACATAAAACTGATAATATGAAGCAGCCGGCCGCGATACTGGTACTACAATACCAGTATTTTACCAGTATCTTCCAGTATCTGCAATACTGGTACAGATACTGGTAAATACTAGTATCCCAGTATCTTCCAGAATTTTCCAGTATCTGCAATACTAGAAGATACTGGTCATTGCCAAAATATGAGTATTGTAGATATCGGAAGATTCTGGGAAATACTGGTAATACCAGTATCGCAGATACTGGAAAATACTGGTAATACCAGTATTGCAGATACTGGAAGATTCTGGAAAATACTGGTAATACCAGTATTACAGATACTGGAAGATTCTGGAAAATACTGGTTATACCAGTATTGCAGATATTGGAAGATTAGGTAGAATTCCAGTTAACCCGAGTTTTTATGTCTACATTATACTAAAACAATTGAATATAATTCATACTCATACGTCATTTCTGCTGTACATAACATAAGAGGCAAAAGCCCTGTAATGTCAACATATTTTGTATGGTCCCTTAGAGTTTGATATATATTGGTAAGGTAATTTGACATGACTGGGCGGAGTCTAATACTAACGGTAAATACAATGAGCTGTGATTTACAGTTAGAATTAAGCTCTGTCCACTGTGTCAAATTGCCAGATACTAGAGTTTCCAGTATTGTGTGTTTTACAATACTAGTATTACCAGTATTGCTGGATGAAGAATACTAAAGTTTCCAGTATTGTGTGCTTTACAATACTAGTATTACCAGTATTGTTGGATGAAGAATACTGGAGCTTTCAGTATCGCGTGTTTTACAATACTAGTATTACCAGTATTGCTGGATGAAGAATACTAAAGTTTCCAGTGTTGTGTGCTTTACAATACTAGTATTACCAGTATTGTTGGATGAAGAATACTAAAGTTTCCAGTATTGTGTGCTTTACAATACTAGTATTACCAGTATTGTTGGATGAAGAATACTGGAGCTTCCAGTATCGTGTGTTTTACAATACTAGTATTACCAGTATTGTTGGATGAAGAATACTGGAGCTTTCAGTATCGTGTATTTTACAATACTAGTATTACCAGTATTGTTGGATGAAGAATACTGGAGCTTTCAGTATCGCGTGTTTTACAATACTAGTATTACCAGTATTGCTGGATGAAGAATACTAAAGTTTCCAGTGTTGTGTGCTTTACAATACTAGTATTACCAGTATTGTTGGATGAAGAATACTAAAGTTTCCAGTATTGTGTGCTTTACAATACTAGTATTACCAGTATTGTTGGATGAAGAATACTGGAGCTTCCAGTATCGTGTGTTTTACAATACTAGTATTACCAGTATTGTTGGATGAAGAATACTAAAGTTTCCAGTATTGTGTGCTTTACAATACTAGTATTACCAGTATTGTTGGATGAAGAATACTGGAGCTTCCAGTATCGTGTGTTTTACAATACTAGTATTACCAGTATTGCTGGATGAAGAATACTAAAGTTTCCAGTGTTGTGTGCTTTACAATACTAGTATTACCAGTATTGTTGGATGAAGAATACTAAAGTTTCCAGTATTGTGTGCTTTACAATACTAGTATTACCAGTATTGTTGGATGAAGAATACTGGAGCTTCCAGTATCGTGTGTTTTACAATACTAGTATTACCAGTATTGTTGGATGAAGAATACTAAAGTTTCCAGTATTGTGTGCTTTACAATACTAGTATTACCAGTATTGTTGGATGAAGAATACTGGAGCTTCCAGTATCGTGTGTTTTACAATACTAGTATTACCAGTATTGTTGGATGAAGAATACTGGAGCTTTCAGTATCGTGTGTTTTACAATACTAGTATTACCAGTATTGTTGGATGAAGAATACTGGAGCTTCCAGTATCGTGTGTTTTACAATACTAGTATTACCAGTATTGTTGGATGAAGAATACTGGAGCTTCCGGTATTGTGTATAGATCAACGATTCTGGTATTCCAGTATTGTATATGTACGATATTGGTATTTCTAGTATTGTACAGTGTTACAATACTGGTATTTCCAGTATTGTGAATATTATAATACTGGTAATATCAGTATTGTAAATATTACAATACTGGTAATACCAGTATCGCGGCCGGCTGCTTCATATTATCCACATAAAACTGATAAATACTCTGTCCACTTTCAGGAGATGTCAGGATTCAAGGGAAAGAGGAAAAGGGGACTGACATTGACTCTTTAAAAAAAAAACATTTCGATATAGATTGCCTGTATCACCGCCAAGGAAACGAACAAAAACAAGTAGCAGTACACCAAATTTAAAATCCCCACCAATAAGGACACCAAGTTTATTAAAAAAAATCTCTTTCAATTTCAAAATATTTATATCCTTTCAAACGGGTTTCCACACCTATTCGGCGCAACCTTTTTACTAAAGATGACGGAAACTTCACCGCAGATCTACAAAATGTTTCCTTGATGAGTCTTGATGAAAGTATAGACAAGATAGAAGTTAACCCGAGGGAAGAAGTTTCAGTAGTTGAAGTTTTTCAAGATGTTCTTGACAAACTTTCTGATGTTGGGAAAAAGGACAAGCTATTGAAATTCTTTAAATTAGTACAAGATGGAAAATTCCCTTTGAATAACATTGCATTTGAGTTGTTTTTGGACATTGTAGAATGGTTTGACAAAGAGGAATCACGTCGAAATGAGATATTCGCCATCAACTCTCCAATGTTTTGGGTTAGGGAGAAAATTATTTGGTGGTCGATTCATTCGGTTTATGTCTGTCCCAAAAAATGAAAGTGACATTTTAACAGGATCTTCAACGCCGAATAGGTGTGGAAACCCGTTTCAAAGGATATAAATATTTTGAAATTGAAAGAGATTTTTTTAATAAACTTGGTGTCCTGATTGATGGGGATTCTAAATTGGTGTACTGCTACTTGTTTTTGTTCGTTTCATTGGCGGTGATACAGGCAATCTATATCGAAATGGTTTTTTGTAAAGAGTCAATGTCAGTCCCCTTTTCCTCGAATCCTGGCATCTCCTGAAAGTGGACAGTGTATTTATCAGTTTTAAGTTTAAAAGTGTCAATGTATCAATTTTGCAGAAAACAATTAACAAAACTAGCAAATCTCCTCATGCATTCGCAATGTGCTCTATCAGAACCGATCTCCTCAAGCAGGAAAACGAGAAAATTGACAGTTTGTAGATTTATCTAGACTTCAATTTACTTCTGACGAATCGGAATTTATCCCCGATTACATTTAGACTCCCATGATGAAAAAATATTGAAAATTTAACTTGCATCTTTGTCAAGAACAACTTAGAAATGTAAGAGTGTCACAATTTTCGTCATGCTTTTCGTGGGACGATTGATTTTGCGAGAGCTACACTTCATATACAACAATAAACAATACATGTTTCTAATCGTGAAAGCATTCGCCACAGCATAGCATTCTCTGATTTTGCAATATTCGAGCAGTAAAAAAGCAAATTTCAATTTTTGACATGTACATACCTTGCGAAGCGTCTTCGTGAACTCTCCTCCACCAAAACCGGAAGTTATCCTCACGAATTTCTTTGCAGAACCAACTGTTCTGCTTGTGCCGATTACCAGCCGTGTAGTTGGTAAATTTCATCATTACCTTTTCCCATTGTTTTCATATTGTTTATAAATTAGTGTACATATATATTTGAATAAAATAAAGTTCAAGATTATGATTTTTACGTCACGATAACTGGTGGTCACGTGACAATAAGGGTAATAACAAAATTACCGAACTCCGAACAATCTCCAAATGGAAAGTCAAACCTCATAAGTATATAAACAGACAAAAAACAATCTGATTTGAGACGCTGATGAAGCTTGTCGGTCAAGCGAAATATCCGTCAATTTGATTATAATTATAGTCTTTTTGTAAACTTATAGTTATTTTTGTTATATTTTAAGATCTTTTTTTATGTTGTTGTGCGTGCTACATTTTAGACGTTTATTTATCATTTTTGTTTGTTTGCATCCGATCCGACATCCCGTAGGTTCATACGTTGACTACTTTTTCAGACGTTTATATATACAGTTTTGTATACGTACTTTTAAGCTTTGCTACTTTTAATTGCTTTCATATTTTTATGAATGGATTTTTAGATTTGATAGTGTGCACGACATGTTAGTTTAAACATATTTTATTGTCCAAAAACATGACAATAGGATCAGATACAAGTTTTTCAACTTAGAACATCTTCTCCTTTATATAAACAATATACAAATACAATTGAACATAAATACACAAAAGCTACAGTCTTTCTTAATAATTAGAAAAACAACAAAAAACAACAACATGAAATGTACGAGTGCAACACAATTTGAAATTTACCCAATGACAAATCGAACAGACCTTTACAATAAATGGACTAGTTTATAGAACACACCTAGAATGAAGAAAATCAATAATTGTTATACAATGTAGTGGGATTATTAATTCGGTAAAGGTAGGATCTTTTAAAATTTAGTTTCAAAATATATAACAATATCATTATTTATTCAGTAAGAATTTTAACATAAAGTGCTTACACGTGTGTATTGCAACATTTACTAATTCACACCAGGTCAGCCACAAACCAATTGTCACCTGATTACATTCACCATAATCAGCGGAAAGAAAAGCGACATGTTTCCTTAATATATGTCTGTACAGTAATGAATACATGCCTATTTATGTCAATATTATAAATCTGACTTCCAAACAGCAAGGTGTTTAAGTCAATGTGTACATTTGCAGCTAATAAAGAACGGTACAAAATATTTCTTTGTGCATCAAACCTCTTGCAGTACGTGACAATAAAAAATGTTCAGCATTCTCTGTGGAATATCCACAAGAACAAGATGGGCTATGAATCAAATTAGCATGAAATAGATCATTATGTAATGCACTACAATTATTCCTTATTCTAGTATGCAGTATATTTAAATATCTGTTGCCAATATTATAATAGGAGGGGGGTTTAGCATTTTTATAGTAGTGTTGTTTCAATTTGTACTTGAAGGATTCAAAAGTTGAAAGTTGACGTATTCTCAGGTCTAATAAATTCCATAACTTGGTCGTCGACGGAAAAAATGACTGTTGGGATATCGATAATCTGTTTGTAGTATGACTATTTCGTAAATTATAGTTGTTAGTTTCTCCAACACCGGGAGGAATCAAATCACATAAAAACTCGGGAGAATTACCAACATTTAATTTATAAAACATACATAATTTTTTAACCTCTCGCCTAGTGCTAAGTTTCTCCCAACCCGCCTCCCTGTATATTGAATCCAAACTTGTGTAGCATGTTAGCCCTGTAACAATACGAGCCGCTTCCAATTGTAGTTTTTCTAGTCTATCAGAATTGACTTGCCCGCAGTTATCCCATACCTCAGATGAATATTCCAAAATTGGTCTAATGAAAGTAAAATAAATATTTTCCAGATATTCCCTCTTTAATCTAAATTTAAGCTTCCTCAAGACATTAAGTTGCTTTGAAGTTCTCTGAATTAGGCTGTCTATATGTTTTGTCCATTTACAATCACTACTGATAATTATGCCTAAATGTTTGTGCTTATTAACAGAATTAAGGACGATTCCGTCGAAATCAAAGCTGAGTTCATCTTGTTGGTTTCTAATATTGAATATCATTATCTCAGTTTTATTAGGATTAAATTTTACTAACCAAGTATCCCTCCACTTTTTTATATTGTTTAGGTCGATATTAATCATATTTTTTAAAGTAAATTCGTCTAAGGCTGTATGTCCAATAGATGTATCGTCGGCAAAAAGTCTACTGAGTCCAAGCATGTCATCGGCAATGTCATTTATGAATACTAAAAATAACAGAGGACCGAGGACTGACCCTTGGGGAACACCAGCTTTTAAATCATCTAACTCAGATAATGCTTCTTTGATAGCTACTTTTTGTGATCTGTTAGTAAGATAGCTTTTAAGCCACATGAGTAAATCTCCCTTAATGCCATATCTTTCTAATTTTAATAGTAGCCACCCAATCCAAACACGATCAAACGCTTTACTTACATCAGCAAAAGTGATACTTGTAAAACATTTGCTATCAAGTGCAGTCAAAATAGTGTGATATATCTCAAGTAATTGGTGAGTAGTCGAAAGGCCAGGGATAAAACCTGATTGGAATTTGTATAGAAGTTTATTTTTATGTAAATGGTTAAAAATGTTTTTAAATACAATTTTTTCAAATATTTTACTTACACAAGATAATAATGAAACTGGTCTATAATTTGAGGGTAAGGATTTGTCGCCGTTTCTGAAATAACCTTCATCGAACACCTTCAGGGCTCGGGTGGCTCAACGATTTAGGTAGTTGGATTACAAGTATATCACCAATGCGGGGTGTGTTCACGCCCGGCTTTGTAAATTACAAAAAGACTCGCAGCCGCAAGTGATAAAGTTTACCAGATGCTTGCCCATGGTCGGTGGTTCTCACCGGGTACTACGGCTTCTTCCACCACCAAAACTGGTCGCCATGATATAGCTGAAATATTGCTGAAAGTGGCGTTAAGCACAATACAATCAATCAATCAATCTAAATTTATTGTGTCCATGTTTTGTTTATTGTTTATATATATTCTTATGTCGGATGTAAAAGCTCACTAAAGCTTGTGTTATAATTGTTTGCTTCTTTCCGACTTTAAATAATGTTTATTGTATTGTATCCGATATTTTGTTTTGATGTTTGGCTCATATACTATTTAAGAAATAATTCATGGAAGCCATATGTATATATTGTTTTTACCACGGGTAGGCCTTTATGTCACGAAGTTTTACCCCGAGCGTTAGCGAGGGGTAAAAAGCTGACATAAAGGCCTACCCGTGGTAAAAACAATATATACATGTGGCTTCCATGAATTATTTCGATTCTAATATCACGGCTGGTAATCGGCACAAGCAGAACAGTCGGTTCTGCAAAGAGATTCGTGAGGATAACTTCCGGTTTTGGTGGAGGAGAGTTCACGAAGACGCTTCGCAAGGTATGTACATGTCAAAAATTGAAATTTGCTTTTTTACTGCTCGAATATTGCAAAATCAGAGAATGCTATGCTGTGACGAATGCTTTCACGATTAGAAACATGTTTAGTTTATTGTTGTATATGAAGTGTAACTCTCGCAAAATCAATCGTCCCACGAAAAACATGACGAAAATTGTGACACTCTTACATTTCTAAGTTGTTCTTGACAAAGATGCAAGTTAAATTTTCAATATTTTTTCATCGTGGAAGTCTAAATGTAATCGGGGATAAATTCCGATTCGTCAGAAGTAAATTGAAGTCTAGATAAATCTACAAACTGTCAATTTTCTCGTTTTCCTGCTTGAGGAGATCGGTTCTGATAGAGCACATTGCGAATGCATGAGGAGATTTGCTAGTTTTGTTAATTGTTTTCTGCAAAATTGATAAATTGACACTTTTAAACATAAAACTGATAAATACTCTAATCAAAATAAACTATTCTCTGTCCACTTTTAGGAGATGCCAGGATTCAAGGGAAAGAGGAAAAGGGGACTGACATTGACTCTTTACAAAAAACCATTTCGATATAGATTGCCTGTATTACCGCCAAGGAAACGAACAAAAACAAGTAGCAGTACAACCAAATTTAAAATCTCCATCGATCAGGACACCAAGTTTATTAAAAAAATCTCTTTCAATTTCAAAATATTTATATCCTTTCAAACGGGTTTCCACACCTATTCGGCGTTGAAGATCCTGTTAAAATGTCACTTTCATGTTTTGGGCCAGACATAAACCGAATGAAGCGACCACCAAATAACTTTCTCCCTAACCACAAAAATTGGATAGTTGATGGCGAATATCTCATTTGACGTGATTCATCTTTGTCAAACCATTCTACAATGTCCAAAAACAACTCAAATGCAATGTTATTCAAAGGGAATTTTCCATCTTGTACTAATTTAAAGAATTTCAATAGCTTGTCCTTTTTCCGCAACATCAGAAAGTTTGTCAAGAACATCTTGAAAAACTTCAACTACTGAAGCTTCTTCCTTCGGGTCAACTTCTATCTTGCCTATACTTTCATCAAGACTCATAAAGGAAACATTTTGTAAATCCGTCATCTTTAGTAAAAATGTTGCGCCGAATAGTAGATACGATAACGTAACCCTCAGTCCGCTTGTGCGTCCAGTGAGGGTTACGATTCGGTCCCATTCAACGTAATGGAGCAAATTAAAATTTTCGTTCCGTGAATATTTCAATTTTCTTTTTGCATATGTGGTCATAACTTATTATTCCCTACAATTTTTAAGTAATGGTGATACGAAATAAGTGTTACAATATCTGTTTCTACCTTCACGATCGATTTCGTATTCGAAAATTGTTTCTTGTCCGCCATGACACCTTACGTAGACTCTCGTGATGGGCGGAGCCTATCCATATATGGATCTGAATGCCAAATATGGAAAACTTTTACTACGATGTTTACGGCAATCGATCCAAATAAGGATATCTCCAAAACGAGGAAACACGTGAAATAGCAACTTGTAAACAAAATGTTGGACAGAGAGAAAATTTCATGCATTCAAATTTTCAGATGGATATAAGTCTACCATGGATTGATGCAGCGTTTACTTAACACCTCAAGCTTTACCTAAATATATTTATCTTTCACCCCCGTTAATTTTCCCAACCACTTCAACGGAATTAGGACAAAAAACCGCCCGGTGTGAATCACTCCGGGCGCTGCTCCATTACGTTGAATGGAACCGAATCGTAACCCTCACTGGAGCACAAGCGGACTGAGGGTTACGTTACCGTATCTAGCCGAATAGGTGTGGAAATCCGTTTGAAAGGATATAAATATTTTGAAATTGAAAGAGATTTTTTTTAATAAACTTGGTGTCCTGATTGATGGGGATTTTAAATTTGGTTGTACTGCTACTTGTTTTTGTTCGTTTCCTTGGCGGTAATACAGGCAATCTATATCGAAATGGTTTTTTGTAAAGAGTCAATGTCAGTCCCCTTTTCCTCTTTCCCTTGAATCCTGGCATCTCCTGAAAGTGGACAGAGAGAGTATTTATCAGTTTTATGTTTAAAAGTGTCAATTTATCAAAAAACAATTAACAAAACTAGCCAATCTCCTCATGCATTCGCAATGTGCTCTATCAGAACCGATCTCCTCAAGCAGGAAAACGAGAAAATTGACAGTTTGTAGATTTATCTAGACTTCAATTTACTTCTGACGAATCGGAATCTATCCCCGATTACATTTAGACTCCCACGATGAAAAATATTGAAAATTTAACTTGCATCTTTGTCAAGAACAACTTAGAAATGTAAGAGTGTCACAATTTTCGTCATGTTTTTCGTGGGACGATTGATTTTGCGAGAGCTACACTTCATATACAACAATAAACTATACATGTTTCTAATCGTGAAAGCATTCACCACAGCATAGCATTCTCTGATTTTGCAATATTCGAGCAGTAAAAAGGCAAATTTCCATTTTTGACATGTACATACCTTGCGAAACGTCTTTGTGAACTCTCCTCCACCAAAACCGGAAGTTATCCTCACGAATTTCTTTGCAGAACCGACTGTTCTGCTTGTGTCGATTACCAGCCGTGAATATGTAAAAATTGATAAAATATCGTTATAAATTGTCGATGACGTCATAAATTTAATCGGTCATAGATTAATATTATTTTTACCACGGGTTTGGACTCAAAGCGTTTGAAGGACGTAATATTAGAATTGTACTCACTCCATGCAGATTTTTACACTTCAGAAAATATAATTAACATAGAGACCTAATGGATAATTTTTTTAATAATGAACCAAAACTTTTGAAATTAATTGTCAGAGTACGTTTGTTTATATCATATATTAATAAACATCTAGAAAAATACATGTTGATTTGAAAACTAGATTTTTTTAAGAATTTTTTTCTGAACATTTATAGAAAATAACGTTTTTGTAACTTCTATATTTAATTTTTTGCTTTTCGATTTTTGACGTTGTATTATTTATTACTTTACTTATCACATTATGACAGTCGTTAAATCAAATTGAAAACTTTAAAGATCTTATTAGATTTAGACATATGTTTTTATTTGTAGTTTGGCTAGCTTTTAAGGTGTCCGATCACTTAGAGGTGTATTAACCTAATTAATATTATATGCGAGCGTAAGCGAGCTCTTTATGGTATAAAATGTGTACTTAGCCCAGTTAGGATTGTTTAACAAACATGGCTGAACATACTATCGAAGAAAAAAAAATTCGATGTTTTGTAAACACCGGTTTCCGTGTAACACACTAATACACTCAACTAATGAAGATCTTCTTAACATAAAGCGCAAAGGTGATCCTGAAGTCTCGTACCCTCTCTCATACGTCAGATACCACTGAAACCCGGAACCTGTGTGTAATAAAAGTCATTTTGTTTGCTTGTTTTACTTATATTGATATTTTTTTATTTATTAAATCTCTTCTGACATACTGACAAGAATTTTTGTTTCTACGCGGATGTTAACTTTTGAGATTTCGTAAGGAAAGGTAATAACAAAATTACCGAACTCCGAACAATCTTACAAAGGGAAAGTCAAAACTCATAATTATATAAACAGACAAAATCAGTCATCAACCGGAAAACTGTGAAAACCGTAATGACCCTGACTTGGTACAGGCATTTCTAAAGAAATGGTGGGTTGAATCAGATTTTAAGGCGCCAAACCTCCCGCTCTCATTACGGTTCAAAGGTTCCGGCTGTCACTGTAACAGTATTTAAATACAGGAACAAAATAGGTAAAATAGTTGTCAAAGCAGTACCATATTCGGTGACGTAAATGTCAAAAATACTTTTACGTCACACATTGACAAAAAAAATTCTTGACATATTTGACTCTTTATCTTTATACATTTTCACTATATGAAAATGCATCGCTTATAATTTTTTCTGCAGAGACGGAATATATTTCGACAAGATATTGGTATCGGAATATAAACTTTTTAAGAGATCGAATAAGGCGAATCTTTTTATAGCCCTGGTCCAGTAGCCTGTTTCTCAGATGAAGATGACGTTTCAGGAAATCAGAATAATTGCTACTGCCCCTTGCATAGCGAATCAATTGCGAGATGTAAACACCATATGCAGGAGAAGCTGGTATATTGCTGCACATATTTGGAAAATTTATGATTTTAAAATTGAAGTCGTCCCGCTTATCATAAATTTTAGTACTGAGTTGACCACTGTCGTCAAATTCGAGGTATAAGTCCAAAAATGATGCGGACGAAGCTGTATCGGTGGTCTCTTTAACTTCCAACTCTGGAGGATATATCAATGGAAGAAATTCTGCAAATCTAGAATTATTGATAGATAAAACGTCATCAATATACCTGTATGTGAAATTAAAGGCTCTAGCCTCATGAATCTTCTTATCTTTTACAAGCTTTTGAAGAAACTCCGACTCATATGAGTATAAAAATAAATCGGCTAGAAGAGGGGCACAATTCGTACCCATTGGTATGCCGACGACCTGCTGAAACAGTGTCCCTCCAAAGGAGACAAATACGTTATCGATGAGGAACTCCAGCATACTGATCACTTGTTCCTCGGAGTAGCATGTTTTACCTTTATGAATTTTGTTTGAAAAATATGTGGAATTGTAGCCTAACACAACAAATTTTGAGCCATAGTTTCTATGACTAAAAGCTTTATGAATTGTTTCTTTTAAGCGGGTTTTTAATTTGTCATGCGGTAGGGTGGTATATAGAGTTGAAAAATCAAAGGTTTTGATGGAGGATACCTGAGAGAAAGATCTTGATTTCAGGTTATCCCAAAGATCTTTAGAGTTTTTCAAAATCCACATGTGATAACGATAACTCCAATAAAGGAACGACAGCTCGATTGAATGAGACTAGATTCGGCCCTAAAAAAAAAGTCGACACTTTTTGATGCACTGGATGAGCGTGAAATTGCCAGATAATTTTCAGATGCGCGAGCATTCATGGCCGTGCCTGTTTCATATTAATTATTACATTTATCATATTTCTGCACTAGACACAAGTAGGACTTTTTATTCCTTTTAGCATCGACTCAAGGTGTCTCTTGCAGATTGGTGATGAATCACCTGATATATATGTATATGCTCTCTCTCATCCCCCCCCCCCTCATATATATGGGAGTAAGTGTATGTACGTTTATGTGCATATATCTCTTTTCCTGCCCGAGTGTGCCTGCACCACAATTATTGATATTTCACCGCGAATATTTAAGTTGATATATTGTTGTTGTGTATCAATCATAATTGTTATTTGTATTGTTGTTGTGTATCAATCATAATTGTTATTTGTATTGTTGTTATGTATCAATCATAATTGTTATTTGTATATGCCCTCCTGGGGCCCTGATTTGGTTAATAAACTTATTTCTATTTCTATTTCTATTTTTATACTTGGAGAAATTAATAAAACACACGACTCTAGGATTTTTAGTACAGAAAAAAAGAAAAGAAGAAAATGCGATGTACAAAATTAAATAAATGTACCAAAGATATTTTATTTGCACAAAGAGAGATAACCTTTAGTGTTATCATGATTATCTCCCTTTAAATGCAAAATCTAATTTGTTTACAATATTTCTATTATATTCTTGCGCCGATAACACTGTCAACGATATGCCTGTCTGATTGCGCTGAAGATTTTATGCATTAATCAGTGTAGTAAATAAATAGAATCTCATAATTATATATAATTTGTGATCATAGTGTCGCATTATGGAAATGTTATTATTAAAATATCAACATGCACTACGTTTTATTGTGTAACAAACAAATGAAACCTGAGACGATTTACAGCTACCCAGATTTAAAGGCAGAATATTAAATTTAATATTTTCTGCCTCACATTGAGTTCCACAGAGCTTGACATTTTATGTTTGAGGTAGAACACATATGTTTTAACACTAATGTATCGATGACAACGTTTAACTTTTGTTGAATCATTTTGACGTTTGTCTAATAATATCTATTCTAGATGTTTGTAAACAAAGACAAGGGAGATAATCTCGTTCATTTGCATGATTTATTTTACCGTCCATTTACATGATTATCATTTGTTTGAAGATTTTGATTTTAAAACAAAAACAATACACCCCCAAAAAAATCTACTCGGATACACACATAGTAATACATGAAATCAAGGGTGTATATTTTTTTTTACTGTTTTTGTATTTGTTGAGATATCGTCACGGTATGTGTTTTCGTGCGTCATCTGTTTTCGTGGTATCCATTTTATTTTGATTTCCACAGCGCACGCATTATTTTTGACGTGTCTTCCAGTTTCTATTTATGGAACATAAACAATACGAAAGCTGACATCTGTAAAAAATGATAAAGTTTACTTTTAAAGACGTAAGTACCAAAAACAGTGAACCTACCTACTAAACCATACTTTTTGTAATGCCAAAAATGTACTTCATTTATAAAGTAGCTGGAAAAAAATCCAGAAGGGCTATATAAAATTTAACTATGTCGTCTGCCTCTCAGACACCTGCTCTTCCTGTCATGTAACTATCATGGGGTCACTGATCGTATTTGTAAACAAAAGAGCCGACTGAAATGTGCCTGTTTCTTATATAAAATACATGTCACTTTGCAGTGCATTGTGGTTTCAGCACTAAAAAAAACATCAAAAGTAAACACAATTTTGAAAGTGGTCATTTTCAAACATTCTGTTATTTTATTTAGATGTAGTATGATTTGGTAGATGGCCAGAACCATGAAATTTTAAAACCAGCCATTTCCGGATTTTATATTCGTTTCCATCCCGTATATCGGCCTTGTTTTTATTTGCCACGGAAACAGATGACGCCATTTTACTGACAACAAAAGTTGCCAGGTAATCAAGAGTATATTAAAATATAAGAATGGCTTTAAAAACAATCTTATGCACAAAGAAATAGTTAACCAGCCATTCTTTGAAAATTCCAATCGTCATATGAATGGAGGGTTAACACTGTTAATCGCTATATCTGAAAATCGATAATAGCACGAAAACCGATAACACGATGGTACGCCTTGTAATTTTTGGGGTGCAGGTAGTTTCGTTTCTAACTTGGTTTATTCATAACTCGCACTCTTGGTAGGCCTACTTTTTCAGGGCTCTACAATTCATACCAGCTCCCACTAGTTCCTGGCTAGTACGGAAACATTTTTTACTCGCCAACAAAAGTATGTTACTTGCCAGATTATAAAGATACAAATTTGCACTAGATAACTTCAATATGTATTTATTTGTACATAATTATTAATTGAGGAATGGGCTTTTGCTGAAACCATATTGAAACACTTTTCATGTTTCAGACTTTTATTGAGAAAATCAAGACTTTCACATTTAGACTTTTTACAGTAACAAATTCCGTTTTGCCAGCAATAATATCTGGGCCTGCCTTTCTGCAAACATCACACTACATAATTAACGTTCTTACTGAAATCATAAATGAGCCACGAAAACTTTGACTTCCAGACATCGTGGAATTTGCGCTTTCCACCTTTAGAACCCGAAACCTCATCACTTTTTTGGTTTGACACTTCCGTGGATATTGCATTAAAAGGCCGGCTTTATGATAAGTTGATTCAACTGGTTTATTTTTTAGCGAAAAATTTTGTATGTAGGTTTTTGATTTTTGCTTATCGTGGTCACTTAAAAGTATGTGATTTAAAACTCTTATGTCTGAGTCAATTGTGCAGTTTAAAAGACTGGAAAATCAAAATCGGATTTTAAAATGAAAAATATGATCGGTGATGGAATGGAAATGTTCCCGAAAACAGCATCTGGCGATCGATACAGAATTTTTACTTGCATTTTACAAAAGTAACTCGCAGTGTTTTAGTCGCATTGTAGAGCCCTGCAAAGTCGATAGATGGTTGTCTTTCTGGAAAAAAATATATGTCAAAAAAACAATTCAAGAATTTGCATGTTTGTATGTACCAGTCTTTTATGAATACATGAATAGAGGAATGATGTTTATAATTTCTTCATCAATACACATACATGTGCAAATTAAAATATATCAGGAGTTTTATCACAGTATTATTTATAGCCAATGAAGGAGGTCATGTTAGAATTACAGGTACATGTAAATAACTGGTGTCTATTTTTAGATTTGTAACAATCAAGAGTTTTGAGCTAAATACATGTAACCATTTACTGATCAGTAGAACCTACACATCTGAGTAAATAGAAATCAAGATATACAGTGTAGTTAATTCTTGTCTTATGTCTTGTTAGTTTTGTCAATTTTCAGAAAAGATCGAACAGTATCAAAAATTTTAAAATCTATTAGTTTTAAATTATGCATATGTCATTTCAGGATTGGAAATTTTAAGTACACCATTATAATAAATATGAGACGTCCATCAAAATTACAAGATCATGTATGGTTTGTGTTAGAAGAAGTTCCTGTTCCCATACCAACTGATGTAGATTTTACAGATTACTTATGGATGGCAGATGAATTAGAAGAATTTGATAGACAGGTAGTTAGTTATGTATTATATAGATAACAAAAAGCAACTTAGTTATTCTTATGCAATTACTATATAAGACGTTTTCTCATTGGCCAATGTTTGCCATCAAATCTTGAGGTATCTAAGGGTTCCAGTGCGGTTTAGCAGTCATATTGACTTCTTCAAGTCTAACTTGTCAACACAATGAATATGATAGAAAATAAAGACATTTAAAATGATTTTTTGTTTTTATTCAAAATGGATGTGTACATGTTGCTAAATTACATCCAATGTTTATGTTCTACTCTTAGTCTTGGCGAAATACTGCCAGTTGTACATGTGTCCAACAATACTACTGTCGTTCAGAGAGATATTTTATAAGGTCCAGACCGACTGTAGTTTATAAGGTCCAGACCGACTAGTTTATAAGGTCCAGACCGACTAGTTATAAGGTCCAGACCGACTGTAGTTTATAAGGTCCAGACCGTCTGTAGCAGGGCTCACCACACATAGTAAAAACAGGGCTACTTGACCTCTCTCTCTTGACTTAAGGGCGAAGTGAGGGAAAATCTGGGAGACCTCCGAAAATTTTAACGTTTCTTTCCCCCCTACCTTTCACAAAAACGAACATGCTGCACTATGATCTTAAAAAGGATGCAATTAACGAGTTTGGAATAAAATATTGAACATCAAACCCTGTATAGGTCACATTTCAGGAAGATGGGAGCTCCTTTTTTGTGAATATTGAAGAAAAAGTATGATTATTGGTGAGAAAAATACGGACTTGAAAAGACTGACGACAGGGCGACTAAAACTTCGCTTTTTGACAGAAATTGGGCGACTTCATTGAAACCAAGGCGAAGAAGTCGCCCATTTAGCCTGGTTTGGTGAGCCCTGTGTAGTTTATAAGGTCCAGACCGACTGTAGTTTATAAGGTCCAGACTGACTGTAGTTTATAAGGTCCAGACCGGCTGTAGTTACAGAATCCACACCTTGTTCATTCATTCTTCTGAACTAACTCTCACTAATTTTTATGAATGAATGAGTTGTATGTAGACATACTTGTTTTAGGTAGAAGAAGAATTCTGGGAGGAGTTGTTTTTAGAAGCTTGTTTTGAGGAGATGCTAGCGGAGGAGGAAGCTGAGTGGCAGTTCTACCAAGCTTTACAGGTATTTGATATAAATATCTAAGTTCTTCCAAGCTTTACAGGTATTTAATATAAATATCTAAGTTTTTCCAAGTTTCACAAGTTCAACTTCAACACCCGCTGGTAGCCTCGTCACACAATCAGCCCATGTTTACCTTCACCTGTTATCACACTTTAAACGAATGTTGACTGAAATATATGCTGGAAACCAGTACTTGATAATTCAATAATTTTCAAAGACCTGGTTATTTATTTATAAAATTGAAAGATTTAAGCAGTATTTGCTATAGTAAGCAATTTTAAATATAAAATAAACCAAAAACAAAACAATAATAAATATATTTTTATCACGTGTACAAAGTACCTGTAAAAAAAAATGGTGGCCGTACACAAATGACACGTCGTGTCTTCATTTAAAATGAAAAATCTATTATTGTGTATATGTAACAGGTAGGGACTTTGTAAACATGCACTTTTGAGAGGTAGGGGTTAAGGAAACATAAATATTGTCAGTAGATCATACAAATATCTGCTTCAAATGCTAGAGGGACAGTGGCAACAATCACTAAATCAGCTGAGAGAAATGGAAATAAAATGTAACACTGTTGAAACATATTATTTATTACAACAAAACAAAAACATTCATACATATATATAACAATGAAATTGTTCCAAAATCAGTTGTCATTTGTCATCGAAAATATTCTTAGACCCTGCATCTTATTTAAAGGGGTGACTTGTGTGTGTACAAAAGCAAAAAAATCTCTAATTTTCAGCCCTGCGTCTTAAATAAAGGAGCAACTTTTAGTGCGAAAAGTATGGTACTTGTATCTATATGTTGTAGGCAGGTCATTTGACTTTAAATGATAATATTATGTACTTATATCAGTTCATTTGAGTGAGTGATTGTTTTTCAATGCCAACTCAGCAATTTTTCAGCTATGTCATGTCGAGAACAATTTAATTTTCAATGAGATGATGAATTGGATTTTTATAGTGTTAGCTCACTGAAACAGTCTGCGGGTAGACATACAGCACCACACAGACACATTATTCTGATTCCAAGCCCACCAGTCTTTGCTCTTTCTCCTTAATGATGCGTGCTTTAATAGTGGATAAGCAACAAATACCAATTTTATAATCTTTGGTTTGACCCGAGCAGGGGCTCGAACCCACGATCTATCACACTCGAGGTGAGCATGCTAACCATTACATCACCGATGAGGTTCCAGGTCATTTGACTTTAAATGATAATATTGATAAAAAAATATAGATATATATTCAATGTTACATTACATATATTAATTTTATGAATATTACCTTTTATGCCATTTCTCTACTTTCTTTGTAAAATGTTCATGAATTGAACTCTCTTTAATAAAGAATTATTATTATACTAATCTTTTTTATCTTCAGATCTCAAACAGTAAATTGAATCCAGAGGCCCCAGAATTTGTTCCCAAGTATAGCATTTCCAGTTCTGTGTAGCATACATATACAATCGAAGTAGATACAATAAAAAAAAAGATACAGGAAAAAAGTGCTAAACCAGAAAGTCTTTCAAAAAGAATAAAAATACTCCTGCCATTCCAAAATATGGTCAGTAAATCATGACATAGACCTCATCATTTCTATCATCATCATGTATTATTATTATTACTGTATTTTTTACTTGTTATACATGTAGTAAAGGTTTACAACTGGTTGATATTGTATGTGTCAAAATGGTTTTTGTAACTTGTGTACAACTGCATTGTCAATGCAAACAAAAAGCATCAGTATAAATATTTCAATTAATTATATACATAATGTTGTTTGTTGTTTACATACTTGTCATACTTTATACAGTTGATACATACTTGTCATACTTTATACAGTTGATACATACTTGTCATACTTTATACAGTTGATACATACTTGTCATACTTTATACAGTTGATACATACTTGTCATACTTTATACAGTTGATACATACTTGTCATACTTTATACAGTTGATACATACTTGTCATACTTTATACAGTTGATACATACTTGTCATACTTTATACAGTTGATACATACTTGTCATACTTTATACAGTTGATACATACTATATACAGTTGATACATACTTTATACAGTTGATACACACTATATACATGTAGTTGTGTGGTATTAACATTGGTTTATTAATCCAACTCTTTGTTATAATTATTATGTAAATTAAAATAAACTTTTTGTAATGTTTTCTTCCAAAGATAAGACAGTTCTATGTTAATACAGCAGTTTATTCTCTGAATGCCCACATTTTAAAACATCACTAATAGTTGACTCTTATCATTATATCATATATTTAAATACAAAACTAGATTTATTTTTTCTATCTTGAAAATATATTTATCACACAAACAAGATTTCATTTCCCTTTTGTCCAAAACTAATTATTATACTGCATAATAAAGTTAAAAGTAAATATATATACTTAAATGAAGTGATTGACATTTTACACTACTAGACACAGTAAATTGAATGCATTTTTTTGTAAAAAGATCATCTTTATGGGTTATTGATTGACCATAAAAAATGTTGTTATTTTATATTGAAAAGAGTAGCCCTTTATTTCTTATTAGGGTACAGGGCTCTACAATGCGACCAAAACACTTGCATTTGCGAGTTACTTTTGTAAAATGCAAGTAAAAATTCTGTATTGATAGCCAGACAGTGAGTTTATATATCCGCAATATTTTCGTTCCCTCACCGATCATATTTTTCAATTTAAATTCCGACTTTGATTATCCAGTCTTTTAAACCACACAATTGACTCAGACATAAAAGTTTAAATCACATACTTTTAATGCTTGCAAGTGACCACGATGACTAAATAACAAAACCTTCTTACAAAATTCTTCACTTAAAATAAATCGGTTGAATCAACTGATCATGAAACTGACCTGCCCGATGCAGCATCGTTGGAATTATCCGTCAAAAATACAGATGAAGGTTCTAAATCTGAAAAGCGTAAATTCCAAGATATCTGGAAGTCGAAGTTTTCGTGGCTCATAAATGATTCCAGTAAAGACATTATGTATTGTGATTTTTGTAGAAAGGCAGGCCCAGATATTTAGACTTTATTATTTCAAAATTTGGATTAAAAAGACATTAACTCTTTTAATTATTTTATGTTTCTTTATTTACAAGTATTAATCAATAAAAAAGACAAGTACAAAGACAAAAAAAAAACAAGTTGCAACACAGACCTACAACAAGTGGGGTTGAGTTCAAGTTCAAGAGAGTAAGCATAATCTGTCTCATTCAGGGAATTGATATAATTAAATCAATACATATTGGAGTTATATAGTACGAATTGGCTGGCAACTTTTGTTGGCAAGAAAAAAATGTTTCCTTACTATCCAAGGGTAGTGGGAGCTGGTATGAATTGTAGAGCCCTGTGATATATCATTTAATTCAAACATTTAAGGAATATGTTAAATTTTTTAACAGGTTATACGATATAACCTGGTTTGGGGCAGTTTATGAAAAGTGTAAACTGTTCTAAACCAGGTTATACTTGTATAATCTGTTCAAAAATTGAACATATTCCTTATAATTTAATTTTTACAACAAAATTTAATGATTCCTTGATTTTAATTACAATTATTTCATGGGACTATTTGAAATTGTTGTTGGTGAATAAATATGTTGGGACGTCACAATACCAACCCAAGTTATCAAGTATGACCAATATTGCTCCAGGCAGATCAGCAAATCAGATTGTAGTTTTCACATCAAATTAAAAGAAAAGAAAAAAAAGATAATTTACCTATAAAAACATCACTTTTTACATAATAAATAATCTATATACTACAATAATTACAAATAAACATATAAAACACAATGTGTAAAATAAAACAGATTATAATATGAGTTCCTTTATTCTATAATGAGCATTAATCCATCTGCCCAGATTTTAATGACATGTAATTAAGTGGGCATTCAGAGGACACACCAATTAACAGTCAAATTTATTGACAGACAAAACAAAAAAGTACATATTAAAATGAACATTACTGGAAATTTGTTAAATAGAAAAAAGAAATTTTATTTGAAGACAAACATAAAAACAACAGAATTTAATATTATAACATTTAAGGATTGATCGCAATTTTTGTTCGGTTCATGAAGAAATAACCTCAATCAGGTTGTGCACACTGTGTAACCCGCCTAGCGGGTTATGCAAGGATGTGTACAACCTGATTGAGGTTATTTCGAATGAACCGAACAAATAATTTTGATCAATCCTTATAAATTAATTCAAACTTTTTTTGTTATGATATTGAAAAATATATTTATTTTTTCAAAATAAGGCAAATAATCAGAAATAAATTTAAATAACCCCAAAGGTGCCTCATTTAAAGAATATCACCTGATGACAATGGCACACAACGCCTTGAGAACGACATCTATTTTTAGATTCCGTTCATTGACAAATAACCTCAACTTTTTAAACCACTCAAAACACGTATAAAATGACATGTGACTCTAAAATTAATTTATATAGGATGTTGTAGAAATATTGTAAAACTCAATACATGTGAATGAGAGGTTTTATATTGTAAAACTCAATGCATGTGAATGAGAGGTTTTATATTGTAAAACTCAATACATGTGAATGAGAGGTTTTATATTGTAAAACTCAATGCATGTGAATGAGAGGTTTTATATTGTAAAACTCAATGCATGTGAATGAGAGGTTTTATATTGTAAAACTCAATACATGTGAATGAGAGGTTTTATATTGTAAAACTCAATACATGTGAATGAGAGGTTTTTTTCACCAGTTATCATTTTCATTAGAACATATTAAGTCTTCCTTGAGCTTTATATTATATTTCGTTGATTTTTTTGTCATTACATGTACACACCAATATTGACAAGCTTTTGTCTTTATGATATCATAGTGCAGTAATAAGTGAGTGTGTGATTGTTGTTTAATGCCAATTCAGCAATTTTTCAGCTATATCATGGTAAGAACAAGTTAATTTTCAATGAGATGTTAATGAAGTACACTTTGTTCTAGACCAACATGCCGAGTTGGATTTTTATAGTGCTAGCGCTAGCAAGGGCCCTGGTGGCTCAATGAGTTAGGTAGTTGGATTACCTAACAACTCATACAAGCCTATCACCAATACGGCATGGGTTCACGCCCGGCTTTGTAAATTACAAAAAAGGGTGCACTCGACTCGCAGCCGCAAGTGATAATTTACCAGTTGCTTGCCCATGGTCAGTGGTTCTCTCCGGGTACTCCGGCTTCTTTTACCACTAAAACTGGTAGCTATGATATAGCTGATATATTGCTGAAAGTGGCATTAAACACAATAAATCAAATCATATAGTGCTAGCTCACTGAAACAACAGTCTGTGGGTAGACATGTCACTCCACTCGGACACATTATTCTGATTCCGGGCCAACCAGTCTTTGCTCTTTCTCCTTAATGCTGCGTGCATAGAGGAGAAGCAACAATTTGATAGTTTTAGGTTTGACCCGACCGGTGCTCGATCCCACAATCTACCGCACTCGAGGCGATCACGCTAACCATTACGCCACCGATGCGGTTGCAGTAATAAGTAGTATAGTGACACCAATTAATGGTAGCAAAAATAATACATTGTTGTTGTTGTCACTAAAATTTATGGTAACAAAAAGAATATCCAAATGATCTCTAATATTCATGTACAGTGCTCCCTCGGTCTATCGCCCCCCGTTTTATCGCCAACCTCGACTATCGCCAAAATTTTCGTCTGTCCCGATTTCCCCCATTAAAAATACCTCGTTATACTGCCAAACTCAGCTACCGCCACAGGTTTTCAGACACAAAAATCGTAAAACCAATATAAATTCCTCCGTTAGTACCGCCCACAACTACCTTTTGACAGCTGTGTATATTGATCGGTAATTATGGAATGTCAAAACTGGTCATCGGACACGGTCATTGATCTCATAGTTGAGGGTCGGAACAGGTGATCAGTTGTTTTGATTAGAATAATTAGCCTACCTGTATTTACTTTTCTAGTGATTACATTTGTACTTTTAATCCTGAGTAAAATTTGTAATTTAATTAGTTGTCATCAAAATGTCGTGCTTGAAGAGAAAACGTAATTAATTAGACGACAAACAAAAACGTGCAATTATAAGTTATGCAAAGGAAAATACAAAATTAACATAACAACAAATTGCCGATAATTTGACAATTAAATGGGATCTTCCAATAACCCCCACAAATGAAGATGAACTGTTGCTGTCACGTGTTTATAATAACCTTGATGTCCCGAGATACAAATGACGGTTCAAGGGGGAATTTGTCAACATTGACAAAGATCTGCAAACTGTACAGGACATTTGCGATGTGAATATAATTATTCTAATTTATTTATTTATTAAACATGTATTATTTATACTTATGTATTTGTACAAATGCAAAATGCATGTCAGTCGAGTTGAAAGTTTATCTATTCATATGATCACTTAACTTACGGTTTTCAATGTCCCTCAGTTTATCGCCAAACTCGTTATACTGCCAAACTACCGACTGCACAGAAGGTGGCGGTTTAACGAGGGAGCACTGTATTGTTATAATGTGTTTGTAATGACAATGTATGCTTTCTTCCTTCACATAAATTCCACATTTTAATGGCAGGTGTTAAAAAAATAATAAAATATCATAAAAAGTATGAAAAATAATAAAATACCATAAAAAGTATGAAAAATATTGATTGTTTGCTTTGTTTAACAAATTTATTATTTTCTTCACATGAGAAATTATATAAGCTACAGTACTTTTTTAATGGCTAATGTGATTGTTGATCGATATGCTGATCATCATGATCGATATGCTGGTCATCATGATCGATATGCTGGTCATCATGATTGATATGCTGGTCATCATGATTATATGCTGGTAATCATGATTAATTGCTGTACTCAATCAATTATTTCCCAAATGGCTAATGTTGTGTATATAATCTACTCCTGATTGGACTAACATGTCAAACCATTTACCTTTTAACACAGCACTTTACAATTCAATATTAAATAGCAGATAAAACATGTTATTTTTGTAAATTATGACATTTGTAAAGAAGAATCTAGCAGGATGAACAGACTAGAAAAAAAATAACATCTTGGTATTTTGGTAATTTTGGACTTGCAAGATAAATCAATTTACCATAGTTTCTAGATAACTTGCCCATAAGATAGATCAATTTACCATAGTTTCTAGATAACTTGCCTTGTAAGATAAATCAATTTACCATAGTTTCTAGATAACTTGCCCTGTAAGATAGATCAATTTACCATAGTTTCTAGATAACTTGCCCATAAGATAGATCAATTTACCATAGTTTCTAGATAACTTGCCCTGTAAGATAAATCAATTTACCATAGTTTCTAGATAACTTGCCCATAAGATAGATCAATTTACCATAGTTTCTAGATAACTTGCCCTGTAAGATAAATCAATTTACCATAGTTTCTAGATAACTTGCCCATAAGATAAATCAATTTACCATAGTTTCTAGATAACTTGCCTGTAAGATAAATCAATTTACCATAGTTTCTAGATAACTTACCCATAAGATAAATCAATTTACAATAGCTTCTAGATAACTTGCCTGTAAGATAAATCAATTTACCATAGTTTCTAGATAACCTGCCCAATATATCAATGCATGATGACCAGTATAAGATTTTTTTGTCCATGAATTGTATCAAACCTTTCTAAACTTTATATGTCAACAATGTCTTTAAACTGTCTAACTAAGACATTATTAATATGTATATTGTCCTAAATGGAGGGATTGTTATGATTTGTAAAATTATTTTTTTCCCAAAAAATCTTTAGCATTGGAATAATTTGTACAAAGATACAATATACTAAGTTTAGAAAGGTTTATCTTTGTACTTAGAAAATAATTAATAATGATAAGATTTAGTATAAAGATGAGGGAGAGCAGTGGTTGCTATAGAAACAAGAGTCATGGAGAATGATAAATGGCTATGATGTATTACATAATATAGTAGTCCCCCTCTTACAAAGCTACCACCCCTTCTCTAATGAACACTTATAAGAGAGGTGATCTCTCTTGAGAAGGACAAATTAGTAATATTTTACCATGTTAGTGCACCCGAAATCCAGCCTTATAAGAGGGAAGACCTCTCTTGGGCGGGACAATTTAGTTGTATTTTACTATAAGTGCATCTGAAATCTGGCTTGACCATAGGGTTGGCCATTGGTGGGAGTAGCTGGCTTCACCAGAGGGTTGGCCACTGGTGGGAGTAGCTGGCTTGACCAGATGATTTGCCATTGGTGGGAGTAGCTGGCTTGACCAGTGGGTTGACCACTGGTGGGAGTAGCTGGCTTGACCAGAGGGTTGGCCATTGGTGGGAGTAGCTGGCTTGACCAGAGGGTTGGCCATTGGTGGGAGTAGCTGGCTTGACCAGAGGGTTGGCCATTGGTGGGAGTAGCTTGCTTGACCAGAGGGTTGACCACTGGTGGGAGTAGCTGGCTTGATCAGAGGGTTGGTCATTGGTGGGAGTAGCTGGCTTGATCAGAGGGTTGACCACTGGTGGGAGTAGCTGGCTTGACCAGAGGGTTGACCATTGGTGGGAGTAGCTGGCTTGACCAGAGGGTTGACAATTGATGGGAGTAGCTTGCTTGACCAGAGGGTTGGCCATTGGTGGGAATAGCTGGCTTGACCAGAGGGTTGACCACTGGTGGGAGTAGCTGGCTTGACCAGAGGGTTGACTTGGTGGGAGTAGCTGGCTTGACCAGAGGGTTGGCCATTGGTGGGAGTAGCTGGCTTGACCAGAGGGTTGACAATTGGTGGGAGTAGCTGGCTTGACCAGAGGGTTGGCCATTGGTGGGAATAGCTGGCTTGACCAGAGGGTTGACCACTGGTGGGAGTAGCTGGCTTGACCAGAGGGTTGACTTGGTGGGAGTAGCTGGCTTGACCAGAGGGTTGGCCATTGGTGGGAGTAGCTGGCTTGACCAGAGGGTTGACAATTGGTGGGAGTAGCTGGCTTGACCAGAGGGTTGGCCACTGGTGGGAGTAGCTGGCTTGACCAGATGGTTGGCCATTGGTGGGAGTAGCTGGTTTGACCAGAGGGTTGGCCATTAGTGGGAGTAGCCTTATAAAAGGAGGACTTCTGTATTGCTTTTTTCTGTCATGACAAATTAAAAAGTCTATTTTGGAATCTTGGCACAAAATTTTGTCTTTATCATGAATTATATGAAATTTAATAGGTTGATGCTCATGAAGGTTAACTGAAATAAACACTGCCTCCTCTCATATTGATGTAATCATTACATGTCAGATACACATTTAATAATAAAATGATTTTAATATCATCAGTGTTTTCATTATAAATTTGCAATGAAAAGCAAAACACAGAATATCTCACAAATTTGACATTTAAAAAAAATTTCAATGACAGATAATGAAGAAAGGTTTCGTATGTAAAATGAAATATATTTTCAAGGGCTCCAAACTGTGAAGCATCATCAGCAAGATGAACTAGTGCATGTACATTATATAGCTTGATCATATCCATACATTTCATAAAAATGTTTCAGGAAAGTTTCTAGGAGTTCATTTACATATTGATTATATGCAGCATTTAAGTTTTCATTCAACAAGAAATGAATCCCAGTTGACAAAAGCATGACATTCTTATACATGTTTGGATGAATTATGTGTTTGAGGAGAACTACTGGGCCTGTGTATAAAAGGAATTGCCTAAATTCCGTCGCTTTCCATCTATCAACTTCCACAAGAGACCTACCTAGGTTTCCGAACAAATTCACAAGGAATGCACCCTTTCAGACTTTTCAATGCCGTTGAAATTTCTTCTACTGCGCGAGGCCCAATTCTGATATCTAAAGGCCCTTTAATCCACATTAACAATATGCGCTTTGTTACACCTAAACAAACTAAATGCATGTAGTCTATGAGAAGCTGGGTAACCATTCCAACCCTAGCATTTATCAAAGGCGAATCCCCATTGTGAAGCCCTTCGTGTGTTTGTAGCATAAATGTCTGATATGTTCGTTGAGTGGCAATCACTTCTGGAGATGTCATTTTACCGACCCACTGTCCTCTTTGTATACATTTATCACACCTATGATAACCGGAAAATATGTTTACATCCTTTACAAATGCACGAGCAGGGGTATCACATATGATTGAATGTATCCATCCGTATCTTGAACTTGTTCGTGTCAATTTCGAAGATATTTTGTTTTAAGTTATTATATTCTTCAATAAATCTGTGCCAATTTCGAAGATATTTTGTTTTAAGTTATTATATTCTTCAATAAATCTGTGCAACTAAACATTCAAATTGTATGGTTTCTTTCTACCAGAAAAGATTGTAATTATGAAGGGCTCTCTATCAGTAACATTAATTAAACTTCCTAAGATTGGCCAGAATTGTTGACTAGTGCTTTTGAAGGGGGGTAATGCAATCGATATTTATTAGAAGTTCGAACGAAGTTTTCTGTGTGAATCTCTGTGTACATTATTTATGAATACCATTCAATATACCAAAATGATCATTTTCACCACCACATGTCTGAGAAATCTCATATTGTTGTTGTGTTTTCTTTATGTTTCGTGGATCTTTAGGTAACGTTTCAACAATAGGCCTCAAGATACCCAGTAAAGACCATAATTCTTGGGCGATTAGGAAAGTTACCGGCCATACACGAAACTTTTCTTGAACTGATTGGGGCACCATTGTCAGTGTTTGTTTCCTCTTCTTAAGACGATGCTTCACTAGAAAAAAATTTAAACGGCAAATAGTTTTCAGAATCGTTGTCGTAGATGTCGAAGATTCAAAGAGAAGTGAGTGGTAAGTGGAAAACAGTTTTGGGGATACTTTTATATTTACTAGTCAATTCTGTTTAGCTGAAGCTACAAATAAAAGTACAAATAATTTTATTAAATGCAAGATCCTTTATAAAAATTCCTCATTTTATATAGGATAAACTTGAACTATAAATTCATTCATATCAACAAGGACGTACATTTGTATATAGAATATACATCCTTGATATCAATATCTGATGCGAGTTTCCCCCCGATATATTTTTATAAACAAAGAAAGACAACTCTAATTTTCATAAGAATTATTTGAATAAAGAAATAACTCAGTAAGAAATTTGATGTTAACATAAGATTGTATGAATATTGACACGAACAAGTTAAAATAAGGAAAATGAGATGAAATAATAAAGAAATAAAGAAATTTCATTGAAAATAAATTTGTAAACAGAAAGTTAGAAAAAAGGGGGGTGGTCCGTGCCACGAGCGCCTGTGGCATACAAGAGAAAAACTCAAAGGTGACGAAATTTTATGCATGACGAATTTGGATGTACCGACGATATATACAGTGTGTGGCCAAAAGTATTGGCGCATTTTAAAAAAAACCAACCTATATAATCAACCAAAACCATATGTTTTCAAAAAATTATTGTGATGTCATTGTCTTATCTTGTCTTGTCTTGATAGTACTTCCGTCCTATATAGGACCACCTCACAAATTTGAGTAAGATTCAGTTCATATATCACTTAATTATTACTGTATGATTTAAAATCTAAAATGCTTTGGTAAGAAAAGCATGAGGTGGCTGCCCTTAAAGACCCTCACGCTTATTATTAGGTAGTGTCTTTAATATACATGTATTATTTCTTTTAGTATTCAAGGCAAAGCATAATCTACGGGTTACATGCTCAAACGTATATAAGGTTTTCAAGCAGTTACAGTCACAACCACAACCACAACACACAGTGCTAGGATCTAGAATACTACGTAAATTGAGTATAGATGTATTAGTAGTATTACATTTAACACAGGAATGACATTCTTTTATTAGAACATTGAGCTCTGAGATATATGGCTCAGGTGTTTCAGCTAGGACATTACAATCAAGTAGAAAGTGTTCTAATGTTTCTGGTTCCATCTGGCATATCAGGCAGGTTGGATCAATCCTATTTTGGTTAAATGCTGCCTTGTTGCTCTGCAGATAGTAGGTTCCTGTCCTGTTAAAAAAAAATTGTTAAAAATGTTAAAAAAAAATGTTAAAAAAAAAAAAGGTTCCTGTCATGAGACGCAGTTTGACAGGAAGTCTTGCTATATCTCTAGCTGACGTTTGGACACTAGCCAGGGCTGCATGTGCTTTTCCATTGGAATAATTGGAGACATTCAAATAATCTAAGCTCTTGAAATAGGTTGACATTTTCTTAATATGCTCAATCCAGTATTCATTAACTGCTTTGTTGACCATTTTTTTTTCAGGTGTTTTTTGTAGGTGGTAGATCCAGGATATTGTGACTTGACGGGAGTTCATATATAGCTAATATTTGTTCAAGTTTTGAAAACCAGCTATTATCATTTATTGCTTTCATTCCTAGTTGTCTTTCTGCTATTTCCCTTTCAATTGAGTTTGTTGTCCTACATATATTGGCGTACATGCCTAGAGCTAGTTTATGTATCCGGCTTTCTATCGGTATCGCACCTGCCAGGATGTAAACGGCTGGATCTGCTGTATTTGTTGGGATTGAAAGTATCTGCTTTAGTATTTTTCGATAAAATATTTCCAAAGTTTGAAGCTCAGTCCTAGATGGAAGTAATATTTCTAGCCCATATGTCAGAATAGGAATTACGTAGACTTGCAATAGATGTAGACAAGCTGTTGGGTTTAGTCCATTCTTCCCATTTCTGGATAGATTTTAACAAATTTTACACCAAGACATTCGGAATTGTCTATATTTTGTTTGTTTATTTTTTCATTATGTTTATATGAGTGGTTTTTATTTGTGCATAATTTAAACCTGATTGTTAATTTTTAGGATTTATGTTTAGTTGAAAATCAAAGTCAATTTTTATTTGTTGTGTTTAAATTATGTACAAATAAAAATCACTCATAACAACATAATGAGTAAATAAACAATCAAAATATGGACAATTCCGAATGTTTTGGTGTAAAATTTGTTAAAATCTATCCAGAAATGACTTCACAATATTTATTATTTTTAAATATGGTTTTGGTTGCTTATATAGTGGGTTTTTTTATATGCGCCAATACTTTTGGCCACATACTGTATATATATTTTAGATTTTAAAAGTAGCATTATATATGAACATTACTAAAATAAGGCTACTCAAACCGATCGTGTACATATTTTTAGGTTTTTAAAGTAGCATCCTAAACAAACATTTTAAAGTTATTTTAAGATAATGCTACTCAAGCCGACCGTAATGCTATTCGTATCAAGTGAAGCACTAAACAGAACTTTTAATTTTAAATATCGCCGATTAAATATTTAAAATCACGACTTGATGTAGAAATCTGTATACACTGGACATTATGGTGGCGGATAGTGTTGATTCATATTTTACAAAGGATTTTATGTGTTTTTTAATGTGTACAGATAATATATTAGATTTTATCAGTTCCAGACAGGAATTACGAAAGAAGAAGAAGAAGTTTCTTTCCCCTGTATACTATAATCCCCAGATAGAATAGAAAACATGGATGTCAGTCACATTTCTTTATCAGACAATGTGGAAATACAGGTTATTGATGAATCAAAGGTATTGAATAAAAATGAAGTCATTGTCAAATATTAGAAAGCAGCATATTTTCTGCTAAATTTGGTTCACTGCAAGCATGACAAGACACACACAAAGATACCGGGTCGTTTCGCCCCGAATCCCGTTCGCCCCCTCAGTCGTTTCGCCCTCATTTATTAATAGTGCTTTAAAAAATGAAATATGTAAAATACCATTGCAAATATTCGTATTTTGGATGTTGTAAATTTTGCAAGAAAAGTTTCGCTTGAGATCTTTGACAAAAGTAGACCAAAATGAATGAATTATTATTTTTTTTGTATACAACTAATAAATAAATAATTAAAGTAGACCAAAATGAATCAGGTTATGGAAACGATTATCTCCCTTGGCTATATACTCGGCCATTGCAAACTATAGGGGGGTGCTAAAGTGTGTATCGTGTTGGGTAAATGAGTTTGCCAGACATTTATCTATGGATATATTCACAGGTGCTCGTAGACAGGGCCCCATATGGTACCCCATGTCGTGGTACCGCCCACCAATTTATTTTCGTTTATTTTCTTATTTCTGATATATTTCGCTTGGAAAATTTATGGGAATACTGACCAACAGGTTTTCTGACACGTCTGGGTCGTCTGATGTATATATATGGGAATACTGACAAACAGGTTTTCTGACATGTCCGGGTCCACTGATGTATATATATGGGAATACTGACAAACAGGTTTTCTGACACGTTCGGGTCGACTGATATATACATCACTCATCAGTCGACCCGGACGTGTCAGAAAACCTGTTTGTCAGTATTCCCATATATTTTCCAAGCGAAATATATCAGAAATAAGAAAATAAACGAAAATAAATTGGTGGGCGGTACCACGACATGGGGTACCATATGGGGTCCTGTCTACAAGCACCTGTGGATATATTGTGACAAAATATGGATGTAATAGACCAATAGTTTGAAATATATAATTTCCCAAGGAGGTTTGTATTATTTTACATTCAACATACGTCTTCTTGTAAAATTTTGGATGTGAAGTAAAATACAATCAAATTTTGGGCCAAATGTTACCAGCGAGCTGCTGGTAAGATCAGGATCAGAATCAGGAAGATTTTTAGTTTGACAAATTTTTCTGAATGGCTTTTTGTTCTTTTGTAAGGTATTTTTACCTTAATAATTATAGATAAAAACAGAAAATATAGGTTATATATTGTTATGAAATAAATTAATTAAAAAAAACACGTGTTTTCTTAGAATATGTTGTATGTTTTTATACTCCGACTTTAAATAAAATTTGTATCTATCTGTATGATATGCAAAGCAGATATTTGTTTACAAACAATAATTATATATATAAGTGTATTTTGTAAACAACTAATGGTACGTAGATACATTGTATCTAACATAGTTAACACTTAATCCAAATTTTATTTAGCATACATATGCATTTTGATTATTTTGTTTTATGAATATAAATTGTTATTAAAAACAGAGGATCTATTTAGATCATAGATGGGCTCCACACTCCTACAGGAATACAGACAGTATTGTAAAATATTTATTTCATTTTTTTTTTAAATATAAGCTTAATAGACAAACTGTGTTAATCACTATTGGTTCAATTTTTTTTTTACAAAAAGTTTTTCAGTAGTAATTTTATAATACTATACAGTACTATGATTATCCCCCTTTATTTAAATTCCTTAAAAAGCATTTTCCCCAATAATTATTGTTAATTCAACTTTTTGCATTTAATTGTTATATTTTGAAATTGTTATCAATATTAAACAATAATTTTTTTTTATGTTCATATTTATATGAATATTATAGTTGCAATTATTTAAATTAAATATACCTACATGTACCTTGAAGAACTTTCGATTTATTTATATAATCAACGCCCACTTTCTTATAAATATATTACTGAATTTCCTTCGATATTTTCCGTATATTACAATTATACCTCGGTATTTTCTGATTTATTTCAATCGATTCTAAATTTGCATAGACACTTCAAATACGTCAAAAAATTATCAAATGAAAAGTTTCTCGATATACGAGAACTAGACGAGAATTTCCTTACTTATTATAAAATCCCGAGATACATCGAATGGTAAAATCGGCCATTTTCTATCATCATAATTTGCTGATTCCATCCCCTTTCCCTATGACATCCCCTGAATGAATGAATTATTATTTTTTTTGCATTCAACTAATAAATAAATAATTACCAAAAAATTGTCGAAAAAGACTTCATCTATTATAATATAATAGCGATTAAGTGGGGCGAATCGACCCGGGGCGAACAGGTTATCGGGGCGAAACGACCCAAATTCCTTCACAAGACAAGTGACGTGTACCAACATCGCAAGTAGGTAAAAAGGACTTGTAGTGTACGATGTTGCATTTATATGATGACCTATGATTGGATAAAATCATTCCTAAAAATAACGATAGAAAGGAGAGCCATATATGGAAATCTAGAGAATAAAATTAATACGCTTTACCTGGCCAGGAGAAAATTCCATTCATAAAAATAACGCGCAGTAGCGAAATGATGCAGACGGAAAATCGCAAGTAGGTAAAAAGGACATGTTGTTACCATGTAGACTTTCATTATCCCTTGCCACACTACATGATAACAGAATAAACATATTCTAACTTATGCTTGGCATTTGGGTAATGTAAACAATGAATACATAACCCTGTGATTCATGTAACTAAAAGTGATGTATGAACTGTAAAACTAGAGCTATGACAGAATTTCAGAAATCTTTCAAACCATCACGACAAAGACAACCCCACAAATGTCATTAGATGTTGGTATATATCACGTCGTGGTCATGATCCTATGGTAGTTGGATTTACAACTACCTGTGTAATCAGTACATTGTACCTATCGCCACTAATAGTTGTGAGTTTGAACCCTGTGCATGGAGAGGTGTACTCGATACAACATTATGTGATAATATTTGTCAGTGACTTTCGACTGGTCAGTGGTTTTCCCAGAGTACAATTTTTTTCCTCCACCAATAAAACTGACTGCCACAATATAACTGAAATATTGTTGAAAGTGACATTAAACACCATAAACCAAACCACAAAAAGAAAACCCAAACATCTTTATTTTAAATTAGGCTGAATATGCTTGACACTATCAATCAGTGGATAAGATTGAGCAGTACAATACATAGTCATATATTGTGTTTTTGTATCCTCTTGTGTTGTAAAGCAATCGTTGTATGTACTTACTGTAGTCACATTATTCTCTGTTGTATGTACTTACTGTAGTCACATTATTCTCTGTTGTATGTACTTACCGTTGTATGTACTTACTGTAGTCACATTATTCTCTGTTGTATGTACTTACTGTAGTCACATTATTCTCTGTTGTATGTACTTACTGTAGTCACATTATTCTCTGTTGTATGTACTTACTGTAGTCACATTATTCTCTGTTGTATGTACTTACTGTAGTCACATTATTCTCTGTTGTATGTACTTACTGTAGTCACATTATTCTCTGTTGTATGTACTTATTGTAGTCACATTATTCTCTGTTGTATGTACTTACTGTAGTCACATTATTCTCTGTTGTATGTACTTACTGTAGTCACATTATTCTCTGTTGTATGTACTTACTGTAGTCACATTATTCTCTGTTGTATGTACTTACTGTAGTCACATTATTCTCTGTTGTATGTACTTACTGTAGTCACATTATTCTCTGTTGTATGTACTTACTGTAGTCACATTATTCTCTGTTGTATGTACTTACTGTAGTCACATTATTCTCTGTTGTATGTACTTACTGTAGTCACATTATTCTCTGTTGTATGTACTTACTGTAGTCACATTATTCTCTGTTGTATGTACTTACTGTAGTCACATTATTCTCTGTTGTATGTACTTACTGTAGTCACATTATTCTCTGTTGTATGTACTTACTGTAGTCACATTATTCTCTGTTGTATGTACTTACTGTAGTCACATTATTCTCTGTTGTATGTACTTACTGTAGTCACATTATTCTCTATTGTATGTACTTACTGTAGTCACATTATTCTCTGTTGTATGTACTTACTGTAGTCACATTATTCTCTGTTGTATGTACTTACTGTAGTCACATTATTCTCTGTTGTATGTACTTACTGTAGTCACATTATTCTCTGTTGTATGTACTTACTGTAGTCACATTATTCTCTGTTGTATGTACTTACTGTAGTCACATTATTCTCTGTTGTATGTACTTACTGTAGTCACATTATTCTCTGTTGTATGTACTTACTGTAGTCACATTATTCTCTGTTGTATGTACTTACTGTAGTCACATTATTCTCTGTTGTATGTACTTACTGTAGTCACATTATTCTCTGTTGTATGTACTTACTGTAGTCACATTATTCTCTGTTGTATGTACTTACTGTAGTCACATTATTCTCTGTTGTATGTACTTACTGTAGTCACATTATTCTCTGTTGTATGTACTTACTGTAGTCACATTATTCTCTGTTGTATGTACTTACTGTAGTCACATTATTCTCTGTTGTATGTACTTACTGTAGTCACATTATTCTCTGTTGTATGTACTTACTGTAGTCACATTATTCTCTGTTGTATGTACTTACTGTAGTCACATTATTCTCTGTTGTATGTACTTACTGTAGTCACATTATTCTCTGTTGTATGTACTTACTGTAGTCACATTATTCTCTGTTGTATGTACTTACTGTAGTCACATTATTCTCTGTTGTATGTACTTACTGTAGTCACATTATTCTCTGTTGTATGTACTTACTGTAGTCACATTATTCTCTGTTGTATGTACTTACTGTAGTCACATTATTCTCTGTTGTATGTACTTACTGTAGTCACATTATTCTCTGTTGTATGTACTTACTGTAGTCACATTATTCTCTGTTGTATGTACTTACTGTAGTCACATTATTCTCTGTTGTATGTACTTACTGTAGTCACATTATTCTCTGTTGTATGTACTTACTGTAGTCACATTATTCTCTGTTGTATGTACTTACTGTAGTCACATTATTCTCTGTTGTATGTACTTACTGTAGTCACATTATTCTCTGTTGTATGTACTTACTGTAGTCACATTATTCTCTGTTGTATGTACTTACTGTAGTCACATTATTCTCTGTTGTATGTACTTACTGTAGTCACATTATTCTCTGTTGTATGTACTTACTGTAGTCACATTATTCTCTGTTGTATGTACTTACTGTAGTCACATTATTCTCTGTTGTATGTACTTACTGTAGTCACATTATTCTCTGTTGTATGTACTTACTGTAGTCACATTATTCTCTGTTGTATGTACTTACTGTAGTCACATTATTCTCTGTTGTATGTACTTACTGTAGTCACATTATTCTCTGTTGTATGTACTTACTGTAGTCACATTATTCTCTGTTGTATGTACTTACTGTAGTCACATTATTCTCTGTTGTATGTACTTACTGTAGTCACATTATTCTCTGTTGTATGTACTTACTGTAGTCACATTATTCTCTGTTGTATGTACTTACTGTAGTCACATTATTCTCTGTTGTATGTACTTACTGTAGTCACATTATTCTCTGTTGTATGTACTTACTGTAGTCACATTATTCTCTGTTGTATGTACTTACTGTGGTCACATTATTCTCTGTTGTATGTACTTACTGTAGTCACATTATTCTCTGTTGTATGTATTTACTGTAGTCACATTATTCTCTGTTGTATGTACTTACTGTAGTCACATTATTCTCTGTTGTATGTACTTACTGTAGTCACATTATTCTCTGTTGTATGTACTTACTGTAGTCACATTATTCTCTGTTGTATGTACTTACTGTAGTCACATTATTCTCTGTTGTATGTACTTACTGTAGTCACATTATTCTCTGTTGTATGTACTTACTGTAGTCACATTATTCTCTGTTGTATGTACTTACTGTAGTCACATTATTCTCTGTTGTATGTACTTACTGTAGTCACATTATTCTCTGTTGTATGTACTTACTGTAGTCACATTATTCTCTGTTGTATGTACTTACTGTAGTCACATTATTCTCTGTTGTATGTACTTACTGTGGTCACATTATTCTCTGTTGTATGTACTTACTGTGGTCACATTATTCTCTGTTGTATGTACTTACTGTAGTCACATTATTCTCTGTTGTATGTACTTACTGTAGTCACATTATTCTCTGTTGTATGTACTTACTGTAGTCACATTATTCTCTGTTGTATGTACTTACTGTAGTCACATTATTCTCTGTTGTATGTACTTACTGTAGTCACATTATTCTCTGTTGTATGTACTTACTGTAGTCACATTATTCTCTGTTGTATGTACTTACTGTAGTCACATTATTCTCTGTTGTATGTACTTACTGTAGTCACATTATTCTCTGTTGTATGTACTTACTGTAGTCACATTATTCTCTGTTGTATGTACTTACTGTGGTCACATTATTCTCTGTTGTATGTACTTACTGTGGTCACATTATTCTCTGTTGTATGTACTTACTGTAGTCACATTATTCTCTGTTGTATGTACTTACTGTAGTCACATTATTCTCTGTTGTATGTACTTACTGTAGTCACATTATTCTCTGTTGTATGTACTTACTGTGGTCACATTATTCTCTGTTGTATGTACTTACTGTGGTCACATTATTCTCTGTTGTATGTACTTACTGTGGTCACATTATTCTCTGTTGTATGTACTTACTGTGGTCACATTATTCTCTGTTGTATGTACTTACTGTGGTCACATTATTCTCTGTTGTATGTACTTACTGTGGTCACATTATTCTCAGTTGTATGTACTTAATGTAGTCACATTATTCTCTGTTGTATGTACTTACTGTAGTCACATTATTCTCTGTTGTATGTACTTACTGTGGTCACATTATTCTCTGTTGTATGTACTTACTGTGGTCACATTATTCTCTGTTGTATGTACTTACTGTAGTCACATTATTCTCTGTTGTATGTACTTACTGTAGTCACATTATTCTCTGTTGTATGTACTTACTGTGGTCACATTATTCTCTGTTGTATGTACTTACTGTGGTCACATTATTATCTGTTGTATGTACTTACTGTGGTCACATTATTCTCTGTTGTATGTACTTACTGTGGTCACATTATTCTCTGTTGTATGTACTTACTGTGGTCACATTATTCTCTGTTGTATGTACTTACTGTGGTCACATTATTCTCTGTTGTATGTACTTACTGTGGTCACATTATTCTCTGTTGTATGTACTTACTGTGGTCACATTATTCTCTGTTGTATGTACTTACTGTAGTCACATTATTCTCTGTTGTATGTACTTACTGTGGTCACATTATTCTCTGTTGTATGTACTTACTGTGGTCACATTATTCTCTGTTGTATGTACTTACTGTGGTCACATTATTCTCTGTTGTATGTACTTACTGTAGTCACATTATTCTCTGTTGTATGTACTTACTGTGGTCACATTATTCTGTTATATCCATTATAGTTTCACATGTAAATTATTAAAGATATCTGATTTTTTCAGGGAAAAGGATTATTTGCGAAGAAGAACTTTGTGAAAGGGGATGTAATATTTCAAGAGAGACCTATTGTTTCCTCACAGTTTTTATGGAATGAGTTGTACAAATATAAAGCATGTGAATACTGTTTAAAATCATTAGAAACTGCAGAGGAGCAGGCTCGTAGATTGTCAACAAATCCACATTTAAATCTTCCACATCCAGAATGTGATGTCACTGACCAGTCACAATATGTAGATTGTCCTGGTTGTCAGGTAAATTCTTTCTATTAAACTGCATCGGTGGTGTAATGGTTAGCATGCTCGCCTCAAGTTCAGTAGATCGTGGGTTCGTGCCTCGATTGGGTCAAACCAAAGACTATAAAATTGGTATTTGTTGCTTCTCTGCTAAGTATGCAGCATTAAGGAGAAAGAGGAAAAAGTGGTTGGCTCGAAATCAGGATAATGTGTCCGAGTGGGGCGACCTGTCTTTCCGCAGACTGTTGTTTCAGTCTAGTACAAAGCGGACTTTATCATCATTTCATTGAAAATTAACTTGTTCTTGTTATGATAAAGGCTGAAAAATTGCTGAGTTGGTATTAAACAACAATCACTCATGATCACTCACTCACTCTTTCTATTAATATAGTTAGATCTACCACATGCTGAATTTGAGTAGTCCCAGATTGTAGATTGTCCTGGGTGGAAGGTAAATCAATATCAACATTTAGTACATAACATATAGAAATAGTAAATTTTCATTGGTTGTTAGCTAGGCACTATATTTCAACAGTATAGTTCATTTCTTGACTACGGGAGACTATACTTCGCAACAGGCACTATACTAAAACGACCATTCTTCCCGCAAATTGACGTGATGAATTTTCAATAAAAGTTACTTCCCTTGATAAGGCGCTACGATTAACAGTTGATTATGTCATTGTTTACATTGCCGACATGTCTGCCAGATTTGGCAGCACGGATGCCGACAAATTCACATTGCAACAACAAAATGTAAAGACAAAAGCAGCAACCAAATATGCAGTTAAAGTTCTCTCGGACTTCATGTTGAAATAAAATTATGACAGGGAGATAGGCACAATGGATATTGTTGTACTCAATGGCATTTTACAAGACTTTTACACGAATGTCAGAACCAGCAAGTGGAGATTATTATTCTAAAAGCTCATTAGTTGCAATTTTTTAGGCATTAGACATGTTATGTACTAAATTTATTATGTACTTCTCCCTCGGGAACTGTTCTCCTATAGTGTTGTCTGGGAAGGTATAATGACCTCGCCTACCGGCTTGGGCACTATACCTACCCAGACAACACTATAGGAGAACGGTTCCCTTGTGAGAAGTCCATAATAGGATGTAGTACATAACATACGAAAATGTTGTATTTTGATTGGATAATCAGTGTGTACTATTTTTGAACAGTACCCTTGACAATGGATGACTATACCTAGCGACAGGAACTATCCCAGCTTCAAATGATTTCCCGCGGGCACTATACCTGTGGCATAGATTTTCCCGTGTAATTTTTATATATTTTTGTCAAGATTTATCCCCCTTAATGAACAAACTACAAGTCATGCAAACTGAAAACGGATCTAAAAACACTTGCAGTTACCCAGCATTTAACTTCAGTAACTGCAATGTTACCATTAAGTATCAACAGTACATAATTCATACAGAAATGTTCCATTTCAACGTATTGAACAAAAATTTGTTACATGTACACAATGTACTTTTCTTCTGAAAAATTACAATAAGATGTGATTTGTTGACTTTCAGTTTTTGTTATAAACGTTACTTTTATAATGTTACATTGTATATTTTGTTATTATTATTATTATAATCTTGAATTTGAGTGTGTTTTTCTTTTAATTCTAGAATGGGATGTTATGTACTAAACATATTATTGTCTTCTCCCTCGGGAACAGTTTTCCTATAGTGTTGTCTGGCTCGGGCACTATACCGCACCAAACAACACTATAGAAGAACAGTTCCCTCAGGAGTAGACAATAATAGAATATTGTCTTCCACATCCTGAATGTAATGCCATTGATTTTTGGAATATCCTGGCAAGTAGTTCAGGTACTACAGATAGTGGACAAAAGTATTCAGATGCTTCCAATTTTCCCTATATATCTTATATAAAATTGCATTTTTTCAAAAAATTATACTTCAAGTGAAGTTAGTGCATATTCGATTTTGATAGCTTTTTATTTGTATGCAGAGGGGTTGTCGTGATCGTGATCGTGATCGTATGGTAGTTGGATTTACAACCACCTCCTATCACCACTAAAGCTGTGAGTTCAAACCCTGTTCATGACGAGATGTACTCGATACAACATTATGTGATAAAGTATGTCAGTGACTTGAGACAGGTCAATGGTTTTCTCTGGGTACTCCGGTTTCCTCCACCAATAAAACTGACCGCCACGATATAACTGAAGTACTGTTGAAAGTGGCGTTAAACACCATAAACCCCTATCTATTTGTATGCAGTGTTTTCAATTGAATTTCTGGAATATTCAAGCAAATTTGTTGTACCTCTTACAATGTCTGAGATATAAGGGGACCAAGAGAGACAAATGCCCAAAATGCTTTAATGTTATTCTAACTTTGATTTTGACTTGCTGTGATTGTATCATGCTGCACCTGCACAACCCTTTATTTCATGGGAGTTGACATATTGGACTTTAATTCCTGAAGATTTGGTAGGCTCTTCTCTGATATATCAGTTGAAATTATGACCTCTGATATGACCTCATTTTGGATGTTGTTATATCACCAGAAGACAATCCAACAAATTAACTGGTAGATTTTTATTGATTCTTAAATAGAAATCTTTACAATATACAGTAGTTCCCCTTTTAAGACTACTCATTCTCCCATTAAAAAATGGCCTTATAAAAGAGATAGCCTCTCTTGAGGAGGGGGAGGGTTGAGTAGCCTCTCTTGAAGGGAGAGGGTTGAGTAGCCTCTCTTGAGGGGGAGGTTGAGTAGCCTCTCTTGAAGGGGGAGGGTTGAGTAGCCTCTCTTGAGGGGGGAGAGTTGAGTAGCCTCTCTTGAGGGAGGAGGGCTGAGTAGCCTCTCTTGAGGGGGAGGAGGGTTGAGTAGCCTCTCTTGAGGGGGGAGGGGGAAGTAGCCTCTCTTGAGAGGGAGGAGGGTTGAGTAGCCTCTCTTGAGGAGGGGGTGGGGTTGAGAAGTACTTTACTATCTCAATGCATCTGTAATCTGAGCTGATAAGAGCAGTGGTCTTTGGTGGGACTGGCCTAAACAAAATGAGCTATTGTATTGTTGTTTTTTTAACCTGGAAAACTGCTGTTGAATCTTTTAATCAAATAATATTTTAATTTCAGGTAGCTTATTGTTGTGAGTGTTGTAGAAAAACAGCCTGGGAAGAATACCATCAGGTGTTATGCATGGGTCCTTGTAGAGTTAGTGAAAACAATGACCATCCTCTAGCTAGACTTCAAGAAACATGGAGGTTAGAACAAAACATGTATGGACACTTGATAGAGGTTGGGACTTTACCATCAAGGGCCAAAGGGCTTTTTTCAACACCATTAGCGTCATATGGTCTTTTTCATTAAGGACCTAAAAAACATTATGTGATTCATCAAACCCAGTTTTACTGTTAGCATCAAATGAATGAAAATTTTATACCATTATTTTGTGCAAAATTTTATCATTTACCTTTTTCGATACTGCATTCCTTTTCTCTGAATACACCCAAAACCTTTAAATACATGTATGTAAATCATGAAATCTATTCCCAGTGTATTCAGTCATCATTTACAATTTTTAATTAAATAAACCATTTTGCAATGTTTTCACCAGATACCGTAAATCGGGAAATTTTGGTCATGGTTTTATTTTGGTCCCTAAATACGAAGTGCCAAAATTAAACACACCAAAATATGTCACACTCCAAAAATTAACCCTCAAAATTGAACACTGCCTTAATATCTTTTTATATTTATATTCCCTAATCTGTACCTTTTTGTCTTACTTCTTTCCTAAGTAAAACTTTGTCAATTACCGTTATACATGTTCATGATGTGAAATCGTTGGCTTGGATGACAAGAGAGAAATTACAGGTAAATAAAGTACATTTATAAAAACCATGCAATACCAATAAAATTTATTCAATCAACAAAATGTCAAATATCATTAAAATGACAATTACCTATAGAAAAAAGAAAAATCAATAAACACGTAATTAGTGTCTTATCGGTTTTATTTATTATGTATAATTGTTGTGTAAACAAATGCATGTACTGACCATTATAATAAGACTGTTTACCTGTAAAAGCGATGATTAATACCAGTGCAAAATTATTATTTGTTGTTTTTATATTAAATGCATTTTTCTTTATGCTGTTTAAATATTTAAATTCCTAGTTTTAATAAATATCACAATTTATCCATAATCGATTTGGTTTTTAGTACGACATCAAAATATCCGGTAAGTAACAGTAAAAACGTAGTATCGCTGGTTGAAATGAGAACGCTTCCATTTACGTTCTGAATTAACTGACAAAAAAATTAAACACATGGGAACCAAAAGTGGCCGAAATTAAACACACTAGAAACGAAAATGGCCAAAATTTCACACACCAAAATAAAACAACCCTCTTTTGGAGAAAAAAGGCCAAATTTAACCTACACCAAAATTTCCCGATTTATGGTATGACATGCATTACAACAGACACTTCAATGGTTAATATGTATAATCCTGTGGTGTCTGTATGAAAACTTAACAATAATAAAATAAATAAGTTAACCTATTTTATTAACCAATAGGAATAGGAAATATTACTGACTTAGAACTTAATTTCCCTTGTATTTTTATGTGCCTTTTCCGTTGTCCATCTGTTCTAAAAGTGTCATGCTTTGCCTTGATCTATTTTCTTGAAACTTACGAGATATATTATGAATGTTGTCTGAGGTCTGTAGACTTTTTTTGACAATTTTCACTTTGATCTTTCTCGAGTTATAAACCGCATCGGTGGTGTATTGGTTAGTGTGCACGCCTCGAGTGCAGTAGATCGTGGGTTCAAGCCCCGATCAGTAAAACCAAAAACTATAAAATTGGTATGTGTTGTTTCTCTGCTAATCATGCAGCATTAAGGAGAAAGAGCAAAGACTTGTTAGCTTGGAATCAGGATAATGTGTATAAACAGCAATATCTATTCATGGTAATAAGTTGAGACATTTAAAGATAAAAGGAGGATTAAGTAAAATAATTAACCTGTTATTTGTCCCCATATACATTTTTTTCAGGGGGATTTTTCCCCTTCGCTAGATATTTGAAAAGTGTCATTTCAACAACAATAAGAATGGTATTTTTTAATTATGTCTCCCCTTCGAACGAAGGGAGACATATTGTTTTAGTCTTGATTTTTTCTTCCGCTTCCGCTTCTTCTGCTTCTTCTCAGCGAAGTTTGTCCGGACCATGACTTTTTTGTCTTTCCAGATAGGTCAATTGTATTTGTTATGTGGGTGCATGACCATAAGGCGGTGTGTCGCATACCGTAATGACCTTCGTGGGACTTTGACCTCAAGGTCAAATAATTGTTTTTTAAATAGTATTTTCTTGTCTGGGCCATAACATTTTTATCTTTCGAGATAGGTCAATGATATTTGGTATGTGGGTGCATGACCATAAGGTGGTGTGTCACATACCACAATGACCTTCGTGGGACCTTGACCTTTGACCTTAAGGTCAAATAATTGTTTTTTAAATAGTATCATTCAACTCATAATGTGTAACTTATTGTTGTACAGATGGCCACATTAAGGGGAGACATAAGTTTTAGGTATCTAAAACAGTTCTTCCTAGTTAATATTAGCATTGCCATTCAACCTGTAAGTTGACAATTCTTGTTGATAATTAATCAATCACAGTTTTTTCAGAGTTTTTTATGAGACTTATCTGTGTTTAATTTTTGTAAATGTGTTGTAATATTATAATAAAATTATACTAAATGCCTTTATGCAATTTTCAATTAATGAACATGTATACAATTTTAAAATAGTCTATCGCATACAAAAAGCTCTTCCTCAATTTATTCTAAAACATTTCCTATTTTGAATTGTTGGTCAATCAATTCAGATAATGTTATTCTAACATAACGGTAAATTTGCTGAAATTTTATTTTGGTTAAAACACAAGTATCGTGAAAATTAAATATCTCTAAAAAATATCCATCAATTTGGAAGATAATCGCCAAAAAAACACCTATACAGTATATATACGTACAAAATTATGTGTTTTTTTGTTGTTGTGCTAGAGTAATGAGAGTTCATACTTTCGTATCATGTACCCGTACATATGAGGGGGTTTGGGGTTATAGGTTATGGTGTTTAATGCCACTTTCAACATTATTTTTAGCTATATCGCGGCAGTCAGTTTTATTGGTGGAGGAAATTGAAGTACCCAGAGAAAACCACTGACCTGCCACAAGTCACTAATCATGTACATATGGCTCAGCTGTTTATTTTAAAAGACCAAAACAGTTACTTTGAGTTGAAATATTTTGTTAATTACAATCTGTTTAATAAAATATGAAGAGTAGGATATGATATCTACATCTTTTTATTTTTACAGAAATATCCATTATCCTCCAGAAACGTCCAGTATAATGTTAATAATAAAGATGATAGCTTTAGTCAGACAGGTACAGTTATGTTACCTTTAACAATGAGACATCAATAGAAAGATGAGAGAGAAAAAATACACCATCATTGGTTCAGCAGATTTTAGGTGTTTAAATAGGAGGAAGGAAACTGACAAACTACTTATCAAGCATGCAGCATTAAGGAGAATAAGCAAAGACTGGTTGGCTTGGAATCAGGATAATGCATCAGAGTGGAACGACATGTTGTTTCAGTGAGCTAGCACTATAAAAATCCAACTTAGCATGTTGGTCTAGTACTAAGCAGACCTGATCATCATCTCATTGAAAATTAACTTGTTCTCGCCATGAAATAACTGAAAATTTGCTGAATTGGCATTAAATAACAATCACTGACTATATTAGATGATCTACCAACACTATCCTTTTGTTCAATATCTATTTTGTATTGTAATTGTTTCTATCATTTTTCAAATAGATTTTGGAATTGTTCTGATGGTGTGATATTTTTATGTTTTTCATTTTTTTATTTGACCTGATTTCTAATCCAGCCACATAGGATTTCCATGAAGACAAAAAAATATAAGATGAATAAATTTATGGGACAGCCATAGCAAATAATCTAGTGTCATTGTATGTACTAAAGTTATAGCATGGATGGTCAACAAGTTTGTGTCAAAGTATAAATATATAAACAGAATAATTAACAAATATTAATTATTAGGCATCAATTTAAAGCCTAGGTTGTTTGTTTCAGGCAAAAGACAAATCCACTGTGTTACAGAAATTTTCAACTTTTGTGAAAAAAACAATGAATGAAGATGAAGAAATAGTACATAAACTTCTGGGAAAACAATTTCAGGTGATTACCTCCCCTGTATAAGTTGGTGATTATCTCCCCTGTTATATTATGTGATGATTATACATCCATTGTAGAATATGTAGAGCTTAGGTACAAGAACAGAAGTAAATGGAAATCAAGGTTCTATCATGGAACTTAAATAACATCCAGCTGAAAAAGTTCAATCAATAAAAAATATGCACAAATTAACTTAAACTCAAATGGACATCATACTAGAAATTATGACAAGCGACTACTAGCTGTGAAAGTTGATTGTGCATTGTCACATGTAATCATGAATATGGTGCTGATTTTGACTGATATGACTAAATTCTTTATGATTTCGTAAGTGTACAAAAAGATTGAATATCAAGGAAAAAAAAATATTTACAGAATATTAATGTTTTAAAACAATACAAATATTTTAAGTAATTGTCAAGACATGACAATATTTCTTGTAGATTTTTAGTAAAACCTGTCTAATTTAAACCTAAGAAATCTATAATATATATATATATGTATATATTGTAAAATTAAACTGTCTATTACAAACGACTTAGATGTTTCAGAACATACACATATTCTAATTTTAATCTTCTTTGTTCTTTCTGTATTTTAGAGGATTTTGTTTACATTTCTGATACACAATCTTCAAATCAAAATCTCTAATGATGGCCTCCTTGACAAAACTGTATCTGACAACTGTTCCTTTAGGTGAAATAAATGGCTTCCTCATTTCTTCTTGGCCTTCTGTGAAGAGTATGATTGTAGGTAACTGTTTTGAAAAAGACCCGCCATCTGTCTTGAATCTTTTTCCAACATCTGGAAATTTTGACACATCAATTTTTCCAAATTTTAAGTTATCCAGACTGTAATCATTGGACAATTCTGCAAAAATTGGTGAAAGTATGACACACGGAGGAGACCACGAGGCAAAGAAAGTTACCACCCATGTAATTCTTTTGTCTCTTTGTAATTCTTCCTCTAGATGTGGTCCTCTGAAGTAAGTTATCTTCTCTGGTCCTGTGTAAATCGGTTCAGGAAACACAACCATCTGTATCAAACAAAACACTCCAAATATTATCCCATAGGTAGAATTCGTCTTGAAGAACATGTAACCAGCTAACACTTTAGAAAACAAACACACGATACTGATATACTCTCTAGCAGCAGCTTGCTTCCTGTTCTTCATCACAATTATACAACCAAGAAATGTCAACATTTCCCATTCTTTTAAATCCAACTTACAGTCATCAAATAAGTGTGAGCAAATCGGTGGTACTGTCTTAAAAATCAGGTAGGATACACTGAGAAATATATTAGTTACACAATTTAAAGTTAATATTGGTTTTGCGGAAATATAAATAGATTTTATAGTATCCATCATGCTTCACTCCGGGTTAAGAAATTCACAAATACATAGTATACAGATGTATTTATTATTTGAATCCAATGTTAATATTTACAATTATGTTCATTTGACAATAATATTGCAGTTTTTACACAATTAAATGTTATTGAGAGATGTCACCTGATCTATTAAGTACATGTAGTGTCAAATACATGTAGTTTTGTATAATTAATGGATCAGAAATTATTGAATTAAGGTATAATAAGTATAGCTCACAGGTATTTTTAATGACACCTTACCCTATCTACATTGTAATAATATTATTATACTAACCTGAGGGAAATCAATACATGTTCATGTATTACTTTTTTATCCATTTATAAAATGTCATATAAAAATATAACAATAAGCATTTGTTCAGACTACAAGTCTGATAGGCTGATATATCATGGCAAAAAATATGTTGTAGAAGTAAAAAAGGGCCAGGAAATATGAGACTAGACATGAAGGATTTAATAATATATATGTTTTTGAGAGAGAGGGGCTCATTTCTTTCACAAAAGAAAAAAATCCTCCTAAAATTTTGAAATTTTATTTACCGATATATATTGTTATGAAAAGAAAATTTAAAGAGTGATGGTTAACAATTCCACTAATATCAACAAAATAAACAACCTCTCATCTCAAATCCGCAATACAGATATACATGTAAACAAACGATAAAACACTACAACTAAAAAAACACACATATTATCACAAAACTAAATGACAACAAAACAGGGTCAGTGAATGCTACAGAGTTTAAAATATATCTTAATTTACAGGAGCAATTAGAACTGTTACGACAGATGACAGCTGATTTTATGTTTGAAGAAAGTGTTTCACAGGTAAATATGCTGTATTATTACATGACTGTAATTTAGCTTGCATATGATTGGCTTAAAACTGATTAAGAGGTTTTGAGTACTTGCGATATCACCCCCTCTGCTTATTTTTTTGGCATAAATATTCCGAAACTGGCTTTTCAATATAAAAATAGATCCCGACAGGTGTCCAGAAAGTGATATCACCCTCGCAAGGCATAAAAATAGATGGGGAGAAACAGACTTTTGCTATCCTATCAAATTTGTTCTTTCGTTGTTCAATAACCAATGAGATTGTGTTTAGCATGTTTTTCAGCTGAATCATAAACAAACTCTCAAAATGAGGATGAAGTTCTTAGTAGATAACAATAAAACATTTTCATGAAATAAAACAATCATTGACTTGGGAATAGGTTGCTATCTGGTTTATCAACCTTTAAAAACATATATTACATTTTTTCAGGTTGGTAAGTCCAGATAGCAACCTATTCAATGATTGTATAGTATACTTACAGTACTGTATTCACAATTAAGACACATTGTTAAAGATCTGATTTTGTTTTTTTTTTTATTTGTCATTCAGGAGTTGTGGCCCCTTTTTAATATTTCCATTATATAATTTTATGTATGCATATATGTGTATTACAAATATCAGAATGAAGGTCAAGTTTGAAAGTGGCGATTTCAGTGTTAATCATGATGTTTGATTCTTAGTTCTTTTATTTTATTTTTACGTTCCCAATCATTATTTTGATTGTAACATTAATGAGCATCATTTCAGTTTATATATGTAGTAGACATTTTCTACATGAAGACTAAGTGTATGATATGACTAATATAAATAATGGAAAATTGCCTCTAACATTGTGAGTTTGAATCACGCTCATGATGAGGTGTACTCGATACAACATTATGTGATAAAGTTTGTCAGTTACTTGTGACAGGTCAGTGGTTTTCTCTGGATACTCTGGTTTCCTCCACCAATAATAGTGACGCCACGATGTAACTGAAATATTATTGAAAGTGGCATTAAACACCATAAACCAACCAAACCCTATGCATCCTGACAGTACAACATGAAGCTAAAGAAGGGTTAGACCTGAATTACTGGAATTTGTTGTTTAATATATTTACATGTTACATTCCAGTGGTATACTCCTGAAGGGTTCAGATCCTTATTTGCTATGATTGGTACCAATGGACAAGGAATAGGCTCTAGGTATCAATTACTGTTATAAATATTTTTTTAAATATGGTTTGTAATTATTATAGCATTTTATTAAATAATTGCATAAACATCAGAGTTGAGGGAACATTTTGTCCCTAATCAATTCACTCAAAATGAAAAATCATCTGTACAAATTAGAGAAAAAATCTTTAAGTGTCTTAGAACAATCATCGAATGAATTGAATTACAATTTAAATGGTAACAATTTGATACAAGATTCAAGATTTCAAGATTGCATTAGTACTCTTAGACAGTTACACTGTAACAAGAGGCAACATATATACAACAATATAATAATGGTGAACAGGGCAAATTCACAAAGAGAAAAAATAAACACATGTACATATTAACATAATTAGGCCAAAAAAAAAAATATGTGTGTTTACGGTCACCCGACCCACCCTATTTTTCAGCCGCCGACCCTAACCTTTTTTATCAGCAATTATTCCACCCTAATTTTTGCTAACGACCCTATCAATTTTTACACAGAATTCGGATAACCATTTGTGTTGTTTAATCAGCAGCAATGTTTTTTGTCGAAATTGAGAGCAAAGAAGGTAGAAAAACTGTGTAACTCGTCATAAAACAAATGACGGTTTACCGGAAATTTCGAAAATGGAATACCGGAATCAGATTCCGGAACCGGGCACGACTATTTCCGGTTTTGCCAATAGTTTTAAAAAAAATAAAAAAAATTGAATGCCGACCGACCGACCCTAGATTTTTTTGACATGTGACCGTAAACACACATATATTTTTTTTTGGCCTTAGCATAATAAATATCAAATAATATTTGAACGAGCAGACACAAAATCTATTGTAATGTAATGTTCATAATAGAGAAGTTACCTATCACGTGAAAAGCATGGGTCGCACTCGATACAAGTAACCAGAAAAGTGCTCTTTAATATATATAACATAGATTATTATTTAATGTCTATGAGTTTCTTATCATTTTCATAGTATTATAAAAATTTGCTAATTTTTTCTATGAATATTGCAACATTATTCAAAACAGTTTTATTGCAAATTGATACCATTCCATTTAACTTATTCTGACATGGGTTAGTAAAATAATAAGAAAGGATCAATTTAGCCCTAAGACGTTGTATTTGTTCATTCTGACATAAATATAAATAATGTAATTCATCACCTATTGATCCATTATTGCAAAGAACACAACATATTCGTTCAATACGAGGTGTACCCGCCCATCGGCCAGTTTCTATTGGAAATTTGACATTTGAGCATTGTGAGTTTTGTATAATGAATAGAAGTGACCTCTGGATGAGTTATTAATATTGCTATACCAACTCTGTATAAACTGGTCATGTAAAATTTGTTTAATAAACATTTTTATGTCCAACTTATTAAGTACATTCTGAGAATTCCAAACATAACTTAAACCACTATTATCTAAAATTGATTTTATATTTAACAACCAATTTGAATAATATATTCCGGTAGAATGCATTGTCAGTACAAGTTGATACAAACTTCCAGACAATTTATTACATATAATAATAATTTTGTTACACATTATGAGCATTCTTTACAAATTTTAAATTATGATTTTATTTTTGACAAATTGACAGTTCTATTAGTGTTTGGGTAAAGAATTGTGAGAATTTAGCCTTACCTGATGATGAGAAACTAGATGCCTTTATAGACCAGATGTATGAAGATATAGACAATGGTAACATGAGATAATCAAATATTGATAGAATTTAAAAAAAATTCTTGTCCTCATATAAACGTTTATGCCACAAGGCCTTCATTAACATTTTATTCCATTATGATGCTAATTGAGGTGTTAGCACTTGGTAATTTTGAGCATAGGAGATGTTTAACAAAACTAAGAATCTCAGCACATCGTCTACATATTGAGACTGGTAGATACCAGGGTATCCCTCAACACCAAAGGTTGTGTGGGCAGTGCGACTCGGGAGAGGTAGAAGATGAAATTCATTTTCTCCTTTGCTGCAGTAAATTTAGAGAAGAGTGACAACAGCTGTTCAGAACAATATCTCAATCATGTAACAATTTTTTACAATTAAATCCTCAAGAAAATTTTTACTGGTTAATAACCTGTGAGGATGTATCAGTTTTAAAAGAGTTGTGTCACTTTATTTTTAAATACTGCAGATAATTTAAATAACTGAATAACACTGCTTCAATTATAACTAGAACTGTGAGTGACCTCACTGAGTGATCCCCCACCCCCCCCCGCTTGCAATACGATGATGTTCAAACTTCGTGAAAGTATAAGTTGAATTACCTCCCCTTTTAAATTTTGGACAGCAACGGTATTCCTTCATGCACATCTGCAGGTAGTGTACTACAATTGTGTAAAGTTTCACAAAACTCCAATAAGCCGTTTAGGAGGAGTTGCGCTTACAAGGTACACGACCCCCTTTTTCGTGAAAGTATGAGTTGAATTATCTCCCCTTCTAAATTTTAGACAGCAACAGTATTCCTTCATGCACATCTGCAGGTTTTGTACTACAACTGTGTAAAGTTTCATAAAAATTCAATAAGCAGTTTAGTAGGAGTTGCGCTTACAAGATACATGCCGCCCCCTTTTCGTGAAAGTATAAGTTGAATTATCCCCCTTTTAAATTTTGGACAGCAACCATATTCCTTCATGCACATCTGCAGGTAGTGTACTACAACTGTGTAAAGTTTCATAAAACTCCAATAAGCCGTTTAGGAGGAGTTGTGCTTACAAGGTACATGACCCCCTTTTTCGTGAAAGTATAAGTTGAATTATCTCCCCTTCTAAATTTTAGACAGCAACGGTATTCCTTCATGCACATCTGCAGGTTTTGTACTACAACTGTGTAAAGTTTCATAAAAATTCAATAAGCAGTTTAGTAGGAGTTGCGCTTACAAGATACATGCCGCCCCCTTTTCGTGAAAGTATAAGTTGAATTATCCCCCTTTTAAATTTTGGACAGCAACCATATTCCTTCATGCACATCTGCAGGTAGTGTACTACAACTGTGTAAAGTTTCATAAAACTCCAATAAGCCGTTTAGGAGGAGTTGTGCTTACAAGGTACACGACCCCCCTTTTCGTGAAAGTATAAATTGAATTATCTCCCCTTCTAAATTTTAGACAGCAACGGTATTCCTTCATGCACATCTGCAGGTTATGTACTACAACTGTGTAAAGTTTCATAAAAATTCAATAAGCAGTTTAGTAGGAGTTGTGCTTACAAGGTACATGCCCCCCCCCCCCCCTTTTTCGTGAAAGTATAAGTTGAATTATATCCCCTTTTAAATTTTGGACAGCAACCATATTCCTTCATGCACATCTGCAGGTAGTGTACTACAAATGTGTAAAGTTTCATAAATATCCAATAAGCCGTTTAGGAGGAGTTGCGCTTACAAGATACATGGATGGACGGACAGACAGGGTGATTCCTATATACTAACAAAATCTACATATTAATGTGTAAAATATATTATTGTTTGTCTGCACTAGACACGAGGAGGAATGCTCATTGCTAATCTTAGTAAATGCAATGCATTTCCTGAAGCACTGTCCCTTGGTGTCTGTTGCAGATAAACAACACATCTATTTATTCCCATTTCAGTTTATTACTTGAACTGCTTGCTTTCCTGGATCAGACACGGGGAGAATCGAAATGCGATTCTTAAGCACCGTCCCCTGGTGTCTCCTCCAGCTAAGTAATCACAGTCCTTTCATCAAACACATGATGTTTTACTACTTGAGCCGCTTGCTTTGCTGGATCAGACACGGGGAGAATCAAAATACAATTCTTAAGCATCGTCCCCTGGTGTCTCCTCCAGCTAAGTAATCGCATACATGTAGTCCATTCTTCAACCATACGATGTACTCTGCTACTATACATTACTCCTTGCCTCTCCTCGGGTCGTGCTGCCAAACACAGCTCACTTGCTGCAACATGTTATCATTTAAATAGTTCGAATTGTCTTGTTTATGAACATATGTCTCCATTCTGTATTGTTGTAACTGTTGATATAATTATGAATGTATATTTGTTATTGCCCCTTGAGGGACCTTTATTGGAATAAAATATTGATATTGATATTGTAGCATGTTTAAGACGAGAACAATTCACTAACTTACGATGTTAGATGATTTTAGTATTTCAGTATCAGGTACATTTTAAGCCTTCATTATTGTGTATATTTTAAGCCAAATTACAATGAGGTTGCACTTATATTTTGATGACATTAGGTCAGAAGTATATCATTTGTATATCTTTGTTAACACAACAATAACTTTATTCCTTGACAGATTCTAGCTGTCGAATTTATGCTAAACTTTATATCAATAATATCTGTGAAAATCTAAATTTTTGTCAATGGTTATAAGAGATATGTATGTCCCTTGAAGAATAAAGAAGAGTTTTCTTGTGTGAACACTCAAGTAAGTTCATGACAGGTTTTAATTAAATTTATACTGAAACTATATATCAATAATGTCTCACTTACGTTATTTTTTTTTAATCCAGTTATACACAAACTCACTCATTTACATTTACATGTATAAAATCAGAATTTTAATATCAACGACTTAGTTATGTACCTTGTTTACTTTATTGTTTCAGTTTCGGGGACATTTTTAGACTGTGAAGGATCAGGTCTATACCTTCTACAAAGTTCTTGTAAGTAGATTTCAGAGAAGAGACTTTCCTGTATGTTTGTCAGTTATGTCAATGCCTGAACAACCAACCTTTTGATGAGATAATGATGATATTTGTCTGGTAATAGACCCCCATGATGAGTGGGAGTTTTGTAGTACAACCTCACTGAATCAATAACACACAGGTAGATAAGCATATGCTGCTCCACATTGACACATCCCAATTTCAAGTCGGCCAGCTTTACTCACGTGTTACTGAACAACTTTTTTTTTTCTGTTTGTTTTTGTTTGCTTTAAAATACTCAATACACATAAGTAATTTGTTGTTTAAAGTCAAGTGAGCAGTATTTCAGTTATATTGAAGAAGAATAAAACTTGTCTATAACTTGAAGCAGGTTGTTGGTTTTCTCTCACTAATAAACCACCACTATACATATGACAAATATTTGTTTGAAGTAGAGTTTAGCATACATAATCCTATATATTTACATTTGAAGTAGAGTTTAGCATACATAATCCTATATATTTAGGTCATCTTTGTACCATACACTTTATATATGTATAGGTAATCACAGTTGTATACCAAATGCAGAGATAACCTTTCCTAACAACAACCATAAATTAGTCCTGGTGGCAAAGGAAGACATTAATCAAGGGGAGGTAAGCACATCATTTAACCAGATTTTCATGACTCCAGAAGTGAACTTTCCGAGACTTTAATTGTATTTTTTTTTGTTATTGCTACATTTCAAGTTGTATGAAGACTTAACGTTTTCTCTGCTATGGTGTAATTGTTAGAGTGATCACCTCGAGTTTTCTAGACTGTGTGATTGATCCTCAGAGCTGCTTGTTAGGCGTTAAGCAATAATCAATCATGTTGAATTATACAAGCAAGTTGTAATCTTCATTACTATTTTTTGTAACAGGAAATTTTTAGTATATTAAATTTTTTTTCTGTGACAACAGATTTTGAATATCATCATAGCCATTACTATTTTATTTTTATTACAGGAGATTTGTACATGTTATTTAAGTGAATGTGATGCCTCAAGAAGTCGACATAGCAGGCAAAAAATTCTCAGGTATGTTAGGTATTCATATATAGCTTACAGACTTGTATATGGTTGTCAATATGATTACCCATAAGTCCATTTACATTCATTATTGATTTTGTAAATTTTATGAATTTTAATTTACAAACAATTTGCTTTGGGGTTAATTTCATGAAAACATTAGTGTCCAGTTGAATACATAAATTCAAAAGTTTGCATGTGGGGATTATTTTTGCACATTTTAATGAAAAATAAATTAAGCAAAAATTTCCCAATATAAACATTTCCACTTACACAGCAATACGGTTGTTTCGAATCATGTCAATTCCGACCACGTTCCGTCTTTTTCGTGTCTTGACGTCTGAACTAATCGGCAGGCGACTTGCGGTGTTTACGCTATTACTGTGACAACATCAGCATATCATAGTCGTAGATGCGGTAGATTATAAGTAATTGTAATATGGAGACGCCAAGGAACCGGCTGAATAAATACTGGTGTTCGGTACCCCACTATCTGTCTGATATCAGAAATATATATATAAAGGCAGATCGTTTTCCTTTCATGATGCTGACAGCTGCATATAAAGAAAGAAAACAAATTTAATTTTAAAGAAGTAATTGTCTCTGCATTGAAGTCTTTGATACAAATAAAATAATTTAATTGATATCTGTCATTTACAGAAAATGTTAAGATTTTTTTAAGTTGAGGATCGAACGTTAAAACGGCACAAATCGATTAGAGGTTTTGTTGTGTACATTGACACCGGAAGTTCAATGCCGATTAGTCCATCGAAATCACGTGATCTGGCGGACGAAAATAAAAAAAAATTGACGGAATGGAAAAGATTTGAAACAACCGTGTTGGCTTGAAGCAACATTGCAGTATGAAGATTTAATTTTGTACCAATGAAGGTCATGTTACTGTGAGAATTACCTGTTAACATGTGTTTATTATCTTCTTATGTTAGTGAGAATGACCTGTCAACATGTGTTTATTATCTTCTTATGTTACAGTGAGAATTGCCTGTTAACATGTGTTTATTATCTTATTATGTTACAGTGAGAATTACCTGTTAACATGTGTTTATTATCTTCTTATGTTACAGTGAGAATTACCTGTTAACATGTGTTTATTATCTTCTTATGTTACTGTGAGAATTACCTGTTAACATGTGTTTATTATCTTCTTATGTTACTGTGAGAATTACCTGTTAACATGTGTTTATTATCTTCTTATGTTACTGTGAGAATTACCTGTTAACGTGTTTATTATCTTATGTTACAGTGAGAATTACCTGTTAACATGTGTTTATTATCTTCTTATGTTACTGTGAGAATTACCTGTTAACATGTGTTTATTATCTTCTTATGTTACAGTGAGAATTACCTGGTAACATGTGTTTATTATCTTCTTATGTTACTGTGAGAATTACCTGGTAACATGTGTTTATTATCTTCTTATGTTACAGTGAGTTACCTGTTAACATGTGTTTATTATCTTCTTATGTTACAGTGAGAATTACCTGTTAACATGTGTTTATTATCTTCTTATGTTACAGTGAGAATTACCTGTTAACATGTGTTTATTATCGTCTTATGTTACAGTGAGAATTACCTGTTAACATGTGTTTATTATCTTCTTATGTTACAGTGAGTTACCTGTTAACATGTGTTTATTATCTTCTTATGTTACAGTGAGAATTACCTGTTAACATGTGTTTATTATCTTCTTATGTTACAGTGAGAATTACCTGTTAACATGTGTTTATTATCTTCTTATGTTACAGTGAGAATTACCTATTAACATGTGTTTATTATCTTCTTATGTTAAAGTGAGAATTACCTGTTAACATGTGTTTATTATCTTCTTATGTTACATTGAGAATTACCTGTTAACATGTGTTTATTATCTTCTTATGTTACTGTGAGAATTACCTGTTAACATGTGTTTAATATCTTCTTATGTTAGTGAGAATTACCTGTTAACATGTGTTTATTATCTTCTTATGTTACATTGAGAATTACCTGTTAACATGTGTTTATTATCTTCTTATGTTACAGTGAGAATTACCTGTTAACATGTGTTTATTATCTTCTTATGTTACTGTGAGAATTACCTGTTAACATGTGTTTATTATCTTCTTATGTTACTGTGAGAATTACCTGTTAACATGTGTTTATTATCTTCTTATGTTCTGTGAGAATTACCTGTTAACATGTGTTTATTATCTTCTTATGTTACTGTGAGAATTACCTGTTAACATGTGTTTAATATCTTCTTATGTTAGTGAGAATTACCTGTTAACATGTGTTTATTATCTTCTTATGTTACAGTGAGAATTACCTGTTTAAATGTGGCTGTGTCAAGTGTTTATCTGAAGCAGATGATCCTGATGTTACATCAGAGGAAGAAGATGATGAGGAAGATGAAGATATGGAATGATTTAATAAAATATTCTGAAATTTTATTTACTGTTATATTAGTGTTGTCTACCTACAAGGAAACAAGATTATACATAGCATTTCCAACCAGTGACATCCCTTAAGGGTGTAGGCCTAGGGTATGGGAGATAACTCTATTTTCAGTGTCTTCTCAAATATATGATCATCTGTGCGTTTGAAAAATCTCCCCTCAATTCCAAGCTTCTTCGTGACAAAGATTATTTACATTGGATATGGCCAGTTAAAAAAATGACTCTTCAGTTTTCTTTTACCTTTCCATAGCTGTGCTCCTAGTATTTTTATATCTTATTGCTGCTTATACCAGTGTCAGGCAGTGTTATTATTATATGCCGGTGCCCACAAGATATCATTGAAATATCTCTTTCTAGAAAAAATGTTCATCGAAATATGTTGTCAAAAATGCCATAAATGTAAAACAATTTGGGTGACAACCTTTTTCTATTGAATTTCAAGAGTTTGTCTAAAAAAAATTTAATATATACACCAGAATCATAGATATTATGAAACTATAGAGCAAATTCATTTTATGGTAGTTAAAAAAATAGAAAGCTATGTTTGGGGAAAAAATTGTAATATCTGATCATCTCTTATACTACCGCCGTCCCCTTCTCCTAAGACAACTAAAGAATAAACCAGAATCAAACGAATACAACTGGAGCACAGAATTTGAAGGAATTTAACAATACTGCTGCGTGGCTGTCTGTGTTTTTTTATTTTTTTTTGTAATGAATTAATCAAGTAGTCGCCCTCAAACCACCCCTCCCCCTCCCTAGCTGACATTAAAATAAAAAAGACAAATGCAGTCATTTGGTAATTTGGACATCCACTGTGTCAATTATAAGAATTCAAAAGCTTTTTGTTATTGGTAACTAGTTATTTTTTTATCTCACAAACAAAGAAACTAGCAAAGGGTGGGTGTGTGATAACTTTCCTCGACAATTTCATTTTTTTATGGGTGCCATCCATGAAAGACATAAATTTAAATATTTTAAAAATCTGACCGTAAAAGTTTGTAAAATTTGGTGCAATGATGTCTATATGTCTATTCTTTAGTGTGACATTTTTTGGTGAAAATTAATTGACAGGAAATTTTTTAATACCAAGGTGGTCCTCGGGGCATCCCCCCTTTTTTGCCGTTTCCACTGTTTTGCACATGATTATCTCCAAACAGGATATTCAGATTTGCTAGATATTTCATATTTATTCAACAACAACAAACAACACTCAAGTGTATTAAAGCCAAAATATTCCCATTCAATCAGAAATAAATGTGCATATCTATTAGAATCTTCCGAAACTAGTATTACTATCTGGCGTCAAGAATACCCCCAAAATTGCTATATTTAGGATGTGCTATGGAAATACGGCACAGTGAAATTTTTTGAAACTTTGGCAAATAATGTATTCCATGATGCAAATTTTAAAAAAAAATTAATGATGGGGAAAAATTTAGGGTAACCGAGGTCTACACCCTTAAATATGATAAATTCTTGATTCTGTTAAAAACATACTATGGATTTTTAAAAAACATTCTGGATATGAAACCAATCTTTGCTCTTACTTCTAAATATTAGGTTTAGCTAAGAAGTAACAAATACCAATGTTATAGTCTGGGGCTCAACCCCACTCAAGGCAAGCATGCTAACCATTACACACCACCAATGTGGTTCCATGTGCCTTGGTGTTATATTAGCGAGACCCCTATTACCCAAGATGCATTTTTAAAATTTTGAATAAAAAATAGTCTAGATAGGACCATTTTAACACAATTAGTTGGTTTAGTGTTTAACACCACTTTCAACAATATTTCAGTTATATCGTGGAGGAAACCTGGGAAAACCACTGACCTGTCGCAAGTCACTGACACACTTTATCACATAATGCTATATTGAGTACACCTTGCCATGAACAGCATTCAAACTCACAACTTTAGTGGTGATAGGCATTGATTGCACAGGGACTTGTACAAGTAACTTTTTCATATGAATACCATATACAGAAAACAAGATAATGTTTTATAATAAAGACTTTAATGGAACTAAACAGACTTACTCTGGAGAACAATGAAGACAACCAAATGAGAATACAGTGCTCCCTCGGTCTATCGCCCCCCGTTTTATCGCCTATCGCCAAAATTCTCGTCGGTCCCGATTTCCCCCATTAAAAATACCCCGTTATAATGCCAAACACAGCTACCGCCACAGGTTTTCAGACACAAAAGTCGTAAAACCAATTTAAATTTCCCCCGTTAGTACCGCCCACAACTACCTTTTGACAGCTGTGTATTGATCGGTAATTATGGAATGTCAAAACTGGTCATCGGACACGGTCATTGATCTCATAGCTGAGGGTCGAAACAGGTGATCAGTTGTTTTGATTAGAATAATTGCCTGTATTTACTTTTCTAGTGATTACATTTGTACTTTTAATCCTGAGTAAAATTTGTAATTTAATTAGTTGTCATAAAAATGTTGTGCTTGAAGAGAAAGCGTAATTAATTAGACGACAAACAAAAACGTGCAATTATAAGTTATGCAATGGAAAATCCAAAATTAACATAACAACAGATTGCCGATAATTTGACAATTAAATGGGATCTTCCAATAACCCCACAAATGAAGATGAACTGTTGACTGTCACGTGTTTATAATGACCTTGATGTCCTGAGCTACAAATGACGGTTCAAGAATTTGTCAACATTGACAAAGATCTGCAAACTGTACAGGACATTTGCGATGTGAATATAATTATTCTAATTTATTTATTTATCAAACATGTATTATTTATACTTATGTATTTGTACAAGTGCAAAATGCATGTCAGTCGAGTTAAAAGTTTATCTTTTCATATGATCACATAACTTCCGGTTTTCAATGTCCCTCAGTTTATCGCCCCACTTTTTCCCCGACAAACTACCGACTGCACAGAAGGTGGCGGTTTAACGAGGGAGCACTGTATATCTTTGCCAATATTGTTGACCAAAAAAAAAACCTGAAAATGATACATTTCTTTAAATCATGAAATTAAGAAAAATCCATTTCTAAAACTATTGACAGAATAAGGTGTCTTGTTCAATTACCTTGACAGCACAACATTTGATTCTTTTATGTTAAAATTCATACAAAATGAAAAAATAAAAGATTTTACCAGACAGTTGTTAAAGTGATGACCTTTCAACTGTTAATTTGATTGCCAAATAAGAGAGATAAATAAACCTAAATAAAAAAATCTTTTACAAAAAGTTTTAATTTATAATTGTGTAATTACAAGTTTTTTCACAGACACAATTTCTTTTTGATAAAGTTCCCATCAAAAACATAATTACTTTAAAAAAAAATTCATATAATTTGAAATTTATGACAGGTAAGACAGGTAAATTTTAAAACAACCTATAAGAAGTATTTTTTCTTCTTCTCACAACTGATTCAATGAAAATCAAACATGTATTTACCTTTCAGAAAAACAAATTGTACAATATTACCTGTATATTAAAACAGATAAAAAGAAGCATAATATTTATGTAAACATACTGTATGACATATAGTAATGATAGAAGTATGATTTTACAACAAAGTAGATTTAGACTTTACATCTAAAGCAAAAAGTACATATACACTTCTAGTACACAGTGTTCCAGCTAGACCAAAATAGAGGGGCGCTGCGCCCCGCCCCCAAAATATTACGCCCCTCTGCTCTTTTTAGCCATCCCTTGTGCCCCTCTGCCCTATTCATGCAGTACATGAATCCCAAACGTGTACGCTTGTGTTGTCCACTCGTGACATTGTCTCAAAACTTGTCCAATTAATTTCTAATTAAATGTGTACAGGTGTTAAAGCGTGGCAGGTGTAATGCTTTTAACAACAATCACCTGTTGTCAGCTAATTAGTAATTTCCTGCCCTGACCAAGTGATCAGTTTATGACTTCGCTAATCCTGATCAGTGAAATATGTCCTTAGGTCATTGTAGAAAAAAACCCGACCATGTAGAAATTTCACCCCAAAGCTCTGGATTAAGGTCCATAAATTTCTTTTTTTCTGAACTTTGCTCATTAAACAATATTTCATGAAATAAACTCACATTATATTAAGATTTTTCATTCTTATGACAAACGTAGACATGCTAACATGCCACCCAAGAAGAGATGGTTGGCTCAGCTTGAAGGTGAAAAGAAGAAAATTGCCAAAACATGTACACCAATTTCATCTTTTTTTTCTGGTAATGAACAACATTCAAGGTACATATAACTTAAAATTATGATTCTGTACATTCCGATTTTGTTACTATTTTTACACATCTAAGCAGCATTTCTAAAAATACAAATAAACAAAAAACAAGGAAGAAAAATGTGTATGACGGAGATCGAAAATCGTGATTCATTGACAGACAAACAAACCATGGGAGACGAGCTGAACGAGACTGGCAGACAAACGCGTAAATTACGAAATGGACAGATGGACAACGCGAACATTTAAACATTTATTAAAATCTTGCACATACCTTTAAATATATTCCCGTTCTGTAGAAGTACCTAGTGACCTACTAAAAACACTTCAGTCACTTGAGAATAATTTATAATTAATAAAGTTATGGAAAATTTCTAATCAAAACCAGCCACAGAGCTAACATTAAAACTGAGACACTTTCCAAAATTTTGAACATTAAGTACAACTGTGATCAGACACTTTAATTCCATCATTGATGAGTGTGTACATGCCTTTTTTAAACACAAAAACAGAAGACCTGTAAACACAGTGTGACGACTTTTATTTTAGTTAAAATTGTATCTGGAACATTCATAACACTAATATTCTTTTTAGCACATGTCTTTTTATTGATCTTCAGATTTTAACTGCATTTCTGTACATACACAAAATGTATGTAATAAAATATATATAAACAATGAGTCATGTAGATGCATTGATGCAAAGAGCTGAAAATGTAGTACTGAAAGACATTTCTAATAGTAAGTAACTGAAAATAACTATATTGCCCTTTTTCAGTTTTTAACGTGCTGAAGTGCCCTTTTTTCCAAAGTCGCGACCCCCCATTTTCAATTCCTAGCTGGAACACTGACACATATATGTATGATTATTACACTAATACTAATAGTAATATATATGTGTATGTGTAATAGTATTGTGTGTTTTTATGAAAGTAAGGATTGTTGTGACTGAAATAATCACTTCCATCATCAATTTAATCACTTTTAAAAATTATCTCAAATGACTTGTTATTAAGCCAAAAGTTTACAAAGTTAATTTTAATCCATCAGTTAATTTATATGCTCAGTAAAAATGGTAATTAATTAATATAGACACAAGGCATAGTATAACGAGTAAGAAAAAAAAATCACTAAAAAGGGTGTGAGATTGTACTGATTTCTCAACTAATAGAGGAAATGTTTCTGTTTTTTTTTGTTTTTTCCAACTAACTGATTAAGGACATTTATTGTGGATTACCAGAATCATTTAACTAATCCATGTTAGACTATTATTGATCAGCCACACACTAGACTAGTATTGTAGCTAATAATACACATCAACACAATATATGAATCAGTTCTAATAAGAACCATTTATTTTGGAGCCGAAACAATAATGAGGCGAAAAATTATACCAAAAAAAAATTGATCACATTCAATACATACACAAAAAGAAATATCTACACATTATATATAAATAACAATAACTCACAAAACATGTATTTATCACATGACAATAAAATGCCTTTCGCGTAGAGTTATACAAAGTATGGAATTCTGTTTATGTAATTGCACTACAGTAGAAACTATGCTTTAATATAATGATATTAAGTGTGCAGACTTATCTATATTTAATCATGTTTCAATGTTGTCCATTCTTAAATATCAGCAGTTTTCATATTTCTTTATTTCTGCATCCAATTTTGATTGGTCAAATAGAAAATAATCAAAATTTGCTGCATAATCAGATACCTAATAAAAAAAATAATGGTTAGGTTAGGTGTGTTTTAAACCATTTTCAATAATATTACAGTTCCATCATGGCAGTCATTTTTACTGGAAGAGGAAACTGGAGTACCAGAAAAAAACACTGTCCTGCCTAAAGTGGCTGACAAACTTCATCACATAATGTTGTATCAAGTACACCTCAATATAGGTGGGAATTGAACTCTATGTCTTCAGTGGTGATAGGTACCGATTGTACATGATAAAAATCCAACTATCATGTCTTCATAGCGATGATACCCCCCTCAAAGAAAAATTATTGTCAAAAATTACCGTTTTAGCAGATATTAAATTAACTAACAATACATAACTGTTACAGATTTAATTTGCACAGCAAATATTATGATTGAATTAAATTTGACAATTACTATAAACAAAAGTGGTTTTCAATACGTAAATACACAACAAATCTGTTTCAAATTCATCCAGTCTTTCTAGTTATACATCTCTGCCCATGTCTACTGTATACTGTTTCTCTTTTTTTTTTTTTTTTTTTATAAAAAATGTTTAATTACTGCAGAAAAAAAAATAAATATCATGGAAAGAAAGTTTAAATAGTGATGGTAAATAATTCTACCAATATCAACAAAACAAATAATTGCTTCTCATCTAGATCATTGAACACAAAAATACTATGACATAATTATGTCGATAAAAATCCAGGTCCTAGCTTGCAACAGGCACAAAAATGTGACAGGGTTAAACTGGTTAATGGGATCACAACCCCTCACCTCCTGCCTGTCTTGATAATTGGATCCATATTTTATTTAAAGTTTCAAGTGTATCTGCACATAATATATGAAACAATAAGAAGATGGATGGTCCACGGTTATTACACAACAAAATACAGTACAATGTAACAATGTCTTCTCCCTATAAACGTCTTCATCTGTTTCCTGATTCATTCAACACACAAATTTCCAACTGATTGTGACTTAAGGAAATGTATTTTGTTGTAGTTTTATAGGGGGATTATTGGTAGTAATGGTTGCAGAGGATTATTGGTAGTAATGTTTACAGAGGATTATTGGTAGTAATGTTTGTAGAGGATTATTGGTAGTAATGTTTGTAGAGGATTATTGGTAGTAATGTTTACAGAGGATTATTGGTAGTAATGTTTGTAGAGGATTATTGGTAGTAATGTTTGTAGAGGATTATTGGTAGTAATGTTTGTAGAGGATTATTGGTAGTAATGTTTGTAGAGATTATTGGTAATAATGTTTGTAGAGGATTATTGGTAGTAATGTTTGTAGAGGATTATTGGTAGTAATGTTTGTAGAGGATTATTGGTAGTAATGTTTACAGAGGATTATTGGTAGTAATGTTTGTAGAGGATTATTGGTAGTAATGTTTGTAGAGGATAATTGGTAGTAATGTTTGTAGAGATTATTGGTAATAATGTTTGTAAGAGGATTATTGGTGGTAATGTTTGTAGAGGATTATTGGTAGTAATGTTTACAGAGGATTATTGGTAGTAATGTTTGTAGAGGATTATTGGTAGTAATGTTTGTAGAGGATAATTGGTAGTAATGTTTGTAGAGATTATTGGTAATAATGTTTGTAGAGGATTATTGGTGGTAATGTTTGTAGAGGATTATTGGTAGTAATGTTTACAGAGATTATTGTTTATTAATATTGTTGTTTACTATACAACTTAGATTCAATGTAAAACTGTTTTAGTGTTCAAGGAACAATTGTCTACCTATTAGTGTTTTAATTTGTTACAATATATTAGTCACAGATGACATAGGTTATGTTTTGTTGGTCTTTTCTTCTTTCATGACTTAGAGTAACACAACAGGTGTCACTAGTAGAACAGGAACTACTACTTTTCCACAGCACATGAGTTCACCACTGGTTTTTAGTGGGGTTTGTGTTACTCGATCTTTAGTTTTCTATGTAGTGTTTTGTAGATGGTTGTTTGTCCTTTTTCTTTTGACCATTGTATTGTCTGTCCTTCTATTGATGGCTTCTGATTATCCTTTTGGAATCTTGGAATTATCTCCCATTTAATATGAAACAGATTTAACTATGTAAACACTTTGTGTTTTTTTAACTAGGTACACATGTAAACACTTTGTGATTTTTTAACTAGGTAAACATGTAAATACTTTGTGGTTTTTTTAACTAGGTAAACATGTAAACACTTTGTGATTTTTTAACTAGGTAAACATGTAAACACTTTGTGTTTTTTTAACTATGTAAACATGTAAACACTTTGTGTCTTCACAATATGTCATCTTGTTTTACATCATATGTATTTCTGTGATTTGTTTTAAATGATTTGTTGATAGTTTTCCATTTTAACTCCTTTGGTATTTTCAAACTTTTTAAAATAAATTGACCTACTGTTGAAGTTAAAAATTTAGTATGAAGATTTATAAAAAGATACAGTTCTTAATCCTCTCTCTACAGGGTCTACCAACATCAGTCCACGGGGTACATAATAATCCTGATTCTGTTCTGCTATAAACTTGTTTATTTTCTTCAAGGTCTGTAAGATAATGACTAAAATAATCTACACGACATCTACATATCACTGTTTAGTAGAAACACTGGATATGTATACATACTAGTAATGACAATTGTCCTGATACTTAGTTTATCAGATTGAGTGAATAAGCGGTTGTTGTTTAATGCCAATTCAGCAATTTTTCAGCTATATTATGGTGAGAACAAGTTAATTTTTATTGAGATGACGATGAGGCCCGCTTTGTTCTAGACCAAGATGCTGAGTTGGATTTTTATAGTGCTAGTTCACTGAAACAACAGTCTGCGGATAGACATGTCGCTCCACTCAGACACATTATTCTGATTCCGAGTCAACCAGTCTTTGCTCTTTCTCCTTAATGCTGCGTGCTTAGCGGAGAAGAAACAAATACCAATTATATAGTCTTTTGTTTGACCCGACCGGGGCTGGAACCCACAATCTACTGCACTCGAGACGAGCACTCTAACCATTACACTGCCGATGCGGTAGTTTATCAGATTGAAATATATGTTACCTGTATGTTCCATGAATTATTTCTTATTTGTTTAAGTCAGAATCGAAAACAACATTTTTCATTCTTGTTATTGGTACTTTAATTAGTTCTATGTAGTAAATCTATTTTAATAATATTGACAACAGCTGCTTTGTTAATGTTATATTTGTGTGATCTATTTTAATAATATTGACAACAGCTGCTTTGTTAATGTTATATTTGTGTGATCTATTTTAATAATATTGACAACAGGTGCTTTGTTAATGTTATATTTGTGTGATCTATTTTAATAATATATACAACAGGTGCTTTGTTAATGTTATATTTGTGTGATCTATTTTAATAATATTGACAACAGGTGCTTTGTTAATGTTATATTTGTGTGATCTATTTTAATAATATTGACAACAGCTGCTTTGTTAATGTTATATTTGTGTGATCTATTTTAATAATATTGACAACAGGTGCTTTGTTAATGTTATATTTGTGTGATCTATTTTAATAATATATACAACAGGTGCTTTGTTAATGTTATATTTGTGTGATCTATTTTAATAATATTGACAACAGGTGCTTTGTTAATGCTATATTTGTGTGATCCTAACTACATAATTTTTAGTGCGCAAGTTATCAAACATTAGTGACAGGATTGATCAGAGAATACTGTTGTGTATTGATAAATGGGAAAAATCTTGTCATGCTTGTAGGAGTGACAACATTGGTGTTTTTGTATCTTTGACAGGGTTTATATACAGTGCAATTACCACAGATAGGGTGACCCGATTTCTCTTTAAAAGGACTTCAGGGGAAATCTTGGAGACTTTTGAAGATATTATAGTTATTTAAATTTTTCCTTCCAGCTACACCATTACTTAATAATCAATTGCATTACTTGTACTGTAACTTCTGCCAAATTGTTACCTTTTCATAATGTGTATCAAAACAGATATAGCTTGTATAAGCTGTTAAACATGCCAAACAACTTTCACAATAATTCCTTCCTCCTAACGTCTCAGCTTCACTATACAACGTGTTTAGATGTGTAACAGTTCTCACAAATATCTCTTGTTCTAACTGTAAAGATATACAATGTAATTATTGTGCATGTATTCATTAAAATATTCACAGAAAGTATGATGTAGAAAAAAATAGTCACAAAAGATATTAAATGATACACTTTCATTCTTTATAAATAGCAATTCTGAAAAAGAAGAATGAAAAATATTTATTGAATTTTGGTTTAATACAACCCAAGTGTACCAATATCTTGTATAATTTTATTTAGCTTAATGATAAATGTGTTTATTGTATGACAGATGATGCAAATAAATATCCATGTTAAAGACCTCTTTTGTATATGTTAAAAAGAAAGAGTAGGCACATTGTATCTGCTACAAAACGCTCATTCTTTCATTGCTACCAAAATCTCAATACATTTTGTACTTTTCCAGTGGCAGACAAAAATTGGTGCCCGGATTGTCACATCCCTCCCTCATTCTAAATTAATCCTGGTTTTTAGGTATTGTTGAACTTGTTTTTGTCCTGAATATTCATGATATATTTGCCACTGGATGTTTACTAGATCGACAACCAACAATCAATAAGACATTCGTATATCATGACATCTAGTGGTGGAAACAAAAACATTGATTGTATTTTTTGGTAGCAGCCTTGAGTTTAAAAGCTGAGCTTATATACAAGAATATTCAAATTAAACATAATGCTGTTCAATAACACTGTACCTTCGCATTCAGATCTGCTGGATATTTAGTAAGAAATTTGACTGATGTCCCTTCAGAAAAATCTCGCTGCACAAAAACTTTCTGACAGTTATTAGGTGGTATACCACCAATGTCGTCCATTTCTGAAAAAAACAAGAACAAATTTAGTTAATAAAATTTCCCTCAACTCGAGCTTAAAAAATAGATTGTAATCTTTTTGAGAAATGTAGGTCTTGCAGAGAGTGTGGGTTGTTAATTATAATTTTGAAATGAGGACATTTACCAGAATTACATTCTATTATACAATATTGGAATAAGTTACATTTTGTTGAGATCATGATGTCCGCTTTGTTCTAGTCTGACCAACACGCTGAGTTGGATTTTTATATATGTTAACAAATATTTTAATACTGTTTGTGTTATCTCGCTGAAATAACATATTGACATATATCGCTCCACTCGGACACAGTATTCTGATCTCAAGCCAACCAGTCTTTGCTCTTATTCCTTAGTCCTGCGTGCTTAGCAGATAAGCAACAAATACCAGTTTTATATTCTTTGGTTTGACCAGACCGGGCTCAAATCCAGATCTATCACTCGAGGTGAACATGCTAACCATTACACCATTGGCATTGATGCAGTTCTCTATTGAATAAAGATAGATAGTATTCAACAAACAAACAAACTGCCAATCTAAATTTTTGTGTTCTGTATGAAGGAAGGAAATTTGCTGCACACAACTGCACCTGAATATTTACGAAAAAACAGCATGGTTACCTGTGAGTGCGAGTTAATTTTGTTCTATTTCTAGAACTGCAAGTCTGTGGATATATAAGGGGAATAAAAGATTTTATAATTGTAAAGGAACTAGTCAGAAATGTATATAACAGTAGCTTGTCTCTGTGCCATTTTACTGACAATATAAACATATATAAATAAGAATCTGAGTGTGGCCCTAACTTGGCCTAAAAGTAAAAATGCAAAACAAAAGAAAAAACGTGTCCCTTTCAATGTCCATACATTATTATATATTCATTACATAGACATAACATTGTATATAGGTCTACACGAAATTCTTTTGACATTATGACCATCCTGGATATCACTAGATTCTCAAGTTGTCACTGCTCTTGATGTAAAAAATAAATAAATGGAAATTTTGCGATGTTGACGTTTTCATTACCATGTATACCAGACATGGTCTAAAAAAATTAAGCTATTTAGACTGAAAAATAATATACCTTTGGACGACTGGTGTTCGCTGTAAGCAATAGGAGCTACCACGATTATATTTTGTACTGAAAATCAATGGAATATTTCAAGTATATAGCATTTTCTTTGAGATAATAAATGTCAATGTTGTGCGATACGGGCACTTCCTGTAAAATCACGTGACATATGAATTATAAATGTAAAGTAGATTCCGGATATAATTTCCGAGTATTTTTCGTTAAATAAAACAGGACGAAAAAAAAGCAGTCATTCTTATTTATTTTGGATGACTGTGTAATCACATCATAAAATGAGAAAGAATTTTTTTTTAAATACAACAAAGAATATTTATACTTGTGTCTGATAAATATCTAAGCTCAGAACCAACAGACTTAAAAATCAGACGACTCAAGCGAACAATTATGGGTAAAACTCCAAGTAAAAGGTGCACCTGACTTATATATTGGCAGTTTCTTTAAACCACCAAAAATAACAGATGATGAATGTCTGATGCATCTCGAGAAAAATATGCAGAGAATCCGACAGAACAATAACTCCCAAGTATGGCTAGGGGGTGATTTCAATCTGGGAGGTATAGAATGGCACAATTACTCCATCAAAAGTAAGACACAGAACACCAAACAGTGCAAACAACTACTCGATATTTGCCAAGATAACTGTCTAGAATAGGTAGTTAATGAAGAGACTCCACAGAAAAATCAAAATCCATTCTTGATTTATTCTTCACTATAGTAACAGCTCACTAATCAACAAAGTAGAAATTATACCAGGTATATCAGACCATGAAATTGTGTATGTTGAAGCAAGTATCAAACCAAGAAAAGTAAACAAACCACCAAGAAAAGTATACCAATACAACAAAGCAAACACAGAGGAATTAAAAGAAAAACTCAGAAGCATAGACATAGAAAAGCAATTGAAAGAACAAGATTTAACTGTAGATCAGCTATGGAACAACTTTAAAGAAAAGGTCTTAGACATTATGAATCAGTCAATACCTACAAAAATGATAAATAACTCCAAACGTGAACTACCCTGGGTAAACAGAGAAGTGAAATCTCTTATAACTAAAAGAAATAAGGGACCGACCATTTAACTTGCAGGGGGGGTGGGGGGGGGGGGGGGGGTATGGTTTTTTATTTCGTTCAGAATTCTTTTTCGGACAACACAAGAGTTAGAATTTTTTAGAACATTAGGTTATATGGCAAAAACTCTGAATCAGATTATTATTTTTTTCCTCCACCAAAATCAGAATATTTTTTTAGAAAAAAAAACATAAACCCCCCTGGAAGTTAAATGGTCCGTCCCTAAATACTTTAAGAAAATGAAACAACACCCATGTAAAAAGAACACTGATCAATATAGAGAAACTAAACGTAGACTACAAAAAGAAAGCAGAAAGGCATACTGGCAGTATCCAGAAAACATCATTTGTTATGACGAGTCAATAAAAACTGTCCAAAAACAGAAAAAATTCTGGAATTATATCAGGAACACCAAAAAAGACAGTTCAGGAGTTGCACCTCTCAGATCAGATGGCCTAATTGTAGACGACACCAAAGAAAAAGCGGAAATATTAAATATATATATAGGCAATACTTTTCAGTTTTTACACCTGAAAACACTGATGAAGAGTTACCACCACTAAATGACAATTTTCAATCCATGCCAGAAATAAAAGTCACCATATTAGGCACTGAAAAACTTCTAAACAACCTTGATCCAACAAAAGCCACTGGACCAGACCAAATACCAGCACGCATATTAAAACAATTTGCAGCAGAATTTGCACCACACCTAACCACCATTTTCAATACATCTATTACAAAAGGTGAAGTTCCAACAGACTGGCGTCGAGCAAATGTAATACCGATCTTTAGAAAAGGGGAAAAGTACCTAGCAATCAATTATAGGCCAGTATCACTCACCTGTATATGCTGTAAACTTTTAGAACACATTGTAGTGAGTAGTATCTTAAAACATCTAGATCTGCATAACATCTTAAGTAGTCGACTGTCAACATGGTTTTCGTGCAAAAAGGAGTTGTGAAACACAATTACTCACACTCAGCCATGAACTGCTCAGCAACCTACACTCTGGCATACAAACTGACTTGATAATACCGTGGACTCGACTTTTCTAAGGCATTTGACAAGGTACCTCATAAGAAATTACTATGGAAGCTTAATAATTATGGAATAAAAGGGAACACTTGGAAGAGGGTCTCGACTTTCCTGAGTAACAGAATGCAGCAAGTAGCTTTGGATGGGGAGGTATCTGGTCAACTACCTGTAGTAAGTGGTGTACCCCAGGGATCGGTCTTGGTTCCACTGCTTTTTATCACATGATATTCATTAATGATCTTTCATTTGCAGTAACATCAAAAACTAGATTATTTGCAGATGATTATACTCGATACAGACAAATCTATAATCATGAAGATTCAATCACTTTACTAAGACTTGGACAACTTGGCAGCTTGGGAAAAAATGTGGGGTATGCAGTTCCATCCAGAAAAATGCATCTCATTAAGTGTCACAAGATCACAAACACCATTTCACACCAGCTACATCCTCAAAGGTCATACCCTCGAATCAGTTACAGCTGCAAAATATCTGGGAATAACAATTTCAAAAGACATGAACTGGGACACTCATATCAATAACATCACCTCAAAAGCAAACAAGATCATAGGCTTCTTGAGACGAAACCTACCAATTCAAAATACTGAAACTAAAACTTTGGAATATAAATCTATGGTCAGATCAAATCTGGAATACTGCGCAAGTGTCTGGTCACCTCACACAGAAAAACTAAAAAGTAAATTAGAGCAAGTTCAGCGCAGAGCAGCAAGATACGTCACAAACCGCTATCACAATACCAGCAGTGTTTCGGCAATGCTTAACCATCTTCAATGGCCAACACTTGAACACCGTAGGAACTTAAACAGAATTACATATGCTTTATAAAATCACCAACAACCTTAATATTGCAGTGGATCCAAAACTTTACCTTACTCCTCAACCTTCTCTCTGTACAAGAAACAATTATATCCACCAGGACAAACTATTATAAATACGGTTTTTTTCCACATGCAGTAGTACTCTGGCACTCACTACCTTATACAGTTGTTAATGCTGGGTCCCTGGATCAGTTTAGACAACTGATAACTGATCCAAGGTCAGAACATCTAAACATCTTAGTTGGCCTGTAAATATCTGTAAATGTGCTAAATTTTTGCGCCGGTTTTTGTTAATTTTTGATTTCACTGTTATTTTCATGCAATATTTGTAGTTAATTTTTCTTTAATGTCTGTTTGCACAGCGCCGACGTGTAGTCATCAGAGTTTTGGTGGATCGTCGTACTATGTAGATGTAGAAGAAATACTGGGTCAAAATTTTCAGCTTACAATAAATGGTTATGGCATAAACTGAAACAATACAGAATAACAGACTCATGGAATGATAGTGCTATATTAAAATAGCCACAGTTTCTAAATGGCCTTTCTCATATAACAAATAAGAATAAATTAAGAACTTATAGAGAACTAAAATCTGAATATGCTTTGGAAAAATTTTTGTTACTGGATATTCAGAAAAATATTGTATCTAACTTTGTCAAACTGCGGATTAGTAATAGTAACCTTTTAATTGAACAAGGTCGTCACCAAAATATTCCTTTAGAAAATAGACTTTGCCCAATATGTAAATTAGAAATAGAAAATGAATACCACTTTGTTATTGAGTGTAATAAATTGACTTCATCTCGATCGAAACTTTATAGTAAGGTCACTGAAATTGTTCCTAATTTTTTGGTTATGTCTGATTCAGATAAATTTAAATATATTCTTAGCAGTAATGATTACGATATTATGAATATATGTGTAATAGGTATCTCTGATATGTGCAGTGAGAGAAATAAGTTACTTAAGAGCAATGCAAAGTAACCTTAATATTTGAGTTACTTTCATATTAGTGTATTTATATTGTATTTGTTATAAGTTGGTTGTAGTGACTTTTTGCCTCCTCAGCCCTCATGCTACTTTTTGTTTTTAATTGTTTCATGTTTTGTGTATGTCAGTTGATTGTATTGTTGCTGATGACAATCCTTTGTTGGATTTCATATCAATAAAGAATTTGAATTTGAATTTAAGAAACAATCATTTAAAAAATTTACTGTAATTTTAAGAGTGACCGGAAAACTGCTATTAAAAAGTAAAGACATGTGTCTTAATGAAATATTTGAGTTAACTATCTTAATGTTAACTTTTTGTAAGAAGGTTTTTCTTAAAGATATATAATGTGGACAAGTTGAAAAGAAATGATATTCGTTCTCAACTTCTCCTGTATCAAGAGGAGTGCCGGATTTTTAGATAAGGATATCAATATGTCATATTTCTATACGACCATGCAACTTCTTTATTGTCAAGACAAATTCTTCTATAATTATGTTATAATTTAACATGATACGGTATAAACCTGACCTATGTGTTTTTATAAATTTAGGATCTTAAGGTTAGAGATTAGGTTTATGGTGTTTAAAACGCCACTTTCAGCAATAGTTCAGTCATATCGTGGCGATCAGTTTTATCGGTGGAGGAAACCGAAGTGCCCGGAGAAAACCCGGCACTGACCTGTTGCAAGTCACTGACAAACTTCATCACACAATGTTGTATCGAGTACACCTCGCCTGAGTTGGATTCGAACTCACAACGTTAGTGGTGATAGGCACTGATGGCAAAGGTAGTTCTAAATCCAACTGCCATACGATCACGACCACAACGGCCCCTATTTTGGATCTTAGGGTGAATGTGTCACCAATAACTGAATAATATGTGAATGGATATATTGCTTTGGTACTTGGAATATATGAATGGTGTGGTTTTCATGCTGAGAGATTATATGAATGGGGCGTTTTTAAGTATCCCCGTAATGCTATCTGTTCTGTTCTGTTCTTGAATCTCCACCCTATACGAAGGGTCACCGTCAAATATAAGCTGACGTAAGCGTTAAAATAATTATAACCAAACAATTAAAAATTAAAACGGTTTGGTTTAAAAGGTCAAATAAACTATAACATGTATGTACACTACACGGTTGAACTGGCAATTTGTGCGCTATTTATGTTGAGGAGAATGTGCTTGTACAGTCAGTGGACATAAGTATTTGCCACTTCCGATTTTCACCTTTATTTCATAAACCACATTTAAAAACAAAAAAAAATTATACAACGGTAAATAAAATAAGTATATTTGTCAGTGTTCAGTGAAGATGCAATTTTGCATTTATTCCAGAAAAGTTTTAAGATACCAAATGCAGGAGTAATCAGAAGTCGTAAATCGAAAAAGGACAGGCAATACAGTGACCAAAATAAAAGGACAGGCAATACAATGACCAAAATAAAAGGACAGGCAATACAGTGACCAAAATAAAAGGACAGGCAATACAGTGACCAAAATAAAAGGACAGGCAATACAGTGACCAAAATAAAAGGACAGACAATACAGTGACCAAAATAAAAGGACAGACAATACAGTGACCAAAATAAAAGGACAGACAATACAGTGACCAAAATAAAAGGACAGACAATACAGTGACCAAAATAAAAGAGACAAAAGGACAAACATTGATCAACAAAACAATACACAGAAGATTAAAGAATGAGCAACATGAACTCCACTAAAACTAAAAATCAGGGGTGAAATCAGGTGCTCCGGAAGGGTTAGCAGTTCATGTTCCACTAGCGACATCCGTCGTGTTACTCGTTACAAACCCAGTGATAAGTCATGAATGAGGAAAGGACCGAAAAGTGTTTACGACAAGTGGAACATATCCGCGATAATTATAACAAAGCCGATAGAACTGTCTTTCATATTTCTGCATTTACTGTGAAGGCATCAACAAAATATTCAAATAATACATACCGAAAATACGATCAATATTCCTACTCCATGCTTTAATAAATAAACTTGAAAGTTATTGACTTATAATCTACGACTGTTGTTTTTTCTTTTCTTTCTTTTTCCAGCTTTGAACTAACCTTGAACAGTAAAACAAGTTTGAGATAAAGCCGTCAGTTTTACCAGTCAACCTAGTTTGAGATAAAGCCGTCAGTTTTACCAGTCAACCTAGTTTGAGATAAAGCCGTAAGTTTTACCAGTCAACCTAGTTTGAGATAAAGCCGTCAGTTTTACCAGTCAACCTAGTTTGAGATAAAGCCGTCAGTTTTACCAGTCAACCTAATTTGAGATAAAGCAGTCAGTTTTACTAGTCAACCTAGTTTGAGATAAAGCAGTCAGTTTTACCAGTCAACCTAGTTTGAGATAAAGCCGTCAGTTTTACCAGTCAACCTAGTTCAGCTCCATGTTTGAGATAAAGCCGTCAGTTTTACCAGTCAACCTAGTTCAGCTCCATGTTTCGTGTTTGAGATAAAGCCGTCAGTTTTACCAGTCAACCTAGTTTAAGATAAAGCCGTAAGTTTTACCAGTCAACCTAGTTTGAGATAAAGCAGTCAGTTTTACCAGTCAACCTAGTTTCAGATAAAGCAGTCAGTTTTACCAGTCAACCTAGTTCAGCTCCATGTTTCGTGTTTGAGATAAAGCCGTCAGTTTTACCAGTCAACCTTGTTCAGCTCCATGTTTCGTGTTTGAGATAAAGCCGTCAGTTTTACCAGTCAACCTAGTTCAGCTCCATGTTTGAGATAAAGCCCTCAGTTTTACCAGTCAACCTAGTTTGAGATAAAGCCGTCAGTTTTACCAGTCATCCTAGTTTGAGATAAAGCAGTCAGTTTTACCAGTCAACCTAGTTTGAGATAAAGCAGTCAGTTTTACCAGTCAACCTAGTTCAGCTCCATGTTTCGTGTTTGAGATAAAGCCGTCAGTTTTACCAGTCAACCTAATTCAGCTCCATGTTTGAGATAAAGCCGTCAGTTTTACCAGTCAACCTAGTTTGAGATAAAACCGTCAGTTTTACCAGTCAACCTAGTTTGAGATAAAGCAGTCAGTTTTACCAGTCAACCTAGTTTGAGATAAAGCAGTCAGTTTTACCAGTCAACCTAGTTTGAGATAAAGCAGTCAGTTTTACCAGTCAACCTAGTTCAGCTCCATGTTTCGTGTTTGAGATAAAACAGTCAGTTTTACCAGTCAACCTAGTTTGAGATAAAGCAGTCAGCTTTACCAGTCAACCTAGTTTGAGATAAAGCAGTCAGTTTTACCAGTCAACCTAGTTTGAGATAAAGCAGTCAGTTTTACCAGTCAACCTAGTTTGAGATAAAGCAGTCAGTTTTACCAGTCAACCTAGTTTGAGATAAAGCAGTCAGTTTTACCAGTCAACCTAGTTTGAGATAAAGCCGTCAGTTTTACCAGTCAACCTAGTTTGAGATAAAGCCGTCAGTTTTACCAGTCAACCTAGTTCAGCTCCATGTTTCGTGTTTGAGATAAAGCCGTCAGTTTTACCAGTCAATCTAGTTCAGCTCCATGTTTCGTGTTTGAGATAAAGCCGTCAGTTTTACCAGTCAACCTAGTTTGAGATAAAGCCGTCAGTTTTACCAGTCAACCTAGTTCAGCTCCATGTTTCGTGTTTGAGATAAAGCCGTCAGTTTTACCAGTCAACCTAGTTCAGCTCCATGTTTCGTTGCATGATATCTGCATTGAAATATTGATATCTGTGTTTCAATGAAATATATCTTTATTTGCAATATATAATAATAATTCTTTATTGGATAAAGCACAGCAGATAGCAATGCGCAATCCATGTTCACATACAATGACAATACAAGTATATAAATACTGATGTGTATAAATATAAAGAAATGATTTAATTATAGTCCTAATAACACCATACAAATGACAGATTACAATGTGAAACCATTCTAAGACTAGCCAACATTGAACTGCTTTTGACGTATGTCAAAGGATTCTTTCAGAAAAATACATAAATTATTAGCATCTGTCACGTTGACTGGGTTCAAAATTCTAGATATTAAATAAATTTCATCTGAATCAGATTGAGATTCTTCATTTATAATATATTTATTTCTTAAGTTTTTATATAGAGGACAATACAAAATGAAATGTTTTTCATCCTCAACTTTATTTTTGCAATTTTTGCAGAATCTTTCTGGCACAGGTAATGGAGGTTTCATATATCTCCCTGTTTCAATTGCAAGTTGGTGGGCACTTATTCTTATTTTAGTTATGAGAGACCTATATTAAATTTAGGAAGATCAAAACTGAGATATTGTTTTAAATCAAATGATGTACAAATCTTACTATAAAATCTAAGCTTCCCTGTGTCATTCAATTTCATATGTTCCAGTTGACAGAGAAGTGTGTTTTTATAAAGAGTTTCAATTAACGGCTTAAAATAAATTTATGTCGAATCCCCTCATGATGAGGGGCCGTCGTGGTCGTGATCGTATGGTAGTTGGATTTGCAAATCCATGTGCAGTCAGTGTTGTGAGTTCGCACCACGTTCATGAATGGCGATATGTAAGTAGGATACAACATTACGTCAGTGATCAAGTTTGTCAGCGACTTGCGACAGATTGGTAGTTTTCTTTGTGTACTCCGGTTTCCTCCACCAATCTGTTCTGTTCTGTTCTGTTCTGTTCTTTCTTCACCTCCAATTTTGAAGATCAGTGATCGTTGTCACTTAATTTATCCATACATCCCAGAATGATAAAACTATGTACACATCATACATCCGCTAGATAAAAGAGCACACTTCCATCACCTTGAATTAAAATCTATAAAGTCGGACTTAGTATCCTCCAGAGCACTATATGCAGTTGAGTTTAATAAGATATTGTCTCACTTTAAAAATAAAATGTCTCATCTACTATATCACTTAAAAATCCTAAATTCTAAAATGTCACATCTACTATATCATTTAAAAGTCCTTAATTCTAAAATCTAAAAACTCTTATTTTTTTTAAATCTAAAATTATGTAATTATAAACCGGCTTCGGGATACCCTACCGCTTTCTATTTTTCACTCTGATAAGCATTTTATATCTCGATGTGTGCACATTATATATATGAACCTTCTACATTGAGATTCTAGTTGTGTCAACTGTTTTAATAATAACTTATCTTTACACACAGGATTGTCATGATTCAGCAATACAGAAAGAACAGTCAAGGAGAATTTGTATCTTTAGATAGCTATCCAGATTATAGAACGTTTTTCCAGTTATTTTATTGAACTCTATATCTATGTCATCTAATACACTGTATCTCACAGCCCGTAAAATGGTACATTTGAGAAGAAGGTGTTCCATGTTTTCCTCTTCCTCACCACATAGCTGACATCTAGTATCTACCTGGTTTTGATTAAATCGTGCTCGATTGGCTTGCAAGATGTACTGTCCACTTACAACCTTCAATTTTATTGGAATTCTATTTGCATATATTGTTGATACTGTTTTGATATAAATCAATGGATGTTGTTTACCTGGTTTGTATATTTCTGTATTGAGGAAATCTATGCTCTTATATAATTTTGACATTTCAATCATGTAATTTTTCCAATAGCTATTTACTTGTTCATATAATAGTTTCTTCCATTGGTATTTTGTATATGGTGATTCTAATAGCCTATATATTTCTGGTAAATCATATTTCCACAGCAATGATTTTACCTCTGTAAACCAGCTATTACTTTTTCTATCTTTAACTGCAAGCTGTCGTTTGGCTATTTTTTTCTCGGTTGAATCTTCCGGAAGGAGTAAAAAATTAAATACATGAATGTTAGTATTTTCAAATGAATTTGCCCTTCTATTGGAATTAAACCAGAAATGATGTATGGTACAGGGTCTGCTACATTTTGAGGTAGTGACAATATTTGTTTCAATAGTTTTTTAAATAAACGATCTAACCTTGCGCTGTTTTTCTTATCTGGAATCAAAACTTCTAAACCATAAGTTATTGTTGGAATATCATATGTTTTTAATATATGGATAGATGTGCTAGGATCAAGACCATTGTTACCATGAAATCCTGCAGACATCAGACTACGCAGTGCGTCTTGCTTTTTTTATATTTTCATTTAACAGTATTCTTAATGGTTTCTTTATCTGTTTTAGAACGTTGTATTCCTAAATGTGTTGCAGTTTCCACGTTTGGCAAGATGGTATCTTTCAACTTCAACTCTATTGGATTGTGTCTACTTTTCTTTTTGCTTTCTATTTGTATGACCATGCTCTTTTGAGGTTGGAGTTTATACTGTTCATTACAACTATAATTATATGCCATATTGAGCATGATTTGGGCTTCAGTTGGATCTGTGCAATTTAATGTGATATCGTCTGCACATGCTGTTGCTCCACATTCTATGTATCCTATATTCATGCATGCCTAATCTTGACTGTTGTAGTTGTTTTAACAATGGATCTATGTATATTTTGTAGAGGTCAGCACTTACTATTCCTCCCTTGTAGTATATTAAAATTTTCAGACACTAATCCATTAAATTTGATAGCTGATGAAGCGTTGGTATGTAAGCTCTTTATTAGAGTCCAGTGTTTGTCTTGTATTCCTAAATGATATAATTTCTTTAGTAAATTGTTGTGTACTACAACGTCAAAAGCTGACTTAGCATCCAATAGAACTACAGTCAAAAGTTTTCCTATATCTAGAGCTTCTCGTCTGGCTTCTTCTAATATAAATGCAACATTTAATGGGGCCGAGTTTTTGGTGAATCCCCTTTGTAGTGGACATTGTTGTTGATCCCATTTTGGTCTCAGTCTATTCTTCATTATGGATTCTATAATCTTACAGACTACTGGAGTAACAGTGATACCTCGGTAATTTGTAACCTTTATTTTTAAATATAGGTGTTAATAATTCTGTTTTAGTAGATCAGGGATATGTCCTTCTCTAGATATTGCCACAATGATTTTGTGTAAAATATATAAAAGTTCATCCCCACCATACAGCCACAATGATTTTGTGTAAAATATATAAAATTTCATCCCCACCATACAATATATTTTCTACTGTAAGTTCAAAGACATCTGCTGCTTTTCCTATTTTCATAACTGATAATGCAGTATTAATTTCTTTATATGTTGGTTCAGGTATATCTTCTTGTGTGGCTAATTCTGTTAGTATATCAATTTCATAATCAGTTATAGCTGAAGATTTGTAATTGAAATCATGATCAAATCAAATATGGGGCCGTAGCTATAATCCGACAGTCCGATAGTCCGACAGTCCGATAGTCCGACAAATGCTTTAAACTGATGAAAGTTTTGAAAAATAATTTGGCCAAAGATGACATATTCGTAATTTCAGGATATGGGCCATTCATTTTTATACGCCCGTCAAAATACGGGCTTATTATAGCATACCGCTGTTCGTCCGTCCATCCACGCCTCGTACGATAACATCTCTCACTTGTTCCCCCTTTTACTGATAGGTCACGTCGTGACATACATTGTATTGATAAAAGGGGGAGCATATTAATTACTGTTCTCACGCTGAGCAACTGACCTTCAATTGTCACAAAGGGGGGGGGGAGGGGCGTATCATGGCACAGTTGTTTATTTTGTCATATTCCGATGCTGTTTCTTTCCGTGATATAAGGGGTCACTTAGGGACAATTCCTTCAATCGTAACTTTTTATATATGCGCTTGTTGTAGAAGGCGACTATAGCAGGGTCACCCGTCGGAATTCCGGGGAATAAAAATAGGACTGACTTGTCGTCGGAAGAGACAGAAAAACATGTTCTCGTGTTAAGTCGTTGCCCATGTTGACCCATCACAGAGTCCCCTCTTTCTTATTTTTTGTTTACAAACTTTTCTCATCCTGAATATGACTGAAATATTGCTTTCTGGACCTTAAGCAATCAATCAATCAATCAATCAATTCGCACACATTATTGTATCCAGCTCTATTGATGTGTCGACATTGCTTTTTAACATAAATATTCCATGATAAAGGGCGGGGGACACTGGTACGCTCTTCTTTTTGTCTTTTCCTTTTTTTGTATTTATTTATTTTATCTTTCTTTTCAATAGTGACTTTTCTGGCTGGACTCGGCTACACGCTACTTGAATAAAGCCTGAAGTAGTCGCTACTAAAAAATATACGGGATACTTACACTACCGGTTCATCACGACTGGATCCAGGTTTTTATGGAGTCCGTGTTGTTCATATATGTGTTTTTTTGAGTTCTTGTGTGTCCCTGCCAATTGTTTGTCCGTCTATGATATTGTGTTTGCGATGTTCTGGATCTTTCTTTGGTGAGTAAACGGTTCGGTTTCTGGTCCCATATTACACATGTTATAGTGTTAACTTTCAAAGAATTAAAGCATTTGTCGGACTATCGGACTGTCGGACTATCGGACTGTCGGATTATAGGTCGGACCCCATCAAATATAGGCACTGCCAGATTTGAGAAATGTTTTCTAAAACCGTTTATGATATCTTGCTTTCCACTCATTACTTCATTGTCAATATTCAGATCGTGTATATAACCACGGATTGACTGTCTTTGTCTGTTTATTAACACATGGACAATTTTACTATCTTTCGTTCTAGTGTTCATTACCTTTTCCTTTAAACAAAGTTCTCCCATAGCTATTTCAGTGCGATATACTCTTCTAAATTGTTGTTTACATCTTTTTCTATGTTCTACTAGTAAATGGTTTCAGGGGCGGATCCAGGATTTCAAGTTAGGGGGGGGCGCATTTAAAAAAAATGCGCCGAGCGGAGGGAGGCGCGAAAATTTTGGGGTATTTCGTGTGAAAAATCACGATTTTACGCCAAAAAAAAAATCATATTTTTTCCAATTTATGTCTCCTCCTATTAAGATATCGTGTGTCAAATTATACTTTTGGTATATCTCAAAAAGTATACTGTATATGTATTCATCTAAGTCATGACATCCTTTAGTTGGTAGGTATACATATACTATTAATAGTGATCTTTGATTATTGTCTTTAAATTCAATACATTGTATTCTTTCATTTCCATCTTTGTAAGGTTTAATTAGGTGGTGAATTTCTTTTTTCCATAAGATTGCAACACCGCCATATCCACGAGGTTGTTGTGATGGATTTATGTTGTTCTGTATGTCTACTGATTTTCCCTCAAAATATATTTCTGCCGCTATCTCTCCTAGTTTATGAATTTGGAACTGGAAAAGTCAATGTTCTTGAATTAAAATTACATTGTTTTCTCTTAATAAATGATTAATAGCTTGCGTACTGGTTTTAATATTTTTACAGTTGTACGATACTATTCTCAACTTTTGTTTTGTACATTTATTTACTTCAGATCTAGTTGGTTTATGCTGTCTCCTAAAAAATGGTTGCGCTGAACTTTCTCGCTATCTAATCTTTTCTGTGTTGTTTCTTTCCAACACTTTTCCGTTTTTTGTAAAATTTGTTCATTTCTCTGATGCGACTGAAACATGTTTTGCCGATTTGATTGAGCATTTGATCTTCTACTGCTGTTATTGTAAGTTGATTCGTATGTTGATGCATTCTGATGTCTGTTCTCTGTCATTATATCTGATCTTGATGCATGCTATGGTTTTTGGAATGTTCCGTAGATGTTAGCTTGAGGAATATTTTGAGGTATTTGTACTGGTGCTTGAATCAAGTTCTGACCATGTAGATAAAATGGAAGTCTATTATGTGGGATCATAACAACTGTTTGTTGATCATTATATGGATTGTTCCGGTGGTTATTAGAGTTATTTACTATTTCATTATGATTCCTACTTTGTTGCTCCTGGTTTGTTTGTTCTAAATCTTGATTATTTTCTTTTCTATCTTCAGTATTTTGTTTATTTCTACTAAAACTGACCGCCACGATATACACACAAATCATCTGTCAAAAGTATTCGGAAATGTAAAAAAAAAATCCCTATATAATCAACCAAAACCATATTTTTTAAAAAAATTTATTATGAAGTCATTTCTGGATAGATTTTAACAAATGTTACAACAAAACATTCGGAATTATCAATATTTTGATTGTTTATTTACTCATTATGTTGTTATGAGTGATTTTTATTTGTACATAATTTAAACACAACAAATAAAAATTGACTTTGATTTTCCTATTATATATTTCAACTAAAAATAAATCCTAAAAATTAAAAATCATGGAAAAATATGTACAAATAAAAACCACTCATAATGAGCAAATAAACAAACAAAATATAGACAATTCCGAATGTTTTGGTGTAAAATATGTTAAAATTTATCCAGAAATGACTTCACAATAATTTTTTGAAAAAATATGGTTTTGGTTGATTATAAAGGGATTTTTTTTACATTTCCGAATACTTTTGACAGATGACTACATTTGTATCTTAAATATTGTTGAAAGTGGCGTTAAACATCATAACCCTAACACTAACCCATATATTTATTATGTAAAACCACGGTAAGACACACTGTTATCTAATTATAATAAATACAAATTTTAAATCTGTATCTATAAATAAATAGAAGTAAATCTCTATTTAGAATATATATCTCTATAAAAATGGAGATATATGTCTCTTCAAATCTAGCTGCGGAACCGCAGCTACTTCAAATCAACATATTTAATCTTCTCTCCTGAAGTTTAATATCAAGTTGGGAGATGTTTCTCTATTCTACAGTTGTTGCGAGGTCCACTGGGCACTTGATGCATTTAAGAATATAATGATGAAAATTGGTCCTGATGCACCTGCCTTGATGACCCCTGTATCTGGATGATGCAAATTACCTCCATGTACATTGGCAATGAGGAGGACTTTAATTTCATTTTAATTTCATTTTGTTTAATCATTTCCAGTCTAAATGTCCTTTAGGCGCCGGCCCTTGATGACCTCTGTATATGAATGGCATTGTTCTCATGCATGTACATTGGTCATGGGGAGGACGCTGGATCTGCCTTCTGTCATTGAATTAGCCCCATGTAAATATAAAAGGGTTTATTTCTATTTCGGTGTTCAGAAGAAGTTAATAATTTATTAAATATCAACAAATGATATATATTTATTTTGTGTTAATTTTTGTTTTGTTTTTTGTAATTGCCCAGTGCCAGTGGACTCTTCCAAATATTATACTCATCAGAGACATAGATATGTTTAGTACTTATGTACCAATCTAATTTCTGCAAATTGCTTGTTTGTATACTGTTTATTACATTTATGTATTAGAATGTTTTTTTTGTGTAATATGAATCACTGTAATGACTCTGCCCCTTGATTGGACAATAAAAAAAATCTTAAAATCTTAAATCTTTATTTTTAATTTTACTGTGAATACCCTCTTAGGTACCCTATACAATGGATTTTTATGTCGATCACTTAAACTCTTTAATATGTAGTACAATGTGTAGAAATTTCAAGCTTTTCGTGGATTTAAAGGCCTGAGTGACCTGACCAAGGAAGTAAATACACAAAATGAACATGATTAAATTCAAAACTCTACGTTGATTTAGTTGCGTGACTTAAATACAGAGGAAAAATGTCAGACTCAGAAGATGAAGCACCGGACAAGCAACTCAAAATCATCATCATGGGAGATGGTGCTTCCGGAAAGGTAAAATTCCTCAACTCGTGTGTTGTGTTTAGCAACCATGAAAACAAAACGTGTATATTTAGCACACGTTTTTTTGTCAACAAGTCACGATCATATTCAATTACCAAAATGAAATAAAAAACACTCACGGGCCAAAAGTATTTCCACACTAAGATATTTCCCTATATGTTTCATATAAAACCATTTATTTTCAAAACATTCTCTTGAAGTCATTCCTATTATCTGATTTTCATTAAATGCAGAAATAAATATAGTTAGTCTTCTTCGTATAATTTTCAAATAATTTTATTTCTACATTCCCTTAAGAATTGATTTAAAAACAAAGTTTAATTTTTTCATCAAATCTTGCTATATCAGATATCATATAAAATTGTGACGTCAAGAATTTACATTTGTGTTTAAATCATAAATGCTTGTAAATAAAAGTTCGAAAAAATTACATGAAGATACTGAAATAAACTCTAATAATTCTACTATTAAAGGTGAAAATTTCATGAAAATCGGCTAAGGAATGACTTCATGAGAATGTTATGAAAATAAGTGGTTTTATATGAAATATATTAGTGCGGAAATACTTTTGACCCGTGAGTGTATATATTTACATGACCTATTGTTCATTCGTTCAGTCACACGTGCACAGTAACCATCGTTTGACATTATTGTCATATTGAGATGGCTATATCATATGTTCTGCCCAAATGATGAACTGTAGACATGTAGTATAGCAATGAAACATACAAATGTAGATGAGACAGTTACAAATGAACTTGCTGCTGCTCTGAATTTCTCTAGGTGTTCTGGCTCCTACCCAACATATTAAACCTGGTCAGGGCTGTGGAATTGCCATGCCTGACTCGCACATAGAACCTGTTGGACAAGTAGATTTAACGGGCTAACTTATCCTAGGACAAGTAAAAATGAATAGGCATAATAATTCCTTATTAAAGTATTCTGGAAAGACAATCCCTCAAATAATATTATATCGTAAGTATTTGTGTGTTTTGGTTGGGAACGATCACGTCAGTGGTGTTCCAAAAGCAGCAAAAAATAACCAGAATTATACAAGTTCTAAGTTGAGTATTACGACACGATTGCAATAACATTACTGCATTTACTAAGCGATAACCGGGATCGCATAACGGTTTTTTATTGGGGTTCCGAATGTGATGTTCTTTTGCCAGTCATATGGAAATATGAACCATACACATAGTGCCTAACATCCTTGAACATACAAATTGGGTTTCAGTCATGACAATGGACATACAAAAAAGGTATATTTAATGATAATAAAATAAGACTGTAAGGCTCTGGTGACAAAGAATCGCCCAAGAAGCTCGAGCGGGAAAAGACAACGAATATGAGAAAAAAAGTGCCGACAAACTTTTCAGTCCAACAGGTTAGCCGATAGTAGAAAAAGTAGGATTTTGTCCAGGCAAGTATCTTTTTTCAGATAACTTGCCCAGGGACAAGCACAACATTTCCGTATTTCCACATCCTTGGTGGTACTGTAATCTCGTTGAGATTTGGCTTCCGAAGAAATTTTCTGTCTGTATCTCCATCCTAATCTCGTCACAAATATCAAAGGTATTCTGGATATTAAAAATTTGACCCCTTTTTCGGGTGTTGTCACCATTTAAAAAAAATAACATTCCAGTACTTGGTACGGTTATTGATTTTATGATGATTAATATATATAAAGTTTCTGACTATGATTTTAGTACAAAGTGTCTTCATCATAATATAAACATTACCTGCTATCATCATATAACATAGTATTTACTGTACCAGTTTCCACCAGTCATTACGTTACTCATTACAATGTACTTTTAACAGTGGAATAATTGTAGTATATTTTTGTATATAAAGACAGTAATCAGATACTGTCATGGCACTTCTTCATTGAATTTCAGTCAATTTTGATTATATTCTTATATTTTTCAATAATTTGTTTAAAACAATATTTTCTGTCATTAAATACAAAGTTGTGTCTTTAGAGCACCCATATGTAAACTGATGTTAGACATGATCAGAGACAAACCATAATATAATAACCCGAGGATATGCTTTAGAAAAATATATACATGTATATATATATTTATTACATACTTAGTTCAAGATCATTTCCATATCGAGGCCCATATTGGCCCGGGCCAATATGGGCCTCGACTTCATCTCAGGCCAATATGGGTGTCTCTTTTCTAGATGTCGGAAGTACATGTATGTAATAAATAGCTTAATACATGGGCATTTCCATATTGGCCTGGTTATCATCCCTCGACCCATATTGGCCCTCGACTCCGTCTCGGGGCAATATGAGGGTCTCTGGATGATAACCAGGCCAATATGGAAATGCCTATGTATTAATCTATTTTTATTTGTCTCCCCTCTGACCAAATAAAATTGTCTAATTTTTAGATATCACCTTAGTATTGGCATCCAATTGTGAAAAACGAAGTTAGAAAACAAAACACAAAATGTTGTTGGCCTAAAAAATAATTAAGGATTATAAAATTTTATTTCTGTAAATGTGCTTGAACTATTTGTATTGATTTTAATAATTCTATTTAAACAAGAAAAAGGTACATATTAACTAAAATAAATATTATATTTACCACATGTACAACCCAATGTTTACATAATGTACATCAATGTAACACTATAGAAGGAAGAGCTGCCATATATTGTGTTTTGTTACAAGTACATGTATCATGATCAGCTTACAGGGTTAAACAATATACTGGTACAACAAGGTGACGTATTGTCAACTGTTGCTTACCAATTAAAACCCTTGTGATAATTCAGCATACAAGTATATATACTTTAACATTTTAATATTGCAGACATCACTAGCTACTAGATATTCTCAGGAACAGTATGGTAAACAGTATAGACAGACTGTTGGATTAGATTTCTTTCTAAAAAGAATAATTTTACCAGGTAACAGACTGATAGACAATAAATACAGTCAAACCTGTATTAAGAGGTCACCCTTAGGACAAAGAAAAGGTGGCCGTATAAGACAGGTGACCTCTTAAAAGAGGTTCAATTCATATGAAATTTTCTATGATAGGACAAGAAAAAGGTGAACTTTTAATATAGGTGACTACATGGAGAGGTTTGACTATTCTTTTAGAGAATAACAACATTGTATTAATTTGAGATCTTTTGTAATCATTAAAGGAACATGATCCGTTCAGATAAGTAATTAAGTTCCATACATACAAATGTAGCTACGTAGCTTGGTGGTATTATTATATTGAATGAAAAATAGAAGAAAACTTTCAATCTTATGATTTAATTAATTACACTCAGACACATTTTATCACATCGGTGGTGTAATGGTTAGCCTGCTCGCCTCGAGTGCTGTAGATCATGGGTTCAAACCAAAGACTATGAAATTGGTATCTGTTGCTTCTCCACTAAGCACACAATTTTTTTTAGTTTATAGCAATTTTATTTGCTGATAGAGACAAAAAGGATCAGACACAAGTTTTACCAACTTATGAAGTCTTCTCCTTTGAATTACATAACAATTATAACAAATATACACATTGAACAGAGCATGCACATTGATGACAATGTAACAATTATAACTAATAAACACATTGAACAGAGCATGCACATTAATGACAATGTAACAATTATAGCAAATATACACATTGAACAGAGCATGCACATTAATGATAATGTAACAATTATAACAAATATACACATTGAACAGAGCATGCACATTAATGACAATGTAACAATTATAACAAATATACACATTGAACAGAGCATGCACATTAATGACAATGTAACAATTATAACAAATATACACATTGAACAGAGCATGCACATTGATGACAATGTAACAATTATAAGTAATATACACATTGAACAGAGCATGCACATTAATGACAATGTAACAATTATAACAAATATACACATTGAACAGAACATGCACATTAATGACAATGTAACAATTATAACAAATATACACATTGAACAGAGCAAGCACATTGATGACAATGTAACAATTATAACAAATATACACATTGAACAGAGCATGCACATTAATGACAATGTAACAATTATAACAAATATACACATTGAACAGAGCAAGCACATTGATGACAATGTAACAATTATAACAAATATACACATTGAACAGAGCATGCACATTAATGACAATGTAACAATTATAACAAATATACACATTGAACAGAGCATGCACATTGATGACAATGTAACAATTATAACTAATAAACACATTGAACAGAGCATGCACATTAATGACAATGTAACAATTATAGCAAATATACACATTGAACAGAGCATGCACATTAATGATAATGTAACAATTATAACAAATATACACATTGAACAGAGCAAGCACATTAATGACAATGTAACAATTATAACAAATATACACATTGAACAGAGCATGCACATTGATGACAATGTAACAATTATAACTAATAAACACATTGAACAGAGCATGCACATTGATGACAATGTAACAATTATAGCAAATATACACATTGAACAGAGCATGCACATTAATGACAATGTAACAATTATGACAAATATACACATTGAACAGAGCATGCACATTAATGACAATGTAACAATTATAACAAATATACACATTGAACAGAGCAAGCACATTGATGACAATGTAACAATTATAACAAATATACACATTGAACAGAGCATGCACATTAATGACAATGTAACAATTATAACAAATATACACATTGATGACAATGTAACAATTATAACAAATATACACATTGAACAGAGCATGCACATTAATGACAATGTAACAATTATAACAAATATACACATTGAACAGAGCATGCACATTAATGACAATGTAACAACTATAACAAATATACACATTGAACAGAGCATGCACATTAATGACAATGTAACAATTATAACAAATATACACATTGAACAGAGCATGCACATTAATGACAATGTAACAACTATAACAAATATACACATTGAACAGAGCATGCACATTAATGACAATGTAACAATTATAACAAATATACACATTGAACAGAGCATGCACATTAATGACAATGTAACAATTATAACAAATATACACATTGAACAGAGCATGCACATTAATGACAATGTAACAATTATAACAAATATACACATTGAACAGAGCATGCACATTAATGACAATGTAACAATTATAACAAATATACACATTGAACAGAGCATGCACATTAATGACAATGTAACAACTATAACAAATATACACATTGAACAGAGCATGCACATTAATGACAATGTAACAATTATAACAAATATACACATTGAACAGAGCATGCACATTAATGACAATGTAACAATTATAACAAATATACACATTGAACAGAGCATGCACATTAATGACAATGTAACAATTACATATGTAAAAGAGAACAGAAAAATAGAAAGAAAAATGTTGGGGATTTTTATGGACACAATGATCGTGTTTGGCTATATTTATAAGTTTATGCAATGAGGAATCCTTTAGATCTTCTAATAAACGTGTAAACTTCTTTGAAAAATAATCAGTATCTTTACAAGTTAGATTTTGGTTACCTCTAATAAACACGCAGAGAAAGAGCAAAGACTGGTTGGCTCGGAATCAGGATAATGTGTCCGAGTGGGGCGACATGTCTATCCGCGGACTGTTGTTTCAGTGAACTAGCACTAGAAAAATCCAACTAAGCATGTTGGTTTAGAACAAAGTGAACCTCATCATCATCTCATTGAAAATAAACTTGTTCTCGCAATGATATAGCTGAAAAATTGCTGAATTGGCGTTAACCAACAATTACTCACTCAGACACAAATTAAGGTAAAGCCTAAAGGAACAGCCCTTTTTTTTGCTGTTCTACATCTCACAGTCAGGTATTCAACAATTAGCATAATTCACCCTAAAGTGAGTGTGAAACCTCCCTGCAGTTTAGGGATACTCTTGACTTTTAATTTTGAATTTAATTCTTTATTTAGTTAAATAGGATTAACAGCTACCAGTAGTTCTGAAATATTATTAGATTGACTCTTTATGAAGTAACAATATTGATCTCAGCAACATATGATTACTATAGAAAATAAGTATATTTTAAATGAGGCCACACTCTTTTTATCTATGGACAATAACTCTGCAATATTGTAATGTGAAAATTCTTCATTGGAGTTGATTGTGAACGAATGAAATTTATCTGCTAAACTATAGAAATTTGTATTCAAAAGATCAACGGATTAACACATACTGGTATATAATGACTACATGTATCACCCTCTGTTATATATTTAAGTGAAGAGAAGGGTGGGAGTCAATAAAAGTATCTTGTAACTGTGGACAGATAAATATTATTCACTAAAAATAAGTTTTTAGGTTCTGTTAAGCTATTAATATCAGTATAGGACCCAATGTGTAATAAAATTGAAACAGATTTGGCTTGGAATACAAACATGAAAATCTAAATCATATGTTATTAATAAATATTTTAATTGATGGAATTGTTTTGTATATTTCAGGAAATATACATGTAGCTCTTCAAGTATGGGATATTGGTGGACAGACTCTTGGTGGTAAAATGTTAGATAATTATATATATGGATCACATGTAAGTTTTTACACTACGACCATCTTGTTGTAACTGCTCACAACCCGACGCGACAAAACTGAGACTACCCTAAAACAATCTTTCTTTTGGTATTTTTAGCTTCTTCTTTTTTTGCATTAACGTGAGTTATTATTATTGAATAGTAAGTCTCAACCCATCAATGCTTTCATCGTACAAGGTGAACAATTCCTTTCTCAGAGCAATCTCGCATCAAGGTCGAAGCCTGAGATGCAAGATGAAATGAGAATTCCATTTCGAGCAAAACATATAAACAATAGTATATTTATTGTGGATTTGGTAAGGTGGCGTCATTATAATGTCAGATTAGAAAACAGCTGTATTATGTTAAAATCACAATAGTTGTTTATTGAGGATTTGGTAAGGTGACGTCATTATAATGTCACATTAGAAAACAGCTGTATTATGTTAAAATCACAATAGTTGTTTATTGAGGATTTGGTAAGGTGACGTCATTATAATGTCATATTAGAAAACAGCTGTATTATGTTAAAATCACAATAGTTGTTTATTGAGGATTTGGTAAGGTGACGTCATTATAATGTTACATTAGAAAACAGCTGTATTATGTTAAAATCACAATAGTTGTTTATTGAGGATTTGGTAAGGTGACATCATTATAATGTCACATTAGAAAACAGCTGTATTATATTAAAATCACAATAGTTGTTTATTGAGGATTTGGTAAGGTGACGTCATTATAATGTCACATTAGAAAACAGCTGTATTATATTAAAATCACAATAATTGTTTATTGAGGATTTGGTAAGGTGACGTCATTATAATGTCACATTAGAAAACAGCTGTATTATATTAAAATCACAATAGTTGTTTGAATAATAGATATTAACACATGTGAAGATCAAAGGGAAAAATGTACAAATCATCAATAAGTCTAATTCATTGACCAATCAAATTGCTTTAAAACTGACAACAACTAGAGCGAAAAGGAAATAGACAGTGCAAGTATATCAGCAAAAGTTGTATAAAATTAAAACACTCAGTTTAAAATTTCTATAAATGTGTTTAAAACTTGATTATATTCCTTACTTTGTACATTGGAATACCTTTACATATGCACAAACTAATATACATGTTTGTTTGGTCTTATAAGTACTGCAAAGCATCTAATCACATTTTTTGTTTACTAGCCAAGGAAAATTGTCTCCATGGTCACAAGAGTACACAGATACACTAACAAATGACATCAATAACAAACAAAGACTGGTTACAGGAAAGGCTACCATTCTGTTATCTCCCTTGTATAACTTACTAACTACAAGAGTACACAGACACACTAACAAATGACATCAATAACAAACAAAGACTGGTTACAGGAAAGGCTACCATTCTGTTATCTCCCTTGTATAACTTACTAACTACAAGAGTACACAGACACACTAACAAATGACATCAATAACAAACAAAGACTGGTTACAGGAAAGGCTACCATTCTGTTATCTCCCTTGTATAACTTACTAACTACAAGAGTACACAGACACACTAACAAATGACATCAATAACAAACAAAGACTGGTTACAGGAAAGGCTACCATTCTGTTATCTCCCTTGTATAACTTACTAACTACAAGAGGACACAGACACACTTAACAAATGACATCAATAACAAACAAAGACTGGTTACAGGAAAGGCTACCATTCTGTTATCTCCCTTGTATAACTTACTAACTACAAGAGGACACAGACACACTTAACAAATGACATCAATAACAAACAAAGACTGGTTACAGGAAAGGCTACCATTCTGTTATCTCCCTTGTATAACTTACTAACTACAAGAGTACACAGACACACTAACAAATGACATCAATTACAAACAAAGACTGGTTACAGGAAAGGCTACCATTCTGTTATCTCCCTTGTATAACTTACTAACTACAAGAGTACACAGACACACTAACAAATGACATCAATAACAAACAAAGTCTGGTTACAGGAAAAGCTACCATTCTGTTATCTCCCTTGTATAACTTACTAACTACAAGAGTACACAGACACACTTAACAAATGACATCAATAACAAACAAAGTCTGGTTACAGGAAAGGCTACCATTCTGTTATCTCCCTTGTATAACTTACTAACTACAAAAGTACACAGACACACTTAGCAAATGACATCAATAACAAACAAAGACTGGTTAGAGGAAAGGCTACCATTCTGTTATCTCCCTTGTATAACTTACTAACTACAAGAGTACACAGACACACTTAACAAATGACATCAATAACAAACAAAGTCTGGTTACAGGAAAGGCTACCATTCTGTTATCTCCCTTGTATAACTTACTAACTACAAGAGGACACAGACACACTTAACAAATGACATCAATAACAAACAAAGTCTGGTTACAGGAAAGGCTACCATTCTGTTATCTCCCTTGTATAACTTACTAACTACAAGAGTACACAGACACACTAACAAATGACATCAATAACAAACAAAGTCTGGTTACAGGAAAGGCTACCATTCTGTTATCTCCCTTGTATAACTTACTAACTACAAGAGGACATAGACACACTAACAAATGACATCAATAACAAACAAAGTCTGGTTACAGGAAAGGCTACCATTCTGTTATCTCCCTTGTATAACTTACTAACTACAAGAGGACAGACACACTTACAAATGACATCAATAACAAACAAAGACTGGTTACAGGAAAGGCTACCATTCTGTTATCTCCCTTGTATAACTTACTAACTACAAGAGTACACAGACACACTTAACAAATGACATCAATAACAAACAAAGACTGGTTACAGGAAAGGCTACCATTCTGTTATCTCCCTTGTATAACTTACTAACTACAAGAGGACACAGACACACTTAACAAATGACATCAATAACAAACAAAGACTGGTTACAGGAAAGGCTACCATTCTGTTATCTCCCTTGTATAACTTACTAACTACAAGAGGACACAGACACACTTAACAAATGACATCAATAACAAACAAAGACTGGTTACAGGAAAGGCTACCATTCTGTTATCTCCCTTGTATAACTTACTAACTACAAGAGGACACAGACACACTTAACAAATGACATCAATAACAAACAAAGACTGGTTACAGGAAAGGCTACCATTCTGTTATCTCCCTTGTATAACTTACTAACTACAAGAGGACACAGACACACTTAACAAATGACATCAATAACAAACAAAGACTGGTTACAGGAAAGGCTACCATTCTGTTATCTCCCTTGTATAACTTACTAACTACAAGAGTACACAGACACACTAACAAATGACATCAATAACAAACAAAGACTGGTTACAGGAAAGGCTACCATTCTGTTATCTCCCTTGTATAACTTACTAACTACAAGAGTACACAGACACACTAACAAATGACATCAATAACAAACAAAGTCTGGTTACAGGAAATGCTACCATTCTGTTATCTCCCTTGTATAACTTACTAACTACAAGAGTACACAGACACACTTAACAAATGACATCAATAACAAACAAAGTCTGGTTACAGGAAAGGCTACCATTCTGTTATCTCCCTTGTATAACTTACTAACTACAAGAGTACACAGACACACTTAACAAATGACATCAATGACAAACAAAGACTGGTTACAGGAAAGGCTACCATTCTGTTATCTCCCTTGTATAACTTACTAACTACAAGAGTACACAGACACACTTAACAAATGACATCAATAACAAACAAAGTCTGGTTACAGGAAAGGCTACCATTCTGTTATCTCCCTTGTATAACTTACTAACTACAAGAGTACACAGACACACTAACAAATGACATCAATAACAAACAAAGACTGGTTACAGGAAAGGCTACCATTCTGTTATCTCCCTTGTATAACTTACTAACTACAAGAGTACACAGACACACTAACAAATGACATCAATAACAAACAAAGTCTGGTTACAGGAAATGCTACCATTCTGTTATCTCCCTTGTATAACTTACTAACTACAAGAGTACACAGACACACTTAACAAATGACATCAATAACAAACAAAGTCTGGTTACAGGAAAGGCTACCATTCTGTTATCTCCCTTGTATAACTTACTAACTACAAGAGTACACAGACACACTTAACAAATGACATCAATAACAAACAAAGACTGGTTACAGGAAAGGCTACCATTCTGTTATCTCCCTTGTATAACTTACTAACTACAAGGGTACACAGACACACTTAACAAATGACATCAATAACAAACAAAGTCTGGTTACCGGAAAGGCTACCATTCTGTTATCTCCCTTGTATAACTTACTAACTACAAGAGGACACAGACACACTTAACAAATGACATCAATAACAAACAAAGTCTGGTTACAGGAAAGGCTACCATTCTGTTATCTCCCTTGTATAACTTACTAACTACAAGAGTACACAGACACACTAACAAATGACATCAATAACAAACAAAGACTGGTTACAGGAAAGGCTACCATTCTGTTATCTCCCTTGTATAACTTACTAACTACAAGAGGACAGACACACTAACAAATGACATCAATAACAAACAAAGACTGGTTACAGGAAAGGCTACCATTCTGTTATCTCCCTTGTATAACTTACTAACTACAAGAGTACACAGACACACTTAACAAATGACATCAATAACAAACAAAGACTGGTTACAGGAAAGGCTACCATTCTGTTATCTCCCTTGTATAACTTACTAACTACAAGAGGACACAGACACACTTAACAAATGACATCAATAACAAACAAAGACTGGTTACAGGAAAGGCTACCATTCTGTTATCTCCCTTGTATAACTTACTAACTACAAGAGGACACAGACACACTTAACAAATGACATCAATAACAAACAAAGACTGGTTACAGGAAAGGCTACCATTCTGTTATCTCCCTTGTATAACTTACTAACTACAAGAGGACACAGACACACTTAACAAATGACATCAATAACAAACAAAGACTGGTTACAGGAAAGGCTACCATTCTGTTATCTCCCTTGTATAACTTACTAACTACAAGAGGACACAGACACACTTAACAAATGACATCAATAACAAACAAAGACTGGTTACAGGAAAGGCTACCATTCTGTTATCTCCCTTGTATAACTTACTAACTACAAGAGGACACAGACACACTTAACAAATGACATCAATAACAAACAAAGACTGGTTACAGGAAAGGCTACCATTCTGTTATCTCCCTTGTATAACTTACTAACTACAAGAGGACACAGACACACTTAACAAATGACATCAATAACAAACAAAGACTGGTTACAGGAAAGGCTACCATTCTGTTATCTCCCTTGTATAACTTACTAACTACAAGACGACACAGACACACTTAACAAATGACATCAATAACAAACAAAGTCTGGTTACAGGAAAGGCTACCATTCTGTTATCTCCCTTGTATAACTTACTAACTACAAGAGTACACAGACACACTAACAAATGACATCAATAACAAACAAAGACTGGTTACAGGAAAGGCTACCATTCTGTTATCTCCCTTGTATAACTTACTAACTACAAATGTTTCTCATGACAAATAAAGTTTTGTTTTGTCTTTTCAGGGGATTTTACTTGTCTATGATATTACAAGTTATGCCAGCTTTGAAAATTTAGATGACTGGTTTGCATCTTTAAAGAAAGTGTTTGGTAAAGAAACAAAGATGCCTCATATAGCATTGGTAGGAAATAAAAGTAAGTATACAACATGACAATAAGACAGATTAACAGTTAGGTAATTACAACCAAACCTGGTATCTGTTCCAGTTTGCTTTGGCTCTATGTTAAGGTTGTTTAATGCGATAGATACTGTGAAATCACTTTTATTCGTGAGGTACCAATTTTCGTGGGTAGGCTGATCCATGATATTAAGAATCCAGCGAACAATGAAACTTGGGAAGCAGCTCGACATCGATATATTGGCAAATGCTGTCCTTGAGTGACCTCGACTTTTTGGACCAGCTGCATAGGGTACAATTGACAATTTTAATGACGAAATAAGTACAAGAATTCCTTTTAATGGGTTATAATCCACGTGAACATGTATGTGAATTATTAGATTTTGAATGCACACGTAAAAAATCTTCTCCTCTGAAACTGCTTGGCCAAATGAACCGAAACTTGGTAGGAAGCATCTATGGAAGGTCCTCTATAAAGATTGCTCATTTCGTCCCGATCCGTAATTAAACATGGCCACCACAGGCAATTCTTGTTTCTGATTGGTTGATTTCTAAAAAATCTTCTCTGTTAAAAGAAAGATAACTCTTGCCTAAACTGTTAAAAGAAAGATAACTCTTGATATTATCTCCCTTAGAAATTAACTAATGCTGATATAGTGTAATATGTTTATTCTAACATTACAAGTAGGTATTCACATTTTAAATTCTTTTTAGCAAACCTTGCCAAAGGCAATATGAGCTTTTGCCATCACTTGGTGTCCGTCGTCTGTCATCCGTTTACTTTTCACATTTTAATCTTCTCCTCTGAAAACCCTCAGCCAAATGAACTGAAACTTGGTAGGAAGCACCTATGGAAGGTCCTCTCTAAAGAGTGCACATTTTGTTATGATCCATTACCAAACATGGCTGCCACAGGCAATTCTTATTTCTGATGGGCCGATTTTTAAAAATCTTCTCTGAAGCCGCTTGGCCAAATGAACCGAAACTTGGTGGGAAGCATCTATGGAATGTCCTCTATGAAGATTGCTCATTTCGTCCCGATCGGTTAACAACCATGGCTACCACCGAAACTTGGTAGGAATCATCTATGGAATGTCCTCTATGAAGATTGCTCATTTCATCCCAATCGGTTAACAAACATGGCTACCACCGAAACTTGGTAGGAAGCATCTATGGAATGTCCTCTATGAAGACTGCTCATTTCCTCCCGATCGGTTAGCAAACATGGCCACCACATGCAATTCTTGTTTCTGATTGGTCGATTTCTAAAAAATCTTCTCCTTTGAAACTGCTTAGCCATATGAACCGAAACTTGGTATGAAGCATCTACATGTATGGAAGGTTCTGTATTAAGTTTCCTCAAAGCAGAATGAAAGGTGAGCAACACAGGCTCAGCCCACTGATCCTCTAGTTATAATGGTGATAAACAAAAATTGAAAATTGCTAGTGTACGTGCTAATAAAGTAATTTCGGTAGATTTTTTTTAATTTTCAAATTCGATAAAATAAATTTTGCTAAATTTACAAATGTCGGAATTTTCTACAACTGTCAAAATGAACACTTTAATATCAAAGTTCCACTTCCTATTATATAATTATACGGCACATCTGTCTAATGTATTTAAGAAGCTTTCTCGAAGATTTGCTAGCCAATGAAACTTATACATTATGTTGAAAATATAAAATCCACAAATTTTATTTTGGGTACAAACACAAAATCCACGAATTTACGATTCCACGATCTTGCAATTTTTAACCAAACCACGAAAATTGATGCCCACGAAGAAAAGTACTTTCACAGTATATCATGGTGAGAGGGGGAAATCAGAATACCTTGGAAAACTACAAGATCGCCACAATTTGTTGACAATGTCATCATATAAAATTGTATAGAGTACACCATTCTGTGAGTAGGAATCAAACTGACAACATAGCGATGATTGGCATTGATTGTAAATACTACATTAATTTTCTGGTTACTTTTGTTAAACACCTGATATCTAACTAGAGATGGAAGTCTTTGAGTACTGCTGCACTGAAGGCAAGATGTAGGTATTGCTTTTACAGAGGCAGCAGCGCCGTTAATCAATGTCAGGTTTTTGTGATTATGTCAGTTTCTCCATTACCATACAACTTGGGTATACTATTGATGGTCACACATTGATCATGGTGTGTACATGACAACCATGTGTCACCTGACCTTGGCCTCATTTTTATGGTCTATTGTGATAAGGTCAGTTTCTCTTTTACCATACAACCTAGGTTCACCATATTTAATGCATACATTGATCATGGAAAGTTGACAAGTCCTTGTATTTAACTCATAAGTCATCTGTTGATATTCATGGATTATTTTTTTTGACAATTCCTTGTATTAAACAGAATATCTTTTAATGATCATGATAAGTCCTTGTATTAAACTCATATGTCATTTTATGTTGATATCCATGCAGTATGTATCTTGTCAAAAATATATTTCATAAATTTATTTAAATTTCAGTTGATTTAGAGCATATGAGGACAGTAAAAATAGATAAACATCAAAAGTTTGCTCAAGAAAAAGGAATGTCAAGTCATTTTGTCTCAGCAAAAACTGGAGATTCTGTAAGTTTAAAAACCATGGAAACAGGTTTACTGTTGAGTCTGTGTATCATGAGAGACTTATGATTTAGTATCTCAAAAAATATACAGTGGTATTCTAGAACAAACAACAAACAATTATTGCAATGTTATATTAGAGGAAGGAGTTCTATATCATGTAGATCTGACATCCCTGACCTTTCGCTATTGTCGGCGGACTATTTGGTATTTGCTGTGTCTATAGACCTTGTGATTTTCATTATAGATGCCACTTCTCAGTGATAAGCTTAATAAACTAGTTCAACATCTAGTACATTAATTCATAGATCTGTTGATTTTGTAAGAAATATCTTCGTTAGAAATAATCAATGGCACAGAACACCCGCATTTATCAAGTTTTTCCCGTCGGAACCAACAATTAAATTAAAGAACGATATCTCATTTAAAAAAAGTGGGAAATATAAAAGGTGTATGACGATCCCTGTTGATGTGGAATCTTTGTGTGCTCATAATCAATCCAGGTATATTTGTACTCGTAGCCGTAAGAGTTAAACATCAGATTGCTGTTATTAAAACAGTCTAAAATCAGTGAAATGGAACAGGTGGACCCAAGAAAGTCAACTTTGCAGTAGCTCAAGTTTGTTAGGAGTGGTCGTTGTTGGTTCATTGCAAAACCAAGATTTTTTACCCTTTTCTATTTTGTCTACTTTTACTTTTGACTATCAGTACATTTGGTAAGAGGTCCATCCCAGTGTCACCATTTTACCTAATTGATTAATTTGATATTTTTTTTGCATTCAAACTTGATGTCATCATAAATATAGCTTAAACACTGTTCACTTTATGTTAAAGATCAAACATTAATCTTTTCTCATTTATTTATAGGTGTCTCTGTGTTTCCAGCGAGTAGCAGCAGACATTTTAGGTATTAAACTGACTAAACCTGAAGTGGAGCAACATCAAAAAGTGATAAAAGCTGAAATAGTACAATATAAGAATGAGGCATCAGCAAAACCTGTTACAAAAACTCAGAAAAGTTCTTTATGTTCTCTTCAATGATAATACATGTAATAGTAACTCTCTGCTGGTTCAGAGATAGCAATTTTAGTCTTATTTCAGTAATAATGTCTGCTAAAATAGGGGGAAAATCAGTCTTTTTGTCATAGTTTTATGTTTCAGGTAGCCATTTTATTGTGAAAATCAAAAATCAACTTTAATTAGATTTACCTACAATTGTTGACCATTTACATATCATTTTAACAGTTTTTTCAAGACAACACTTGGTTTCTTAATATTGGGGAACCAAAATATGGAAGAATAATTTTAAGACTAAATAAGCAGACTGTATACATTGAAAACATTTACGTTAGAGAATTGTTACCATGGTTAATAGGAGCTATTAATGTGTTCCATTTATTATTGTTATACACTGAACCTTTAGTAAACCAGTCACTCTAGATAACTGGTATATCTCAATTTTATTACTGTAAACCTTTTGTTGGAGCAGGGGAATTTTATTATAATTTTTTTATTTAGATTTATTGCATTTATTGGTATTATCATGAAATTCATGTAATGACTTCAGTTGACTGGGATTTTTCATATCAGATATTTTGTGTAATTAATGAAGTAATCTACATTTTTCTCTCATGTTTAATACATATTATTGTTTGTGGTATTTTACAATTTATAATTTGAGATTCAAGACTGTCCTACATGGGTGTGATAGTAGGATTTTCACAAGCTTACTGTTATTTAAAGCAATAAGTTGTGATCACCATTTAAGTTTAGTTGACACCCGACAGTGAGAAGTACACCCTTTTATCCTACACTCATTCTATTGAGTTTGACTCACATCAATGGGAAAGTGTACTCTGGGCATCCTTTTATCCTTCACTCATTCCAATTGAGCAGTCAATTTACATTGAGTGGATACATATAGCTTTTTCTGGTACCCTTTTCACATGTTTTACCTGTTAAACTCATGGAAACTAGTTTCAAATCAGTTCAATTCACGTTGACAGAAAATATCAAAAGGGTCAATTTCATAATTTTATATTTCAATATAAAATATGACCCATTCCTTTGACTTCTGATTTATTTATGTATAGTGAAGGTAAAAGGTTTTTTTTTAAATCAGAGATTATTTTGTTCGGACGTCAATTTTCAGAGGATTATGAATTTAATTGTTTTAAAAAGAATACCTCAGTATGTTATTGGCTAGCAAAATAAAAGTGAGTTGATTGACACCATCGACATTGTTCTCAAACAGTGATGAATGCGAGCACCTGAGTTAACCCCCGGTGTCATATGGTATTTTGACCCCATTGTATATTGACCCTGGGGTCAATTTTCATCCATGGTATATTGACCCCCCTTATTGAAAACTGACCCCTCTGTATGGTAAATGGAACCACCATGGTATTTTGACCCCCTACCCATGGTATATCGAACCCCCTGCACATGGTATTTTGACCCCCCTATCCATGGTTTTTGACCCTCCTACCCATGGTATTTTGACCCCCATACCCATGGTATATCAAACCCCCTATCTGTGTTATTTGGACCCCCCTACCCATGGTATTTTGACCCTCTATCCATGGTATTTTGACCCCCCCTATCCATGATATTTTTACCCCCCTACCCATGATATATTGAACCCCCTACCCATGGTATATCGAACCCTCTCTTATTGTATTATGAACCCCTCTTGTTTGGTAGAAATGAGGGGGGGGGGGTCAATTTACCATGAGGGGGTTCAAAATACGATGACAAAAAATCGACCACAGGGTCAATATTTCATATGAAAATTGACCCTGGGGTCAAAATACCATATGACACTGGCTTTTAGGTGGGTCAGTGTTTCTCATCTTTTTATTTTTATGTGTTGTCCTATTATGTGTCTTTACGCTCTGAGTTCCGAGTTCTAATATCCGTTATGATTTCCGCATAAAAATGATGTTCGGTTCGTCTTTACCTACAGTTGTTTGTAGGACGGCTCATTTGAATGTATTTGTGTTTGTTTGCGTGTCCAACACATATTTTGTTTTGTTTTTCTCCGTTTTTCTTTGTTGTCAGTTTCTCTAGATTGTCTATTTTTGATTGCCCCTTTGATATTCTCTAACGTTGATGTAATAGAATGTTTAGGAGTTTATCGTGTATTTGAGCAAATATGCTATGATTTCCATTCTGTTACTGATTTTTTTGGTCTAACATATTTTTTTTCATTAATTTGTTTACAAAACTGTATATGGATGAATATAAAAGAAAATCGTGTTTTAATATCTGGTACAAATATGTCAAATAATAGTGTTAATAACTGAGTAGGACAAAAATCTCTAACCTACAAGTGCATTGTATTTTTGTATTATTTATTCCTTGCTGATGAAAGGGCACCACATCCATGGTTGTATGGTTGTAGAATTTCATCAGTACCTATCACTTCTATATTTTATTTTAAGATTCCTGCCTCACAGCCTGTGGCAGTATGAACTCAATAAGACTTTATGTGATAAAGTTTGTCAGATATTTATTACAAAAAGTCATTGTTTTTCTCATGTCGTCATGGCTATTTGGTTTTTTTCACACACACACAAAAATGACCGCCACGATATAACTGAAATATTGTTTAATGTGACGTTAAACACCAACTATCTTACTGATAGATCATTCATACGGTATATCTTTTTAATGTTACATGTATTGTTTTAATACAGTAGAACCTGTGTAATCCGACACCTGAGTTTTCCGACATCTTGTGACATCCGACTAAAATTTATGGTTCCAACTGAATTAAACCAGAGTATTCCGACATCCTGTACAATCCAACACATTTCCCTGGTCCCTTGGTGTGTCGAATTAGACAGGTTCCATTGTATATTAGTTTATTTAAGCTATGATAATATTGATACACTGTAATTGTTAACAATTCACTAGTCAATAATATTGTATTAAACATTTCATTTTGTGTAGATTTGAAATAATTGTAAATCATTTTGTGGAAAAGTTGTAAACTTTTGTGACTTTTCAGTGGAACAAGAGTAACATTTTACACTTGTAATCTCTATAATTATTCATTGTCATACAGAAGTAATGTGTTTTTACTAAAAGAAGTCAATTGCTTGGTAAATATTTCAGTTTTTTTTAATTTTTCATGAACTCTCCATCTTGCATACAATTTCATAAAACTTTGCATGTTTTACTTTTTCGTTGTTTTTATTCATTGTTGTGTTTATTGTTAACTGATTATTTAGGTATAATTATTCCAATATGGAATATTGTTTATCATAATTCATATGAATATTCAGTCTTTAAAAGTGTGTTTATTCAAATTTTTCCTTCAAATTCACGTCAAACTTTACCTGTGCACTTGTTTCAAACACAAATTTGATCGTCAAAGCACGTCATCAAACACATTTGATTGGTCGTTCATCGTCAAAGCACGTCATCAAACACATTTGATTGGTCGTTCATATAGCAGGAGTTTGATAGATATCAATTGATCATTGAAACACATTCATCACCGGTATCAAAAATATTTGAAGTTAATTTGAAGGATAAATGTGACCATGTAATCACACTGTTAGACATTTCAGCATCCAAACCTTGCTTAATTTATTTTGCAACATCTACAAGGTTGCTAGTATCAGATTGACCTTCTTCAGTTAACTTTATTTTCACAATATACATGTTGGTTGAACTCTAGGGTCAGGTTGATTGTGTTAAGGTTTGTGATGCCAGCAATAGGCTGATGTCATGACGTTACCAACTGTAGAAAACTTCACAAACATTTAGTCTAGCTCTAGAAACATCATCCACCACATAGAACGTGTGAAATTATAGTCAACAGAAGAAGAATTCTGGCTGAAATATCGACTGGAAATTCTTATTAATGATGTTTATGAGAAGACATGGTTGTGTTTTTACAAATCAGCTGCAATAATGATTTATTGATGTATGTGTATAGAGTAAATGTATTTATTATTTTTCTTACAAGTTTTGATTGTAAAATTTGTAACAGTGAGTTGTAAGGCATTTTGATCCCCCTTGTTATACCCATACAATTTATTTAAGGTAATAAAGTACTGCTCATCTCCTCCAAATAATTAGTAGTATGGTTTATGGAATAGTAAATATCACACATTTCCCTCATTTCTATAGTTTAATATTTTTGTGATATTATTTTTTTAGAGAAGAATACAACAATATTGTTTAATGTACAGTTTGCTTTGTACAATTGTTTTTCTTACATCTATTTTTGTTGTTGTTTTGGGTTGATTGTTTGAGTGACCTCGTTTATTTTCAGATAGGGATGTGCCAAACTGACATGTTGCTTGTACAATACAGAGACAAGTGTTTTATGTAGATTCATGATTTACAAGTTCCTTGTTAAAACTACTGATTCACACATTCTGTAACATCATTTATTGATTATTGTTAAATGATTAATGTTGCCTTTTAGTCACTGTAAAGTTAAAGATAACTTTTAACAATTTTTTTTGAAAAAATCAGTACCATAAAATAAAATTCTAAATATTATCAAATAATTTTTTTTAGTACCTTTTCACTAGGCATATTATTCTAAAAATTGAATTAATTTATCTAGATTAAGAATTTCATGTACTTTGTACCAGTTCTCATTTTATTGCAAATTTTAATTAATTTTATTTTCATCTACTAAACATACATTTTATTTTTTCCTATTTTCAGTTCAACAATGGTCAAGTGTAACATGATTGGATCAAGCTGAAAATGAGATAAAAATCAATGATAATTTGTATGAATATATTGTATGCAGTACACTTGAGATTCGTACAAAAAAAATAGCATCATACCTTGCACAATCATTGTCCTGAAATTTCTAAAAGAAAACACCAATTTCGATTCACAATGGATTTTTTTTAAATCACCAAAAAATGTTTTCCAAAAGCAGAATTATGTATGTCAAATCTCATTATCTGATGAGTTCAAAACAAAATTATGGTTCCTTTGTAGTATAAAATAACAATCTTTATCTACCTGTGTGACCTAATGGTTAAGATCGTTAACCTCTTACTACCAATCTAATACTACTGAGTCCACGCTCTGATACCCACCAATCTAATACTACCGAGTCCACGCTCTGATACCCACCAATCAAGTATTGATAAACACCAATAACTCTACCTCAGATACTCCAATTATTTAAACGAAGAAGAAAAGCTTTATTGAAAATGATGTTTGTCTATGTTTATATTGTTACATATATTTACAACTTTGGAGAGCTGCGGCTATTAATTTGGACTTTCATAACTTTTCCAAAAGAACAGTCTTGTGCTTTTCAGAATTGCATTGTATTTTCATATAAAAACTTGGATTTTAATGAACCTTTTACCATTAAAACAAAATTTTCTAGTTTTAATGTAATCTTACAAGAATTTTACAATAAACAGACATTAGATTTTTTGACAGACTTTCAATTTTGTGTTGAATGTAACTAGAATATTTTGCTTTTAATACCTGTAGTTTTATTTCATTTAAATTGGACATGAAACAAGCTCTTGACAATTTTTGTTCAGAAAGTGTGTTTTTATATGAATATATAGTGTAATTTTGAAAAGTTGATATACTTTTGGCACTATACTGTAGATCTATTAACAAACATGTTAAAAGTAGTTGTTTTGTTGATATTGGTGGAATTGTTAATTGACCATGACGGTCTAAACTGACTTTCTATTAATAGAGTTAATTATGCTATCTTGTTATTGACATCAGTATTGTATGAAATATCACTGAATAAATCTATACACAAAATATCTATTCTTATAATTGATAATGTCAGCCATGTTTTTTGCCAGACCAAGACAAAATGAGAATCCTTGCAGAGGACTTCACAGGCCTGGCAGTTTCAGAGGAGCTGATCATAATATGAAATGTCAGCGAAGACCATGACTAGCTCACATTACACTTGGTATCACAAGGACTGCCAGGATAATTTTACATGAGGAAAGGGCAGATTTTCAAATATTTGATAAAAATGTATCGTTGGAAAATATAAATCTCTGACAAGATTATCCTGTTCACACTTCCAACTTATCTAATGAAAGATGCATCACGAGATCCCTTATTACATTAAATAAACAAATGCAATATGTAGCTTCATTCACTTTTATTGTGTATAATGTCAACAAATAGGTCAAAGTAAACAGGTAAAATACAATAGATTTCACAGTGTAATGATATAATATATTTTTCAGACATATTTTTGAATTGTATATGTATGAATAACTTTTTGAAAGGAAAAAAAATGTTATCGTCTAAAATTCTCTGAAATGAATGATATTTTTGTTTAAATTCAAGAAAAAGCTATATACGGTCAAACCTGTATGGGAAAAATGAGGCTGCCCATTATAGACAGTGATTTGTTACATATAGGTGTCCTTTATAAGGTTTGACTGTATCATTACATCGTGACAAATGCTAAAATTGTAAATGTAGTAAAGTTGTATGAAATCTAAAGATTTTACAAGATCACTTTATCACTTCATTATGATTTCACAATGATAACAAGACAGCATTGTACTAAAAATAGAAACATCATTGATCACGGATGAAACCACTGGATTATAGGGTAACACACATTGCCCTCCTTGTTATAAGTGTACATACACACAAGTTGATCATATTTTCAATTTTCAATACACTTATACCCATATCTTAAATGTTTTAAAACTTCATAAGAAATACAAGTAAATTATGAAAAAAGGCAGTTTAGTTACGTTCAAGTATGTGTAGAAGACAAGGGGGTTCAGACTAGAAAACAAATAGGGGGCATACATTAATATATTAGTATGGGACGAAGTCCCAACTATGGTAGAAATAGCAATATTTTAATTCCAGATCCATAGCACTAATGGATAAAATTCCTTGCACCGGAAATGATGCAACCGAAAACCAATACAGGGTTACTGGTGGAATTAGACTCCGTAAGGATGTGCAGTAATCTGGTACTCGTGGCAATATACAAAAAAATTCAAAATTTCAAAATTTTCATAAAAAATTCAAAATGATAAAATGTTCAAAAAGTTTTCATATTTAAATAATGATATTGAAAAATAATAAAACAATTGTAGCCTACCATTTCGGTCAATACATGGATTTATAAACTAGAGGCTCAGGTGAGCCTGTATCGCTCACCTGACATAAATAAGTCCTCTTAAGAATGTCTGCATGCCGAATACATCTAAGTTACTATTCAAATCCCATACTGCCATAGGGTTCTATGTTAAATCTATGTCTGCTCATGGCAGCCATCTTGGATGGAGGTCGTGGTCACCGGACACAATTTTGAAAGTATACTACCCAAGGACCATCCATGCCATGTTTGCTTTAAATTGGCTGACTGGTTTCAGAAGAGAAGACTTTTAAACAATTTTCCCATAGGGTCCTATGTTAAAACTATGTCTGCTGACGGTGGCCATTTTGAACCGAGATCGGGATCACTGAACACAATTTTGGAAGTTGACCACCTAAGGACCATCGATGACATGTTTGCTATATTGGCTTACTGGTTTCAGAGGAGAAGATTTTAAAACATTTTTTCCCATAGGGTCCTATGTTAAAACTACAGTATGTCTGCTGAAGGCAGCCATCTTGGATGGAGGTCAGGGTCACTGGACACAATTTTGAAAATTGACCACTTAAGGACCATCCATGCCATGTTTGCTTTAAATTGGCTTACTGGTTTCAGAGAAGAAGATTTTTAAACATATTTCCCATAGGGTCCTATGTTAAAAATATGTTTGCTGATGGCGGCCATCTTGGATGGAGGTCTGGGTCACAGGACATAATTTTGAAAGTTGACCACCTAAGGACCATTCATGCCATGTTTGCTTTAAACTGACTTACTGGTTTCAGAGGAGAAGACTTTTAAACATTTTTTCCATAGGGTCCTATGTTAAAATTAAGTCGAGTCATGGTGGCCATCTTGAATTTCCGATCAGCAAACAATTCACAAATTTAGTACAGGACCACCCAATGATCATTCCTGCAAAGCCACAATTCAATTGGCTTAGTGGTTTCTAACAAGAAGATTTTTTAAATTTCGACCAATCAGAACACATTATGGGCCTTGGCAGCCATGTTGGATTTTCGATCAGCACCAAAAACACAAATCTTGTATATGACCATCCAATGAACATTTCTGCCAAGTTTGGTTCAAATCTGTTTTGTGGTTTCAGAAAAAAAGATGAAAATGTGAAATTCCCATAGGGTCCAATGTTAAACTAAGTCGAGTCATGGCGGCCATCTTGAATTTCCGATCGGCAAACGATTCACATTTTAGTACAGGACCACCCAATGATCATCCCTGCAAAGTCACAATTCAATTGACTTAGTGGTTTCTGACAAGAAGATTTTTAAAATTTCAGCCAATGAGAACACATTATGGACCCTGGCAGCCATGTTGGATTTCAAATCAGTACCAAAAACACAAATCTGGTAGAGGACCATCCAGTGAACATTTCTGGCAAGTTTGGTTGAAATCTGTTCAGCGGTTTCAGAGAAGAAGATTTAAATGTGAAAAGCTAATGGACGGACGGACGCTTACCCATGACAAAAGCTCACATGGCCTATGGCCAGGTGAGCTAAAAAATTATAACAAAATTATTGGACTTTGTCCCAAGTTAGGCAACACCTATGCATATTAGATGGGATGAGGTAGCTTAGTTAAATACTAGTTTGTGTTGGAGGAAACGTAGGAGGCAAAAAAGGGGCAAACATTAACATACTGAGATGAAATGGGGTAGCTTAGATAAATTCTAATATGTGTGGAGGAGGATGTGCTGCAGATTAACAATAACATGGAAGACAACTCTACAGCTTATATTGTAGACAACACTTTAAAGCCCTCTCTAGTTAATATGTTAATGATTCAATATCTGAAATAAACACTACCTATACATCCCAACGATGTGTTTCTATTTATAGTACAAAGCTTACTTCTTTACTTTTAATTACATTTGTACTAGTAAACACTGCAATTAACATTCTGGACTGGGTTGCACAACCCTCAATTAAATTTAAGTGTCAATTAAAACTTAATTGACACTTAAATTAACTTGAAATGTACTTGGAATTTAGTTTGCACTTATTAATTGAGACTTAAATGCAATTGAGGTTTGTGCAAACCAATCCTGAAAAGCATATAACAATAAGACTAATCATTTGAGAACTATTCCATTTAAACAAACATAGTACCAAGGGATGGCACTTTAAAATAGGATGACCAACCTAAAAATAGGATGACAAACCTAATAATAGAATGATCAACCTAATAATAGAATGACCATTCTAATAATAGGATGACCAACCTAATAATAGAATGACCAATCTAATAATAGGATGACCAACCTAATAATAGAATGACCAATCTAATAATAGGATGACCAACCATACAATTTCTGCTGTTTTATTACTCTGTAAAATGTAAATGAAACCCACACAATGGAAGTAGTTTAAATGTACCATCCCTGGGTGTCATGTATGTTTTAATAGAACTGCCCTAAGCTAGAACTAATTCCTCCCTTTTTGATTTTGTAAATAATTTATATATCTTTAAAGGGGCATTATCTGCCATAATCGTAAATTTTTGTTACCCATAAAAACTATCAGATATGATTGATGCCTTAATAAAACGTGTTTCTGTAACTTATAATTGTTATGAAATGTATGCGCATCAGGGGAAAAATGTGCAACTGGTCGTGTTTTGAGATCGATAAAGAAATGGACGCCATCTTATTAATTATTGACATTGTTTACGGAGTTTGTCAAATCGTCATTAAATCAGTACAACAATGCAGATATTTCTTATTTTTTGTGAATCTGCTTTTAGTCGGTGTTAATTACGGACAAAGAACCATGCAAGTTTGCAGTTAATAAGCGACAAAATACAAATTATTCGTTTTTACCTGTCACTAGTAAGGTCAGTTGCATACGGAAAAAGCAAAGTCAAATTATTTGCTTGCAAGGAAATAATTAATCGATGGTAATTTGCGTTCTCAAAAGGCGAAAAGTGGTTCGATAAGCTGTTTAATGCGAGATATTTACCTTTATTTCATCATTTTAAAGCTATTTACCAATTTCCAAAACATATAATTTTTTGGGTCAAAATCGTAGCTAATGCCCCTTTAACTAATTTATAAACTTTAGTGAGAAAAAGAAACAATAGAAATTGAGGTTTTTAATTAATCTTTTTCAATGGACATCATGTGCTTAATAAAATTCTGATAAAATGCATAATGTTCAGGAAAAAAAAATTATGAAGCTCCATAACTCATTTAATAATATTTCCCTAAAATAAAGATTTTTATCTTCCATGTAATGGCAAGAACTAATTTCATCATATTCTTTTTTATTTTATTTTAAAGGGATATTAAAGCTCGTTTTAATATATATTTTTTCAACTCGTGACGAAGGTGTTTCTTTTCAACTTAATTGTAAAAACAATCCAAAAATACTTTGCACGCCCATATAATCCCTAATATCATTAAAATATCACTTAAAAGGGTCGAAATGAATTTTTGTCCAGGAAGCAAAAATTAAATTATTGGAAAAACCCTGAGAAAACCTGAAGATGACAGAATTATCAATGAATTATATCACGTTTACAAAGTTTCATTGATAAAAACCGGGTTAAAGTTTCATAAATATCATTTATTGAACCAATTGCAAGTTTTCATGAGATACAAAAAATTACCAAAATGAGCTTTAATATCCCTTTAAGAATAGCAAAACAAGATGTAAAACAAGATGTTATTCTTAATACTACTCTTGCATTCCGAATATCAAAGATAAATCATCCGTAACATAACAATGATGATAATTCACTCATACAAATGTACACATTCAGTTACTCATGATTGATTTTCAATATTTGGAAGACAAAAGTAATTATACTTTAAAAATGTTCCTCAATGTAAACGTTACTGAAGAAGAGAAAATAAATTGTCCACATAATCTAGATTTTATAATATAGCTACAGAAGAAGTAAAAAAAGATTTTATAATATTCTGGCATACAGGCTACATATCTATTTACAAATGTGTAGCACTTTTCATGACTCACACAAAAACATAAATTGTAACTACTCGTCCATTCTCGCTACCCTGCAAATAACCTTGTATGCATTAGGCGTATAAATCACACTACTTTTCACATGACAGTTACATGAAAGTTTGATAAAGTTATATTCTAAACAATTTTCTATATTTCAATTAAAGTTTTAATTAGTTTTGCATGATTAGATTTTACTTAGTATCTCTTCCATATTGGATTTTCGTGGACTATATTTTTGTGCGGCTTAACTTAACTTAACTTCTGGCAAACAATTTTAGAAGAATTTCTACTATGTACGTACGAGGTTATTTGCAAGGTAGCGAGAATGGCCGAGTAGTTACGATTGACAAAAACATACAAATTATATACACAGTGTAGCACTTTTTATGACTCACACATGGTTTTGTTGTTATAAATGTATAGCAATTTTAAAGTCTCATACATGAAGTATATACAATGTCACGTGTAGCATTTATAATGACTCACACAAACAATGTCAAGTAGAACCAAACTGTGACCTCTCGCACCAAACAAAAACAAGTGTAAATCTCCTCAATTTGACACAACCAGCCTCATTAAACAAAAGTTAATATAAATGATGCAGAGGTTACTTAGTACTTTTTACTTCAGATACCAGAAAGAGGCTACATGGGGAGGAGGGGCAAGTCATGGCTGTTATCCTTATTCCCAAGGGCTTCTTATTCTATTGAATTGTGTATTTTAAATAAGTACTAAAAAAAATAATCAAACAAAAGTTTGATTTTTAAAATATTTTTTTAATTGCTTTAACAATTCTGAAAATGAACTTCCAGAAGTAAAGTAAAATTAGTTTTATTTAATAAGCTGTTGGAGTTAACACCACTTTCAACAATATTTCAATCAATCGCTTGTACCGGTATTTAATATAATTGTGATCTGGAATCAAAGTTTGTAAATTAAATACATTGAACCATAAGAAAATCCTCGTTTATCTCTTAACAGAATAAAATATCCCCTTGTTCCTCTCTAAACAGAATCAATGTCACAATACCAAAAATATACACATTACAATACAAATCTAAATGTGTATAATAATTTCATTATAATCATTTGTTTCCTTGGAATGTAGTTACAATCTATAATATATTTCTAATCAACCATTTGTCTATTTTGGATGTTGTGACATACATTATACATGTAAACTGTGTATTTGAAGAAAAAACATTTGTAAGGCCATCTAAAAATAATTATCTGGTTCTCAGATACCGCGTGTCGGCAAAAAAGTCTGCATTCAAATTTCCGTGCCTTTTAACTTGAATTGATCAAAGAGAGACAACTCCAATTTCACATTGAAGGAATTCGGAACACTCTTGTGTTTTCCTCTGATTGTACAAAGTCGTTACTTCCGCTAATTCCGAATGGTAACAATCGATAAAATGGAACCTAAAGATTGGACCAATATGCATATAAATACAAAAATTAAATACCCTCCCTCCCTCATCATTTTTTTGAAAGTCAGTATCTGAGAACGAGATAATTAATTTTACATGGCCTAAGCTCTGCACCATTATACATTAATAACAATAATAATAAATTAAATCAAAGTCCCTCAAATAAAGCAATCTAAAGTTTTAGACAAGATGTAATAGACTAGGATCATATGACAAGAGTCAAATCTTGTCTCCATTTCATTTTATATAGACTGGAGAACGACAACAATAAATTGCATAGATGAGACTTTCATGTACCATTCAATTTAATAGAGAAAATAACCTTTAATTTGAAATTTAAAAAATATTACATTGTTTTTGGGAAGAAATATCCAAATAAAATTATGTTATTGAAGATAATATGCCATTCACATAATAAGTCATGACATAAATATATTTTTGTAATTCTTGAATATGAAACAACATTTGCACATTTTGAGAATCACAATATTTCTAGGTAGCTTTGGAGCAATGTTTGACAATATTGTAAATGTACATGTATATATGTTTATACATTCATATGATTCCAATAACTGAATGAAGGAAAATTCAAATATCTAAATGCAACAGAAAATAAACAAAAATGGAAAGATAATTTACAATATATTAAATAAGCTGTAAAGAAATAATGGTATTAAACTTATTTAAGTAAATTTTATTTTTAATTTGTCACCCCAAAAAAATCTAACATTACTGATGAGAAATGTTATAAGTAAATCTTAATAGAAATTTAATAACAAGGAACAAAATCTTGGTAGAGGGGAAATGTAATTTCTCACTAATGAGACAGCAGTTCCTATTTTTAACCGTGTGAGATATCCTTGTCTCAACCCGTGGGTGAGATAAGAGTTTCACGCTACTTTTCCCGTAAAAATGTTACGTTTCGCAAAATAGCTCTTCACCACGGTTCCGTCTTTATTCGCATCAATAAAACCACAATTCTACCACATAAGTATTTTTTTATTAATCTATGTATACTATTCTGCTTTCTAATGATCTAACGATATGGCACAGCGTTTGACTTTTTCTCACCCGTTTCTACCGTGTCAATGTTTGTTTCCTTTGAGCAAAAAATAGAGTGCTCTCCCTTGTTAGTAACTAACATAAAGAAAGAAATTACTTCCCTTTGACCAAAGTCAAATAATGTTTACAGGTATTTATCGCTGTTGTAGTAGCATATATAATATATTTATTAAATACATTGTATTTTATTATGAAATACAATTAAAATACTGCCAATACACGGATTAAATCGACAATTAACTTCACCAACAACAACAAATTTGCGGGAAAACACTCGATGGAATGTAAACAAAACAAAGATGTTTAGTGAGAAATAAAATCAAACACCGGAAAACGTACAAAATAGGGAAATTAGTGAGAAAAAGAATCAAACACCGCTAAGAGGACAAGACGGAAAAATCTCAGACACCCGCGGGAAAGATTTCTATTGGTCTCCAACTCAGCAGAGCCTCTTTGGAGACCAGAAATCTTTCTCGCGGGTGTCTGAGATTTTTCCGTCTTGTCCTCTTACCGGTGTTAGATCCTTTATGTCTTTCTTTAATAGGGAGATAAAACATTAACATTTTCCACAAAACAAAACAAAAAACCTCATTGCTACAATTAAAGCTATTTTTACAAAACAATTTGAAGATGACAAAAAGTCCAACAATCCTAAAAACTTTAATTTAACTTTGTAATTTTTTTCTCCATTTTATTGAAAATAATGTTTACATGGTATGAATTGATTTCTTAATGTAGATAGTGAGTGATCATAAAATGTCTTGTCCCAGGAGAACAAAGTCATTGTAACTTTACAGAATAGACAGGAAGCTGAGGGAATGATGGGATATCTTATATCCTTATAAATGGGCAAAATCATTTTACAGGAAATGTCCAGTAGCTGTGTTCATCAAAGTGAATATAATGAGGGGAAAAAACGTTTTGTAAATCAGAAAACATTATACTACAACCCTCATGAGCTGAGTAGAACAATTTACTTTTCATGACTTGTGTTGAGAACACCCATATTAGCCACCCTCTTTACTGACTAATTTCCATGAAGACTAAAAGTATCAAATAGGATACAATGGTAAATCGATGTACATTTCTCTAACATCTGCAGCATAATCCTAATACTTTATTTTTCTATAGCAACTATATATGAGGTACAAAACAAACAATGAAAAAAAATCCATGAACTTATCAGTTGTATTAACATAAGAGTAATGTATTAAATTTACTAAATTATCTCCCCTCTTTTCCTCCATATTTATCATAATGTGGTTTTTAAAAAGGGTAAACATTTAAAAAAATATATAAATTTCACTCAAGTGATTTGGTTGTCAAATTAGAATCAAAACAAAGTAATCTTATGTAAACATGATTGCTGAACAAACTTTGGTCTTTCTTTAAAAACCTAATTTAAATTTCAACCAAAGCCACACTTTGTATTTTTTTGTACAAATAACTATATATCACATTATTATAAATGAAGATCTTTCAAACTTATAAATATATCATCTTCCAATTTTAAAGAAAGATGTTCCAATCAGGCCTATATACCTTAACTGAATTATAGTCAAAATCCTTCGGTTTTCAAAAATCAAGAAGAAAAAAATGATATTAACACAAAAATAAAATATTGATATCATAATGAAATACAAATGACTCGCATGCAGTCTTCAAGTGATTCCAAATGCCAACTATAGAACTCTGGTTGTTGTGAGGACTGAGGTTGTTGGTTGGGTCAGATTGAGGGTTTTGTGTTCTACATCACCGGTGTCCACGGCATTTACAGTTAATCCATTAACTCTGGGATATTTATCATCTAAATTGTGTTTCTGTGATAATAAATGCTTAAATAGTTCATACACTAACCACGATATCCCTGTAGCAGGCATCTGAAATATCACACGTGCCTGTACCCCTCGAAAATATCCTTGCATGCCTTGGTATTCATAAACCAATTTACCAGCTGAGAGCATGCCACTGATGTACGTAACTCTAGTTCTAGAACAACATTCCTGTGTGTTTAGTAATGTTTTGCAGACATCCAACGGCATAGTAAAGACAGCAGCTGCGGCACCGGCTATTCCACCGGAAATCATATGTGAGCATGGATCATAGATTCGTTCTTCGTTCATAAAATTCTGCATGATCTCGTAAGTGACAAAATGTATACACTGGAACGGGATGTTCATGGTTAATTGTGTGGTAAAACTTCTATAGAATGCCATGGCACCTTCTTCTCTATACACCACTTTTATACAGTTCATACAGGATTTATAGGGGCTGCCATAGACCTGCATTCTCTGCTTCACAACTGTCATTAAAATGATCAAATAATTGTTAGTTATACAACATAACTGTCAAAGCTGAGTAAATAACTGTTTGGAACAGACTGAGTAAATAACTGTATTGTTTAGAACAGACTGAGTAAATAACTGTTTTGTTTGGAACAGACTGAGTAAATAACTGTTTTGTTTAGAACAGACTGAGTAAATAACTGTTTTGTTTAGAACAGACTGAGTAAATAACTGTTTTGTTTGGAACAGACTGAGTAAATAACTGTTTTGTTTAGAACAGACTGAGTAAATAACTGTTTTGTTTAGAACAGACTGAGTAAATAACTGTATTGTTTAGAACAGACTGAGTAAATAACTGTTTTGTTTAGAACAGACTGAGTAAATAACTGTTTTGTTTAGAACAGACTGAGTAAATAACTGTTTTGCTTAGAACAGACTGAGTAAATAACTGTTTTGTTTAGAACAGACTGAGTAAATAACTGTTTTGTTTAGAACAGACTGAGTAAATAACTGTTTTGTTTGGAACAGACTGAGTAAATAACTGTTTTGTTTAGAACAGACTGAGTAAATAACTGTTTTGTTTAGAACAGACTGAGTAAATAACTGTTTTGTTTAGAACAGACTTGAGTAAATAACTGTTTTGTTTAGAACAGACTGAGTAAACAACTGTTTTGTTTAGAACAGACTGAGTAAATAACTGTTTTGTTTAGAACAGACTGAGTAAATAACTGTCTTGTTTAGAACAGACTGAGTAAATAACTGTTTTGTTTAGAACAGACTGAGTAAATAACTGTTTTGTTTAGAACAGACTGAGTAAATAACTGTTTTGTTTGGAACAGACTGAGTAAATAACTGTTTTGTTTAGAACAGACTGAGTAAATAACTGTTTTGTTTAGAACAGACTGAGTAAATAACTGTTTTGCTTGGAACAGACTGAGTAAATAACTGTTTTGTTTAGAACAGACTGAGTAAATAACTGTTTTGTTTAGAACAGACTGAGTAAATAACTGTTTTGTTTAGAACAGACTGAGTAAATAACTGTATTGTTTAGAACAGACTGAGTAAATAACTGTTTTGTTTGGAACAGACTGAGTAAATAACTGTTTTGTTTAGAACAGACTGAGTAAATAACTGTTTTGTTTGGAACAGACTGAGTAAATAACTGTTTTGTTTAGAACAGACTGAGTAAATAACTGTTTTGTTTAGAACAGACTGAGTAAATAACTGTTTTGTTTAGAACAGACTGAGTAAATAACTGTTTTGTTTGGAACAGACTGAGTAAATAAATGTTTTGTTTAGAACAGACTGAGTAAATAACTGTTTTGTTTAGAACAGACTGAGTAAATAACTGTTTTGTTTGGAACAGACTGAGTAAATAACTGTTTTGTTTAGAACAGACTGAGTAAATAACTGTTTTGTTTAGAACAGACTGAGTAAATAACTGTTTTGTTTGGAACAGACTGAGTAAATAAATGTTTTGTTTAGAACAGACTGAGTAAATAACTGTTTTGTTTAGAACAGACTGAGTAAATAACTGTTTTGTTTGGAACAGACTGAGTAAATAAATGTTTTGTTTAGAACAGACTGAGTAAATAACTGTTTTGTTTAGAACAGACTGAGTAAATAACTGTTTTGTTTAGAACAGACTGAGTAAATAACTGTTTTGTTTAGAACGGACTGAGTAAATAACTGTTTTGTTTAGAACAGACTGAGTAAATAACTGTTTTGTTTGGAACAGATTGAGTAAATAACTGTTTTGTTTGGAACAGACCGAGTAAATAACTGTTTTGCTTAGAACAGACTGAGTAAATAACTGTTTTGCTTAGAACAGACTGAGTAAATAACTGTTTTGTTTATAACAGACTGAGTAAATAACTGTTTTGTTTAGAACAGACTGAGTAAATAACTGTTTTGTTTAGAACAGACTGAGTACATAACTGTTTTGCTTAGAACAGACTGAGTAAATAACTGTTTTGTTTAGAACATACTGAGTAAATAACTGTTTTGCTTAGAACAGACTGAGTAAATAACTGTTTTGCTTAGAACAGACTGAGTAAATAACTGTTTTGTTTGGAACAGACTGAGTACATAACTGTTTTGCTTAGAACAGACTGAGTAAATAACTGTTTTGTTTAGAACAGACTGAGTACATAACTGTTTTGTTTGGAACAGACTGAGTAAATAACTGTTTTGTTTAGAACAGACTGAGTAAATAACTGTTTTGTTTAGAACAGACTGAGTAAATAACTGTCTTGTTTAGAACAGACTGAGTAAATAACTGTTTTGTTTAGAACAGACTGAGTAAATAACTGTTTTGCTTAGAACTGACCGAGTAAATAACTGTTTTGCTTAGAACAGACTGAGTAAATAACTGTTTTGTTTGGAACAGACTGAGTAAATAACTGTTTTGTTTAGAACAGACTGAGTAAATAACTGTTTTGCTTGGAACAAACTGAGTAAATAACTGTTTTGTTTGGAACAGACTGAGTAAATAACTGTTTTGTTTAGAACAGACTGAGTAAATAACTGTTTTGCTTGGAACAAACTGAGTAAATAACTGTTTTGCTTAGAACAGATTGAGTAAATAACTGTTTTGTTTGGAACAGACTGAGTAAATAACTGTTTTGCTTGGAACAAACTGAGTAAATAACTGTTTTGTTTGGAACAGACTGAGTAAATAACTGTTTTGTTTAGAACAGACTGAGTAAATAACTGTTTTGCTTGGAACAAACTGAGTAAATAACTGTTTTGCTTAGAACAGATTGAGTAAATAACTGTTTTGTTTGGAACAGATTGAGTAAATAACTGTTTTGCTTGGAACAAACTGAGTAAATAACTGTTTTGTTTAGAACAGACTGAGTAAATAACTGTTTTGCTTAGAACAGATTGAGTAAATAACTGTTTTGTTTGGAACAGATTGAGTAAATAACTGTTTTGTTTAGAACAGACTGAGTAAATAACTGTTTTGTTTGGAACAGACTGAGTAAATAACTGTTTTGCTTAGAACAGACTGAGTAAATAACTGTTTTGTTTAGAACAGACTGAGTAAATAACTGTTTTGCTTGGAACAAACTGAGTAAATAACTGTTTTGCTTAGAACAGATTGAGTAAATAACTGTTTTGTTTGGAACAGACTGAGTAAATAACTGTTTTGCTTAGAACAGACTGAGTAAATAACTGTTTTGCTTAGAACAGACTGAGTAAATAACTGTTTTGTTTAGAACAGACTGAGTAAATAACTGTTTTGCTTGGAACAAACTGAGTAAATAACTGTTTTGCTTAGAACAGATTGAGTAAATAACTGTTTTGTTTGGAACAGACTGAGTAAATAACTGTTTTGCTTAGAACAGACTGAGTAAATAACTGTTTTGTTTAGAACAGACTGAGTAAATAACTGTTTTGCTTGGAACAAACTGAGTAAATAACTGTTTTGCTTAGAACAGATTGAGTAAATAACTGTTTTGTTTGGAACAGATTGAGTAAATAACTGTTTTGCTTGGAACAAACTGAGTAAATAACTGTTTTGTTTAGAACAGACTGAGTAAATAACTGTTTTGCTTAGAACAGATTGAGTAAATAACTGTTTTGTTTGGAACAGACTGAGTAAATAACTGTTTTGTTTGGAACAGACTGAGTAAATAACTGTTTTGTTTAGAACAGACTGAGTAAATAACTGTTTTGTTTAGAACAGACTGAGTAAATAACTGTTTTGTTTAGAACAGACTGAGTAAATAACTGTTTTGCTTGGAACAAACTGAGTAAATAACTGTTTTGCTTAGAACAGATTGAGTAAATAACTGTTTTGTTTAGAACAGACTGAGTAAACAACTGTTTTGTTTAGAACAGACTGAGTAGATAACTGTTTTGCTTAGAACTGACCGAGTAAATAACTGTTTTGTTTAGAACAGACTGAGTAAATAACTGTTTTGCTTAGAACAGACTGAGTAAATAACTGTTTTGTTTAGAACAGACTGAGTAAATAACTGTTTTGTTTAGAACAGACTGAGTAAATAACTGTTTTGTTTAGAACAGACTGAGTAAATAACTGTTTTGCTTGGAACAAACTGAGTAAATAACTGTTTTGCTTAGAACAGATTGAGTAAATAACTGTTTTGTTTAGAACAGACTGAGTAAACAACTGTTTTGTTTAGAACAGACTGAGTAGATAACTGTTTTGCTTAGAACTGACCGAGTAAATAACTGTTTTGTTTAGAACAGACTGAGTAAATAACTGTTTTGTTTAGAACAGACTGAGTAAATAACTGTTTTGCTTAGAACAGATTGAGTAAATAACTGTTTTGTTTAGAACAGACTGAGTAAACAACTGTTTTGTTTAGAACAAACTGAGTAAATAACTGTTTTGTTTAGAACAGATTGAGAAAATAACTGTTTTGTTTAGAACAGACTGAGTAAACAACTGTTTTGTTTAGAACAGACTGAGTAAATAACTGTTTTGCTTAGAACAGACTGAGTAAATAACTGTTTTGTTTAGAACAGACTGAGTAAATAACTGTTTTGTTTAGAACAGACTGAGTAGATAACTGTTTTGCTTAGAACTGACCGAGTAAATAACTGTTTTGCTTAGAACAGACTGAGTAAATAACTGTTTTGCTTGGAACAGATTGAGTAAATAACTGTTTTGTTTAGAACAGACTGAGTAAATAACTGTTTTGCTTAGAACAGACTGAGTAAATAACTGTTTTGTTTAGAACAGACTGAGTAAATAACTGTTTTGTTTAGAACAGACTGAGTAAATAACTGTTTTGTTTAGAACAGACTGAGTAAATAACTGTTTTGTTTAGAACAGACTGAGTAAATAACTGTTTTGTTTAGAACAGACTGAGTAAATAACTGTTTTGTTTAGAACAGACTGAGTAAATAACTGTTTTGTTTAGAACAGACTGAGTAAATAACTGTTTTGCTTAGAACAGACTGAGTAAATAACTGTTTTGTTTAGAACAGACTTAGTAGATAACTGTTTTGTTTAGAACAGACTGAGTAAATAACTGTTTTGCTTAGAAAAGAGTGAGTAAATAACTGTTTTGCTTGGAACAGACTGAGTAAATAACTGTTTTGTTTAGAACAGACTGAGTAAATAACTGTTTTGTTTAGAACAGACTGAGTAAATAACTGTTTTGTTTGGAACAGATTGAGTAAACAACAGTTTTGTTTGGAACAGACTGAGTAAATAACTGTTTTGCTTAGAACAGACTGAGTAAATAACTGTTTTGTTTAGAACAGACTGAGTAAATAACTGTTTTGTTTGGAACAGACTGAGTACATAACTGTTTTGTTTAGAACAGACTGAGTAAATAACTGTTTTGTTTAGAACAGACTGAGTAAACAACTGTTTTGTTTGGAACAGACTGAGTAAATAACTGTTTTGTTTAGAACAGACTGAGTAAATAACTGTTTTGCTTAGAACAGACTGAGTAAATAACTGTTTTGTTTAGAACAGACTGAGTAAATAACGGTTTTGTTTAGAACAGACTGAGTAAATAACTGTTTTGCTTAGAACAGACTGAGTAAATAACTGTTTTGTTTAGAACAGACTGAGTAAATAACTGTATTGTTTAGAACAGACTGAGTAAATAACTGTTTTGTTTAGAACAGACTGAGTAAATAACTGTCTTGTTTAGAACAGACTGAGTAAATAACTGTTTTGCTTAGAACAGACTGAGTAAATAACTGTTTTGTTTAGAACAGACTGAGTAAATAACTGTCTTGTTTAGAACAGACTGAGTAAATAACTGTATTGTTTAGAACAGAATGAGTAAATAACTGTATTGTTTAGAACAGACTGAGTAAATAACTGTTTTGTTTGGAACAGACTGAGTAAATAACTGTTTTGTTTAGAACAGACTGAGTAAATAACTGTTTTGTTTAGAACAGACTGAGTAAATAACTGTTTTGTTTAGAACAGACTGAGTAAATAACTGTTTTGTTTAGAACAGACTGAGTAAATAACTGTTTTGTTTAGAACAGACTGAGTAAATAACTGTTTTGTTTAGAACAGACTGAGTAAATAACTGTTTTGTTTGGAACAGACTGAGTAAATAACTGTTTTGTTTAGAACAGACTGAGTAAATAACTGTTTTGCTTAGAACAGACTGAGTAAATAACTGTTTTGTTTAGAACAGACTGAGTAAATAACTGTTTTGTTTAGAACAGACTGAGTAAATAACGGTTTTGTTTAGAACAGACTGAGTAAATAACTGTATTGTTTAGAACAGAATGAGTAAATAACTGTATTGTTTAGAACAGACTGAGTAAATAACTGTTTTGTTTGGAACAGACTGAGTAAATAACTGTTTTGTTTAGAACAGACTGAGTAAATAACTGTTTTGTTTAGAACAGACTGAGTAAATAACTGTTTTGTTTGGAACAGACTGAGTAAATAACTGTTTTGTTTGGAACAGACTGAGTAAATAACTGTTTTGTTTAGAACAGACTGAGTAAATAACTGTTTTGTTTAGAACAGACTGAGTAAATAACTGTTTTGTTTAGAACAGACTGAGTAAATAACTGTTTTGTTTGGAACAGACTGAGTAAATAACTGTTTTGTTTAGAACAGACTGAGTAAATAACTGTTTTGCTTAGAACAGACTGAGTAAATAACTGTTTTGTTTAGAACAGACTGAGTAAATAACTGTTTTGTTTAGAACAGACTGAGTAAATAACTGTTTTGTTTAGAACAGACTGAGTAAATAACTGTTTTGTTTAGAACAGACTGAGTAAATAACGGTTTTGTTTAGAACAGACTGAGTAAATAACTGTATTGTTTAGAACAGAATGAGTAAATAACTGTATTGTTTAGAACAGACTGAGTAAATAACTGTTTTGTTTGGAACAGACTGAGTAAATAACTGTTTTGTTTAGAACAGACTGAGTAAATAACTGTTTTGTTTAGAACAGACTGAGTAAATAACTGTTTTGTTTAGAACAGACTGAGTAAATAACTGTTTTGTTTAGAACAGACTGAGTAAATAACTGTTTTGTTTAGAACAGACTGAGTAAATAACTGTTTTGTTTAGAACAGACTGAGTAAATAACTGTTTTGTTTAGAACAGACTGAGTAAATAACGGTTTTGTTTAGAACAGACTGAGTAAATAACTGTATTGTTTAGAACAGAATGAGTAAATAACTGTATTGTTTAGAACAGACTGAGTAAATAACTGTTTTGTTTAGAACAGACTGAGTAAATAACTGTTTTGTTTAGAACAGACTGAGTAAATAACTGTTTTGTTTAGAACAGACTGAGTAAATAACTGTTTTGTTTAGAACAGACTGAGTAAATAACTGTTTTGCTTAGAACAGACTGAGTAAATAACTGTTTTGTTTAGAACAGACTGAGTAAATAACTGTTTTGTTTAGAACAGACTGAGTAAATAACTGTATTGTTTAGAACAGACTGAGTAAATAACTGTTTTGTTTAGAACAGACTGAGTAAATAACTGTTTTGTTTAGAACAGACTGAGTAAATAACTGTTTTGTTTAGAACAGACTGAGTAAATAACTGTTTTGTTTAGAACAGACTGAGTAAACAACTGTTTTGTTTGGAACAGACTGAGTAAATAACTGTTTTGTTTAGAACAGACTGAGTAAATAACTGTTTTGTTTAGAACAGACTGAGTAAACAACTGTTTTGTTTGGAACAGACTGAGTAAATAACTGTTTTGTTTAGAACAGACTGAGTAAATAACTGTTTTGTTTAGAACAGACTGAGTAAATAACTGTTTTGTTTAGAACAGACTGAGTAAATAACTGTTTTGTTTAGAACAGACTGAGTAAATAACTGTATTGTTTAGAACAGACTGAGTAAATAACTGTTTTGTTTAGAACAGACTGAGTAAATAACTGTTTTGTTTAGAACAGACTGAGTAAATAACTGTTTTGTTTAGAACAGACTGAGTAAATAACTGTTTTGTTTAGAACAGACTGAGTAAATAACTGTTTTGTTTAGAACAGACTGAGTAAATAACTGTTTTGTTTAGAACAGACTGAGTAAATAACTGTTTTGTTTAGAACAGACTGAGTAAATAACTGTTTTGTTTGGAACAGACTGAGTACATAACTGTTTTGCTTAGAACAGACTGAGTAAATAACTGTTTTGTTTAGAACAGACTGAGTAAATAACTGTTTTGTTTAGAACAGACTGAGTAAATAACTGTTTTGTCTAGAACCGACACATTAAAAACAATGAGACTAAACATGATATGACTTTTTTCACAGGATTTGGTTTACATTCAAATAAAGTACAGAATATATATACATTTGATACATAAGGATCACCTTCACATCCACGATCATACGATAGTGGGATTAACCTTTACCTCAGCTATGAGGATGCATCACCATGTTAAGTTTCAAAGTTTGATTCTGGCCATGTATGTCACTGACTTACAGGTGATTGGTGGTTTATGCTTCAAGTGTACTCTCCTTTGTTCCATCAATAAAACCTCTATGATACAACTGAAATACTCAGAGGAGCACAGCTCATAGCCACCTGCTGTCGGCAAACCTCGTTAAATACAGAAATAACTGAAATGGCATTTAACACCTCGTTAAATACAGAAATAACTGAAATGGCATTTAACACCTATAACTCAAAAAATTGATGGAGATTACAGCGAGTGAGTGGTTGAAGTATAACACCAAGTGAGCAATTTGTCAGTTATATGTGTATATCATGGAGAGAGAGAGTTACATGTGTATATCATGGAAAGAGAGAGTTACATGTGTATATCATGGAGAGAGTTACATGTGTATATCATGGAAAGAGAGTTACTTGTGTATATCATGGAGAGAGAGAGTTACATGTGTATATCATGGAGAGAGAGAGTTACATGTGTATATCTTGGAGAGAGAGTTACATGTGTATATCATGGAGAGAGAGTTACATGTGTATATCATAGAGAGAAGAGTTACATGTGTATATCATGGAGAGAGTTACATGTGTATATCATGGAGAGAGAGTTACATGTGTATATCATGAAGAGAGAGAGTTACATGTGTATATCATAGAGAGAAGAGTTACATGTGTATATCATGGAGAGTGAGTTACATGTGTATATCATGGAAAGAGAGAGTTACATGTGTATATCATGGAGAGAGAGAGTTACATGTGTATATCATGGAGAGAGAGTTACATGTGTATATCATAGAGAGAGTTACATGTGTATATCATGGAGAGTTACATGTGTATATCATGGAGAGAGAGAGTTACATGTGTCTATCATGGAGAGAGAGAGAGTTACATGTGTATATCATAGAAAGAAGAGTTACATGTGTATATCATGGAGAGAGAGAGTTACATGTGTATATCATAGAGAGAGAGAGAGTTACATGTGTATATCATGGAGAGAGAGAGAGAGTTACATGTGTATATCATGGAAAGAGAAAGTTACATGTGTATATCATGGAAAGAGAAAGTTACATGTGTATATCATGGAGAGAGAGAGTTACATGTGTATATCATGGAAAGAGAAAGTTACATGTGTATATCATGGAGAGAGAGAGTTACATGTGTATATCATGGAGAGAAAGTTACATGTGTATATCATGGAGTTACATGTGTATATCATGGAGAGAGAACACATACATGTGTATATCATGGAGAGAGAACAAATACATGTGTATATCATGGAGAGAGAGAACAAATACATGTGTATATCATGGAGAGAGAGAGAACAAATACATGTGTATATCATGGAGAGAGAACAAATACATATGTATATCATGGAGAGAGAGAGAACAAATACATGTGTATATCATGGAGAGAGAGAGTTACATGTGTATATCATGGAGAGAGAACAAATGCATGTGTTTATCATGGAGAGAGTTACATGTGTATATCATGGAGAGTAGTTACATGTGTATATCATGGAGAGAGAACAAATACATGTGTATATCATGGAGAGAAAACAAATACATGTGTATATCATGGAGAACAAATACATGTGTATATCATGGAGAGAGAGAACAAATACATGTGTATATCATGGAGAGAGAGAGAGAACAAATACATATGTATATCATGGAGAGAGAGAGAGCAAATACATGTGTATATCATGGAAAGAGAAAGCTACATGTGTATATCATGGAGAAAGAGAACAAATACATGTGTATATCATGGAGAGAACAAATGCAAATGTACATGTGTATATCATGGAGATAGAGAACAAATACATATGTGGGTAGACATGTCACTCCACTCAGACAAATTATTCTGTTTTTGAGCTAACCAATCTTTCCTCTTATTCCTTCATGCTGCACACTTAGTGGAGAAGCAGCAAATATGAATTTTATAGTCTTGGTTTGTCTTGAATGAAGCTCAAACCTACAATCTACTGCACTTGAGGTAAGCACACAAACCATTACGCCATAGCTGTACTTTGTAGAATAAAGTATCAGAGCTATATGTCATTTTTTCTTTTAAACAAACTAACAAATTTTTTCACTGAAAGATTGTAATCACTAAATGTTTAGATTAGCGTCATTACTTTTGTTTATAGCAGATCTGATCATTTACTGATGTGTAAAAATACAACATTAAGTCATCAGGTACCTACCGTCAGCTGGATTCATCACAATGTCATGTAGTAATGTAGACACTAGTCCTGCTGAAGCTGACAACATAATAAAATAAACATTAATGTAGACACTAGTCTTGCTGAAGCTGACAATATAATAAAATAAACATTAATGTAGACACTAGTCTTGCTGAAGCTGACAACATAATAAAATAAACATTAATGTAGACACTAGTCTTGCTGAAGCTGAAAACATAATAAAATAAACATTAATGTAGACACTAGTCTTGCTGAAGCTGACAACATAATAAAATAAACATTAATGTAGACACTAGTCTTGCTGAAGCTGACAACATAATAAAATAAACATTAATGTAGACACTAGTCCTGCTGAAGCTGACAACATAATAAAATAAACATTAATGTAGACACTAGTCCTGCTGAAGCTGACAACATAATAAAATAAACATTAATGTAGACACTAGTCTTGCTGAAGCTGACAACATAATAAAATAAACATTAATGTAGACACTAGTCTTGCTGAAGCTGACAACATAATAAAATAAACATTAATGTAGACACTAGTCTTGCTGAAGCTGACAATATAATAAAATAAACATTAATGTAGACACTAGTCTTGCTGAAGCTGACAATATAATAAAATAAACATTAATGTAGACACTAGTCTTGCTGAAGCTGACAACATAATAAAATAAACATTAATGTAGACACTAGTCTTGCTGAAGCTGACAACATAATAAAATAAACATTAATGTAGACACTAGTCCTGCTGAAGCTGACAACATAATAAAATAAACATTAATGTAGACACTAGTCTTGCTGAAGCTGACAACATAATAAAATAAACATTAATGTAGTCTACACTAGTCTTGTTGAAGCTGACAACATAATAAAATAAACATTAATGTAGACACTAGTCCTGCTGAAGCTGACAACATAATAAAATAAACATTAATGTAGACACTAGTCCTGCTGAAGCTGACAATATAATAAAATAAACATTAATGTAGACACTAGTCTTGCTGAAGCTGACAACATAATAAAATAAACATTAATGTAGACACTAGTCTTGCTGAAGCTGACAACATAATAAAATAAACATTAATGTAGACACTAGTCTTGCTGAAGCTGACAACATAATAAAATAAACATTAATGTAGACACTAGTCCTGCTGAAGCTGACAATATAATAAAATAAACATTAATGTAGACACTAGTCCTGCTGAAGCTGACAATATAATAAAATAAACATTAATGTAGACACTAGTCTTGCTGAAGCTGACAACATAATAAAATAAACATTAATGTAGACACTAGTCTTGCTGAAGCTGACAATATAATAAAATAAACATTAATGTAGACACTAGTCTTGCTGAAGCTGACAACATAATAAAATAAACATTAATGTAGACACTAGTCTTGCTGAAGTTGACAACATAATAAAATAAACATTAATGTAGACACTAGTCTTGTTGAAGCTGACAATATAATAAAATAAACATTAATGTAGTCTACACTAGTCCTGCTGAAGCTGACAATATAATAAAATAAACATTAACGTAGACACTAGTCTTGCTGAAGCTGACAACATAATAAAATAAACATTAATGTAGACACTAGTCCTGCTGAAGCTGACAACATAATAAAATAAACATTAATGTAGACACTAGTCCTGCTGAAGCTGACAATATAATAAAATAAACATTAATGTAGACACTAGTCTTGCTGAAGCTGACAATATAATAAAATAAACATTAATGTAGATACTAGTCTTGGTGAAGCTGACAACATAATAAAATAAACATTAATGTAGACACTAGTCTTGCTGAAGCTGACAATATAATAAAATAAACATTAATGTAGACACTAGTCTTGCTGAAGCTGAAAATATAATGAAATAAACATTAATGTAGACACTAGTCTTGCTGAAGCTGACAACATAATAAAATAAACATTAATGTAGACACTAGTCTTGCTGACAATATAATAAAATAAACATTAATGTAGACACTAGTCTTGCTGAAGCTGACAACATAATAAAATAAACATTAATGTAGACACTAGTCTTGCTGAAGCTGACAACATAATAAAATAAACATTAATGTAGACACTAGTCTTGCTGAAGCTGACAATATAATAAAATAAACATTAATGTAGACACTAGTCTTGCTGAAGCTGACAATATAATAAAATAAACATTAATGTAGATACTAGTCTTGGTGAAGCTGACAACATAATAAAATAAACATTAATGTAGACACTAGTCTTGCTGAAGCTGACAATATAATAAAATAAACATTAATGTAGACACTAGTCTTGCTGAAGCTGAAAATATAATGAAATAAACATTAATGTAGACACTAGTCTTGCTGAAGCTGACAACATAATAAAATAAACATTAATGTAGACACTAGTGCTGCTGAAGCTGACAATATAATAAAATAAACATTAATGTAGACACTAGTCTTGCTGAAGCTGACAACATAATAAAATAAACATTAATGTAGACACTAGTCTTGCTGAAGCTGACAACATAATAAAATAAACATTAATGTAGACACTAGTCTTGTTGAAGCTGACAATATAATAAAATAAACATTAATGTAGACACTAGTCTTGCTGAAGCTGACAATATAATAAAATAAACATTAATGTAGACACTAGTCTTGCTGAAGCTGACAACATAATAAAATAAACATTAATGTAGACACTAGTCTTGCTGAAGCTGACAACATAATAAAATAAACATTAATGTAGAAATTAGTCCTGCTGAAGCTGACAATATAATAAAATAAACATTAATGTAGACACTAGTCTTGCTGAAGCTGACAACATAATAAAATAAACATTAATGTAGACACTAGTCTTGCTGAAGCTGACAATATAATAAAATAAACATTAATGTAGACACTAGTCTTGCTGAAGCTGACAATATAATAAAATAAACATTAATGTAGACACTAGTCTTGCTGAAGCTGACAACATAATAAAATAAACATTAATGTAGACACTAGTCTTGCTGAAGCTGACAACATAATAAAATAAACATTAATGTAGACACTAGTCTTGCTGAAGCTGACAATATAATAAAATAAACATTAATGTAGACACTAGTCTTGCTGAAGCTGACAATATAATAAAATAAACATTAATGTAGACACTAGTCTTGCTGAAGCTGACAATATAATAAAATAAACATTAATGTAGACACTAGTCTTGCTGAAGCTGACAACATAATAAAATAAACATTAATGTAGACACTAGTCTTGCTGAAGCTGACAATATAATAAAATAAACATTAATGTAGACACTAGTCTTGCTGAAGCTGACAATATAATAAAATAAACATTAATGTAGACACTAGTCTTGCTGAAGCTGACAACATAATAAAATAAACATTAATGTAGACACTAGTCTTGCTGAAGCTGACAACATAATAAAATAAACATTAATGTAGACACTAGTCTTGCTGAAGCTGACAATATAATAAAATAAACATTAATGTAGACACTAGTCTTGCTGAAGCTGACAATATAATAAAATAAACATTAATGTAGACACTAGTCTTGCTGAAGCTGACAATATAATAAAATAAACATTAATGTAGACACTAGTCTTGCTGAAGCTGACAACATAATAAAATAAACATTAATGTAGACACTAGTCTTGCTGAAGCTGACAACATAATAAAATAAACATTAATGTAGACACTAGTCTTGCTGAAGCTGACAACATAATAAAATAAACATTAATGTAGACACTAGTCTTGCTGAAGCTGACAATATAATAAAATAAACATTAATGTAGACACTAGTCTTGCTGAAGCTGACAATATAATAAAATAAACATTAATGTAGACACTAGTCTTGCTGAAGCTGACAACATAATAAAATAAACATTAATGTAGACACTAGTCTTGCTGAAGCTGACAACATAATAAAATAAACATTAATGTAGACACTAGTCTTGCTGAAGCTGACAACATAATAAAATAAACATTAATGTAGACACTAGTGCTGCTGAAGCAGACAATATAATAAAATAAACATTAATGTAGACACTAGTCTTGCTGAAGCTGACAACATAATAAAATAAACATTAATGTAGACACTAGTCTTGCTGAAGCTGACAACATAATAAAATAAACATTAATGTAGACACTAGTCTTGCTGAAGCTGACAATATAATAAAATAAACATTAATGTAGACATTAGTCTTGCTGAAGCTGACAACATAATAAAATAAACATTAATGTAGACACTAGTCTTGCTGAAGCTGACAATATAATAAAATAAACATTAATGTAGACACTAGTCCTGCTGAAGCTGACAACATAATAAAATAAACATTAATCTAGACACTAGTCTTGCTGAAGCTGACAACATAATAAAATAAACATTAATGTAGACACTAGTCTTGCTGAAGCTGACAATATAATAAAATAAACATTAATGTAGACACTAGTCTTGCTGTAGCTGACAACATAATAAAATAAACATTAATGTAGACACTAGTCCTGCTGAAGCTGACAATATAATAAAATAAACATTAATGTAGACACTAGTCTTGCTGAAGCTGACAATATAATAAAATAAACATTAATGTAGACACTAGTCTTGCTGAAGCTGACAACATAATAAAATAAACATTAATGTAGACACTAGTCTTGCTGAAGCTGACAATATAATAAAATAAACATTAATGTAGACACTAGTCTTGATGAAGCTGACAATATAATAAATTAAACATTAATGTAGACACTAGTCTTGCTGAAGCTGACAACATAATAAAATAAACATTAATGTAGACACTAGTCTTGTTGAAGCTGACAATATAATAAAATAAACATTAATGTAGACACTAGTCTTGCTGAAGCTGAGAACATAATAAAATAAACATTAATGTAGACACTAGTCTTGCTGAAGCTGACAATATAATAAAATAAACATTAATGTAGACACTAGTCTTGCTGAAGCTGACAATATAATAAAATAAACATTAATGTAGACACTAGTCTTGCTGAAGCTGACAACATAATAAAATAAACATTAATGTAAACACTAGTCTTGCTGAAGCTGACAATATAATAAAATAAAAATTAATGTAGACACTAGTCTTGTTGAAGCTGACAACATAATGAAATAAACATTAATGTAGACACTAGTCTTGCTGAAGCTGACAATATAATAAAATAAACATTAATGTAGACACTAGTCTTGCTGAAGCTGACAACATAATAAAATAAACATTAATGTAGACATTAGTCTTGCTGAAGCTGACAATATAATGAAATAAACATTAATGTAGACACTAGTCCTGCTGAAGCTGACAACATAATAAAATAAACATTAATGTAGACACTAGTCTTGCTGAAGCTGACAATATAATAAAATAAACATTAATGTAGACACTAGTCTTGCTGAAGCTGACAACATAATAAAATAAACATTAATGTAGACATTAGTCTTGCTGAAGCTGACAATATAATGAAATAAACATTAATGTAGACACTAGTCTTGCTGAAGCTGACAATATAATGAAATAAACATTAATGTAGACACTAGTCTTGCTGAAGCTGACAACATAATAAAATAAACATTAATGTAGACACTAGTCTTGCTGAAGCTGACAATATAATAAAATAAAAATCAATGTAGACACTAGTCTTGCTGAAGCTGACAACATAATAAAATAAACATTAATGTAGACACTAGTCTTGCTGAAGCTGACAACATAATAAAATAAACATTAATGTAGACACTAGTCTTGCTGAAGCTGACAATATAATAAAATAAACATTAATGTAGACACTAGTCTTGCTGAAGCTGACAGCATAATAAAATAAACATTAATGTAGACACTAGTCTTGCTGAAGCTGACAACATAATAAAATAAACATTAATGTAGACACTAGTCTTGCTGAAGCTGACAACATAATAAAATAAACATTAATGTAGACACTAGTCCTGCTGAAGCTGACAACATAATAAAATAAACATTAATGTAGACACTAGTCTTGCTGAAGCTGACAATATAATAAAATAAACATTAATGTAGACACTAGTGCTGCTGAAGCTGACAATATAATAAAATAAACATTAATGTAGACACTAGTCTTGCTGAAGCTGACAACATAATAAAATAAACATTAATGTAGACACTAGTCCTGCTGAAGCTGACAATATAATAAAATAAACATTAATGTAGACACTAGTCTTGCTGACAATATAATAAAATAAACATTAATGTAGACACTAGTCTTGCTGAAGCTGACAACATAATAAAATAAACATTAATGTAGACACTAGTCTTGCTGAAGCTGACAATATAATAAAATAAACATTAATGTAGACACTAGTCTTGCTGAAGCTGACAATATAATAAAATAAACATTAATGTAGACACTAGTCTTGCTGAAGCTGACAATATAATAAATTAAACATTAATGTAGACACTAGTCTTGCTGAAGCTGACAACATAATAAAATAAACATTAATGTAGACACTAGTCTTGTTGAAGCTGACAATATAATAAAATAAACATTAATGTAGACACTAGTCTTGCTGAAGCTGACAATATAATGAAATAAACATTAATGTAGACACTAGTCTTGTTGAAGCTGACAACATAATAAAATAAACATTAATGTAGACACTAGTCCTGCTGAAGCTGACAACATAATAAAATAAACAATAATGTAGACATTAGTCTTGCTGAAGCTGACAACATAATAAAATAAACATTAAAGTAGACACTAGTCTTGTTGAAGCTGACAACATAATAAAATAAACATTAATGTAGACACTAGTCTTGTTGAAGCTGACAACATAATAAAATAAACATTAATGTAGACACTAGTCGTGTTGAAGCTGACAACATAATAAAATAAACATTAATGTAGACACTAGTCTTGCTGAAGCTGACAACATAATAAAATAAACATTAATGTAGACACTAGTCCTGCTGAAGCTGACAATATAATAAAATAAACATTAATGTAGACACTAGTCTTGCTGACAATATAATAAAATAAACATTAATGTAGACACTAGTCTTGCTGAAGCTGACAACATAATAAAATAAACATTAATGTAGACACTAGTCTTGCTGAAGCTGACAATATAATAAAATAAACATTAATGTAGACACTAGTCTTGCTGAAGCTGACAATATAATAAAATAAACATTAATGTAGACACTAGTCTTGCTGAAGCTGACAATATAATAAATTAAACATTAATGTAGACACTAGTCTTGCTGAAGCTGACAACATAATAAAATAAACATTAATGTAGACACTAGTCTTGTTGAAGCTGACAATATAATAAAATAAACATTAATGTAGACACTAGTCTTGCTGAAGCTGACAATATAATGAAATAAACATTAATGTAGACACTAGTCTTGTTGAAGCTGACAACATAATAAAATAAACATTAATGTAGACACTAGTCCTGCTGAAGCTGACAACATAATAAAATAAACAATAATGTAGACATTAGTCCTGCTGAAGCTGACAACATAATAAAATAAACATTAATGTAGACACTAGTCTTGTTGAAGCTGACAACATAATAAAATAAACATTAATGTAGACACTAGTCGTGTTGAAGCTGACAACATAATAAAATAAACATTAATGTAGACACTAGTCTTGCTGAAGCTGACAACATAATAAAATAAACATTAATGTAGACACTAGTCTTGCTGAAGCTGACAACATAATAAAATAAACATTAATGTAGACACTAGTCTTGTTGAAGCTGACAACATAATAAAATAAACATTAAAGTAGACACTAGTCTTGTTGAAGCTGACAACATAATAAAATAAACATTAATGTAGACACTAGTCTTGTTGAAGCTGACAACATAATAAAATAAACATTAATGTAGACACTAGTCTTGCTGAAGCTGACAATATAATAAAATAAACATTAATGTAGACACTAGTCTTGTTGAAGCTGAAAACATAATAAAATAAACATTAATGTAGACACTAGTCCTGCTGAAGCTGACAACATAATAAAATAAACATTAATGTAGACACTAGTCTTGCTGAAGCTGACAACATAATAAAATAAACATTAAAGTAGACACTAGTCTTGTTGAAGCTGACAACATAATAAAATAAACATTAATGTAGACACTAGTCTTGCTGAAGCTGACAACATAATAAAATAAACATTAATGTAGACACTAGTCCTGCTGAAGCTGACAATATAATGAAATAAACATTAATGTAGACACTAGTCCTGCTGAAGCTGACAATATAATGAAATAAACATTAATGTAGACACTAGTCTTGCTGAAGCTGACAACATAATAAAATAAACATTAATGTAGACACTAGTCCTGCTGAAGCTGACAATATAATAAAATAAACATTAATGTAGACACTAGTCTTGATGAAGCTGACAACATAATAAAATAAACATTAATGTAGACACTAGTCTTGCTGAAGCTGACAACATAATAAAATAAACATTAATGTAGACACTAGTCTTGCTGAAGCTGACAACATAATAAAATAAACATTAATGTAGACACTAGTCTTGCTGAAGCTGACAACATAATAAAATAAACATTAATGTAGACACTAGTCTTGCTGAAGCTGACAACATAATAAAATAAACATTAAAGTAGACACTAGTCTTGTTGAAGCTGACAACATAATAAAATAAACATTAATGTAGACACTAGTCTTGCTGAAGCTGACAACATAATAAAATAAACATTAATGTAGACACTAGTCCTGCTGAAGCTGACAATATAATGAAATAAACATTAATGTAGACACTAGTCCTGCTGAAGCTGACAATATAATGAAATAAACATTAATGTAGACACTAGTCTTGCTGAAGCTGACAACATAATAAAATAAACATTAATGTAGACACTAGTCCTGCTGAAGCTGACAATATAATAAAATAAACATTAATGTAGACACTAGTCTTGATGAAGCTGACAACATAATAAAATAAACATTAATGTAGACACTAGTCTTGCTGAAGCTGACAACATAATAAAATAAACATTAATGTAGACACTAGTCTTGCTGAAGCTGACAACATAATAAAATAAACATTAATGTAGACACTAGTCTTGCTGAAGCTGACAACATAATAAAATAAACATTAATGTAGACACTAGTCTTGCTGAAGCTGACAACATAATAAAATAAACATTAATGTAGACACTAGTCTTGCTGAAGCTGACAACATAATAAAATAAACATTAATGTAGACACTAGTCTTGCTGAAGCTGACAACATAATAAAATAAACATTAAATACATGTACTGTGGTAAAACAAAGGAATGATCAAGCTTACCTGTAAATATACCTAGCTTATTATTGTACATTTTTTTTTGGTACTTGTTGACCAAAACGCAAAAACCTCACTTTATAAGATAGCACTGTAGAGGCCCTAAAATCTTCTATTAATTGAGTGAGTGAGCGATTGTTATTTAACCCCTAATGAGCAATTTTTCAGCCTTATCATGGTGAGAACAAGTTACATTTAAAGAAATGATAATGATGTCTTCTTTGTACTAGATCACCACGCTTGTTTGATTTTTATAGTGCTGATTCACTGAAACAGTCCGCGGGTAAACATGTCACCCCATTCCGACACATTATTCTGATTCCGAGCCAACCAGTCTTTGCTCTTTCTCCTTAATATTGTGAGCTTAACAGAAAAGCTACCAATTTACTAGTCTTTGGTTTGACCCAACTGGGTTTAAACCCCACGATCAACCACATCGAGGCGAGCATGTTAGCCATTACCTCACCGATGTGGTTCATTTAATTGAAAATCTCAATATATGTGATAGCATTATATAATACACTAAAATGTTCTCGTTCTGTGTGTCAGCACTGAGAGTATCAGAACATTATCAGATACCCAACCATGCATATTTGAACATTGTATAAAAAGGTTAGAAAATTAGCTTTGACAAATGACATGAACATTTGCTATCTTATTAATGTATTGCTCTGTTCATCACAGCCTCCTGCAAATCTTAAGCAATATTGATTAATAAAGCCATATGTATTTTTTTTGGTCTGCTATAACTTGATCAACCCTTTTAAACTACAAACTGCCTGTACCCAGGATTTCAAAAAATTGTTAAGATTCTTAACATTAAATATGTAGATATTTTGAAAAAATTATATCTATCCACTTTTGTTATTAGTTATACCTACAATAATCTATGAAACATGTATGATATTATGGCATCAGGAAGTACATACAAACATGAGGAGACAATATAATAATATATTAATATTAGGATGTACATACAAAACTACAATTTTTCAAAATATTTTCCTGAAGTCAATTTATGTCCATTTTTTTTTTTTTCAACAAAAGCAGAATTAAATATGGTGTTAATCTATAATTTCAATGTAAAAAATTTCAGAATGCACAAGTTACTGGTAAACACAAAACTGAATCAAAACACAAAACACCTATAGTATTTTTGTGGACAAATAATTTAAGGCCATGATTTGAAAAACAAGCTCTTAAAAATCATTTGAAAATAACTATTATACAGATATACAACATACTTTTCTGCTTTTGTTGATAGTAATAATAGTTACTGTCAATTAAAATATGAAATTTACCAAAAAAATTATTACTGTAAAATAAGGAATTTACCAGTATCAATAGTCATCTGTAGGTTTTTTTTACTTACCATGAGCAACATGGTTTCCTTGTTTTCCACCAGATATTATCTTTTTCATTTTTTCGTAACATGCAAAATAAAGAGCGTGAGCAGGACCTGCCCCTCCTACGACAGCACTAGCTCCACGAATGGTGTTACGTACTCCTTCATAACGTATTATCTTGTATAAAGCGTCAGTGATACTTCTGTAATCAGCTTTTGGATCAGGTATAAGACATTGCATTCGGGTCTACAATAAAAACAAGTAAGTAATGTTATACATTGTGTTAAAGAAATTCACCTGGGGACAATTGAGAATCCCATTGTTTTACATTATATGACTACAGGATAAACTTAAGACTTTGTTTATTAAACAAATGTATACTGATAAAAAGTTTAAATGTAACAGTGCCTGCTGTTACACAAAATACCAACTGTAACATGTATATGATTGAAACCACATGTATGTACATGTATCATGTTTGTGTTGATTGTCCCTCTGACTCTACAATTGGCATTAAAATATCAGACAAAAATTTTCTGCATTATCAATATCATGTGTACTATAATCTGACCGACCCACAAACACTAACCCTTCCAAAAATTGTTTATCAGAAATTCCAAGGGTAAGTTTTACATTAGGTCATCCATTAAAAAACTACTGGTTTGCTGAAAATAGATCCTTCCCCAAAAAAATTATAAGGGGTTTGAAGAACAAATATTTGTGTTGCTATGTACAAATGTACGTGTGTGTGTATATTTCGACTACAAAAATGTGTACTTAGAATTCTCGGAAGAAAACAAGCCTAGCTACTGGTACCTACATGTAGGTACCCACTTCTCAAATTGTGGTTACAGAAACAGCAAACTCTTTTATAAGCATGGTCTACAAGTACATGAAACAAACACGCTTTTTAATCACAAAAAAGTCTTCAATAGTTGCAGTAATATGTAAATGTATACCCCCCTTTCTATGCAACCTCAATGTGTACTTTGTGTCCCACCTACATTTAACCTTCAAAATGATTTTATTTCACCTTTATTTTACTTTTAAATAGTAACAATACTAACATATCCTGTAAGCTCCCTGCAATAACTTGTCAATTATGTCTTCTTTATTAAAACAAATTTAGGATGAAACGAACATTTAGTTACGTTTATTTGTATAAAATTATATCCTGTTTATTTGTATAATATACACTGGGCAAAATAATATTCAAGGTCACAATAAAATGCATTCCACAAAATAATCTTTAGTGTTTTCTAGATTTTAAGAACCATAATACTGGAAAAACATCACTTTGATGTGTACTTTCACAGAAGAATAAGGGGACCTAAATAAATGGCTGAAGTAATGGTAGTTAGGACATTTCACAGTAGCCGGGCACCAGGCAAATTGCATTTTCACTCTGGCTACTTTGTTTTCAAAAATGAAAATGTCAAAGTGAAAGTAAAATATGGCATTGTTTTGCTTGCTGGTTTTGCAAGATCCCCTTTCTACTTTAGCATTATCATTATCACCTCCTACTTGAAAATGAGTGGAATGCCATGGGGATGGGTAGTTTACACTGATGACTTCTGTCAAAACAACCTATAAATCTATAACACCACTGAATTGGGTTCACGATTCTATTACCACCTCAAGTGTTATATGTATCATTAGGGTTGATAGACACCAACACAGGGGTTTCAACAGTAACATTCTTATAACTCTCCAGGCTTTTCTCTCCCAAACAGCTTGATAGTTAATATAGCTGATTATTTTAAGAATCTAATGTAATTAAATCTACATTGTACACACATAATTATTACTCTGAAAATGGGATGATTTGCTTTTCTACAAAGAATTAAAGAAGGTTACAGCACAGACTTCAAGTTCATGTGCAACTGTCAACAAATGTTATAGAAAAGAGGGTATTACTTAGATCTCATTTTTCCCAAACCAAACACTCACAATGCACTGCTGCATACAATCAGTCTTCATGTTAACCCACTTGCCTGAAGCCCGTGACAAGTAAAACTGGATTCGGACAAGTGAAAATTATGAAAGAATTTGTTTAAACAAATAGAAAATTTTAATTTGGCTTTCGGGCAAGACTAATGCATATAAATGCAAGCTCAGAGAAGGGCTAACAATGATAACAATTGTCATGGTGAAATTGATATGGCTACCCAAAAACTTATCTGAAAATATAACATTAATTTTGTACATGTTCTTACTTGATTATAACAAAGTGTAGATGTTTACTAAATACAGCAAATACAATAGTATTGTTGGAAGGTTCATAGTTTGTATTTTAATAAACATAAATAGGTTTACATGCAGAAAATTTTGGACAAGTATAATGACAGTCACACTTATTAAATCTAAATTCAATATACATTTTTGGTACCAAATCTTGAAAAATGTTACTTGTGTGATGCAGAAAATTATGAAAAAATATATGTATGCATTAATCTAAAATTTGTTGCACTTTAAAATTGTGCAAGTTAAATATTTATATCATGATTTTTGAAAATCAAATAATATTGAGTGGATTGTGGGAAAGGAACTTGTTGATTTCTGGTTGAGAAATGAATATCTTTGAAACACTTGAAGGCAAAATGCCTAAAAAAACTTGCATTTAAGCATGTCATATAATTAATCAACGGTTGATTAATGAACCAATCAAAAACATTAATTAAAATAACAACACTTTAAGAATAAAACCCTTGAACATGCCTTATCTGATATTATAAGTTTCTCAATTCTTTTGGTACCAATTATTCATTGGTAATTCTCTAAAAATTAGTACGGTACCTTTATTTATTTCTGGTTGACCACTAGAGATCAAAAGGCGGTAGTATATTTTTTTATCTCAATACAGGGATTTTTCAGCCATCTCCATTCCCAATGACAATTACCCTGTTTTTATTCCCAATTTGCTGTTATGAATTCCCAAATTGCAATTCTAATTTTGCATTTGAGTTTCATTTAAACAGTCATTCATTGACGTTTTCAAGCCGTAAAAGCTTTTGAAAACGAAAGTGAAATTAGGCTAACAATTTCCGGATCTTTTCCGTGTTTGAAACCATATTTGCGTTATTAGAACGCTTGGGTCTCAAAAACACTTTGTAATAAAGCTTTTCTGTTCTTTACATTCAAGTGTCATTTTGACATTGACAATAAATGATAATTACAGATTAATACATGGGCATTTCCATATTGGCCTGGTTATCATCCCAAGACCCCCATATTGGCCCGAGATGCAGTTGAGGGCCAATATGGGTCGAGGGATAATAACCAGGCCAATATGGAAATGCCCATGTATTAAACTATTTATTACATACTTCCGACATCGAGAAAAGAGACACCCATATTGGCCTGAGACAAAGTCGAGGCCCGTATTGGCCAGGTCCAATATGGAAATGATCTTGTAGTAATCCAATAACCGGTTATTTTCCCGGGGTGTGAAAATATGGACAGTTTACTTCCGGTCATATTGGTCATACAAAAATGTCTTTATTTGAACTAAGTATGTAATAAATTGGATTATTAATTAACTTTGATTTATTAGCCTTTATATGATCAAATCTGTCAATACAATATAAAAACTTTCATTGGGCCAATACGGCAAAAACCAGTCCAATACAGATATTTTCCGTATTGCCCAATTCCAGTCAGTCCAATAACAGCTAGATCGGAATCCGCTAGACATTTCAACAACTGCAAGGAGAAGTTCTGAGAAATATTGGACTTGTTAATTAATAAAGGTATCATTACGTGTAGTTTTTCATATTGACCTAGTTATAGGTCCTCGGTCTGCTGTATTGGATTTCGGCTGCAACTCAGGCCAATACAGCAGGCCTCGGACCTATAACTATGCCAATATGAAAAACATCACGTAATAATACTATAATAATGCCGTCCCACAATGGAAAATATTACTTGAAGAAACCACCAAAATCAAACAACAGTGACTGCAAGTCTATTAAATCTTTCTTTTCTAAAATGAACAACAGTAATACCGGCAGTAGTAGCTCTAGCAGTCCTCTGGATGAAAATTCAAACAATGATCGTGCTGATACAAATTTACAAAATGAAAATGAAGGTGCAACAAATTTAACTGTCAGTGCATCAACAGAATGCCAAGCAGAACTTATTTCTGATCCAAAAAAATGACAGTAGCAGCAGTCCTCCAAATGAAATTTCAAACAATAATTCTTCTGATACAAATTGGCATACATAATGTATCAGTTGCAATACACAGTTACAGTTTATTAAGTGTTTAATCAGCCATGCTGGAGTAGTAAATAATCACAATTTTATAATACATTATCATACATTAATTTATCAGTTCACAATAACATCAATATTAATGCTACAAGAACATAAAGTAATTTTCCCAAAATTACTATTTTGTCGATGAAAATTTTCCAAACAGACAAAAAATGCCATTTTCCAAAATACCCTGAGCTCTTTATGGTATAAAATGTGTACTTAGGATTTTTTGATAAACATGGCCAAATCCAACATGGCTTCACATGCTGATGGATATAAAAAAATTCTGCACATTGTAAACACGTTCCGTGTAGCACACTTACACACTCTACTAATGAAGATCTTCTTAACATAAAGCGCAAAGGTGATCTTAAATCTTGTACCCTCTCTCGTACGTCCGATACCACTGAAACCCGGAACCTGTGTGTAATAAATTCCTTTTTATTAGCTTGTTCTACTTATATTGATATTTTCAAATTTATTAAATCTCTTCTGACACACTGACAAGAAAAAAAATTTATGTGGTAATTAACTTTTGAGATCTCGTAAGGAACAACGAGAGTTCGATTGTATCCAGAGGTAGAACCAGGTTCGGAAGTGGATACGAAAACTGTCCGGAGTTTGCGATTGAATGAGACTAGATTCGACCCTAAAAAAAGTCGTCCCCAATATATCTCGGCCCAAAAAATCTCAACACTATTTTGATGCACTGGATGAGCGTGAAATTGGCAGATAATTTTCAGATTCGCGAGCATTCATGGCCGTGCCTGTTTCATATTACTGTTTAGTGTTTCAACTTTTAATTTTCAAATTCTGTAAATGTTTTCTTAAACCAAAACTTATTTGAGTTAAGAAGGGATTATATCAGTCTTCGAAATTAGGCGGTAGTCCGATGCCTGTGGCGTGTAAAATTGTACACGGGCGTATAAAATGAGTACCGGTAGTTCCACAAGTCCGACGGGCCTGTGAAAAAAAAGTCATATACACATTTTGTAGTTTCAAAAGTTGAATTCATAAGATATTGTGTGTAGATATTTAGTTTATTATTCTCCGTTTTCAGTTGCTGCCGAGTCAATGCAAAAAATGGGTAGGCAAACAAGTCCTTTTAAGAATTTCCGATATTCGAAATAGATTTAGGTGTGTCTGTTTTTTGCAATTTGATTGGTTGATATTTTTACCATCATGTAGGTTTTAAAAAAGGACGAGAAGCAGGGCTCACGTTAGAGGGCGAAGTAGTTGCCTTGTGAAGGTTGACTTCGATTTCTCGTTGGTCAAAAGCGAAGTTCAAGTAGCCTTGTAATTTTGAAGAGTCACCCTATGTTGCCCGCGTATTTTTGCCACGTGCCATTTATGAAAATATCGACATCATGTTTATTGAATTCTATGGTATTCATTAAGTATTTTGAAAGTGACTTTCTTGAAAAGTAATCCATTTCGGTTTAAAGAAACTTTAATTTCGTTCAATATCAAATAAAAATGGCACCACGCGCGAGAAAGGGGACGCAATCAAGACACTGTGCTACGGGAAATGTTGATCGAAGCTACTTTTAACCAAGCAAACTTTTGATTTATTTTTTTTCTCAATCCTGTGACATAAAGTCTGAGTTCTCATATATAATATGTTCATATTTGAGAAGGTTGGTCATTCAAAATTCGTTGAAATGCACGGAGACACTTCAGATTTTTTTCGATCCGCTTCCAAATCTGATCAATATTTTTTATTAATTGTGATCTATTTATAGAACTGTTGCTGACAGACCTGTGTCTACGTTAATACCTCTGCAGTTAGAAAATAGACTTTGAACTACAGTACTGGTAGTTTTGTTCCATTGTTGCACTCTGATTTGAGGTCTGACAAATAATAATTACAATCTTTACTTGCTTCAGTTTATGACTGTCAGTGTCAATATACATGTTCGTGCTATACATTGTATTTACATTCCATAGCTACAAAAATGTATTTATATATAGTTGGACCGTTGAGCAAATTGGCATATACATATTTCTTCTGCTAAAGGCTACAAAGTGACAAACATGACTTTTTGCATTTTATGTGGTATTAATTCAAAGCATAGTGATCTTTAAAAAAAAAAGGGAGGTACATATTAAAAATTATCACCAAATCAAATTATATGTCACACGCAATGATGACATCACAAGTTTTTGTTACAAGAGTCTTATAACAATATTGGTTGTGATGATGAGGAGGAGGTGGACAGTGATGATATGGAATATACTGAGGATGCTACTGACAATATGATTTTATCATTTTCAGGAGATTAATATAAACATGAATCCAAAATAAAGTGTCTTTTTGTTTTTTTTGTTTGCATTCTGGTCTCACCTAATGCATAATTGACATGTCCACATAATATTTGGTACATCATCATATTTTGAGCTTTGGTGGTTTGAATTAATAGTCATTATTGTAGTTTTCAAATTCGGGCCTGTAAATATTTGAATTTGCAGGCCTGGTGGGCTTGTAAGGTAAAAAGTTAAGCGTGAAGACTGTTATATAAGTAAAACTACTTCAAACAAGTAAACAGAACACACAAGTAGTTAATTTTGAGCAGATAAGATGCAATTAATCTACATGATTTAAATACACCCATCTCCTCATGAATCTCCTATTTCTTAACCCCACGAGAGTTCTCTCCCTTTACGTTATTTCGTCACCAAATTATGTAACATGTAATTTTAAAGCAGTTAAATTGGCTAAAATTGTGACAGTTTGCAATATTTTTTATCACTGGTTTTTAATTCTATATCCAGATTTAAAACGTAGACGGTTAAATTTGTATTGCACAATGCAAGGTTAAACTTTTAACTTGTACTTTACGTCTTTAAAGCGTCTATCTGACATTGACGAACAAACATTTCAATAAAATAAATAAATCCAGAAGAAATCTTGTAGATTTAGAAGATATGAATATTAATTTATAATCCAGCACCTTAACACAATCCACTGGGTACATCACACTGTGCTCTAGAATTCCGGCCGCAGCACCAGCGACCATGTGATGCCCGCTGGTACTGGTTGGTGGTAAACTTTCATATTGGTCTTGATCGTCCATAGCCCAGTATAAAAGTAGTTTTGTTTGATAACACTGATGGTCTTCTAAAGTCACATTATCAGTTTGTGACCTATAAATGACTGAAACATTAAGAAACTGTATATAATTCCTTAGGTGCTTAACACAACATGTGGCACAAAGTAAACATCCAACTGATGACGTGTAATTTACAAACCAATATCGGACCGGTATCCGGCACATGATATACGTGATTGAATCCCTTGAATCCTGGTATCTCCTGAAAGTGGACAGAGTATTTATCAGTTTTATGTTTAAAAGTGTCAATTTATCAATTTTGCAGAAAACAATTAACAAAACTAGCAAATCTCCTCATGCATTCGCAATGGTGGTCGGTAAAAAGTGTAGTCTGGTACTCGTGACCCCTCGGATTTTTTTGTTTACAAACAAATCCTAGGGGTCACGGGTACCTGACTATAAAAAGTGTAACCCGAACCGGAAATTGACGGAAATGTCCCGAACCGGAAATCTTTTATTGTTGATATCTTCTTTAATTTTACGATGTTTTTCAAAAACTTTTTCAATTATTGTGTATTTTTATATACTTGAAACACATAGATTATAATAAGATGTCGAAATATATTCAAAAAGTTGAAAGGTGCAGTTTTCTGATATCAAGGTCGGTAAAATGTGTAACCCGAACCGGAAATCTTTTATTGTTGATATCTTCTTTAATTTTACGATGTTTTGCAAAAACTTTTTCATTTATTGTGTATTTTTGTATACTTGAAACACATAGATTATAATAAGATGTCGAAATATATTCAAAAAGTTGAAAAATGCAGTTTTCTGATTTCAAGGTCGGTAAAATGTGTAACCCGAACCACAAAGGTAGATAACTCTGTTCTTCCCGAACCGGAAATCTTTTCTTTAATTACGAGGTTTTTATTGGAAAACCGTGTATTTTTACACTTAAAACGTATAAATCATGATAATTTCTATTAATACATTTTGTTTTACCTTACTGGAATTTAATCAATATATATTGTAATTCAATGCACTATCATGACAGTTAGAAGCCTTAGAATATACGAAACATGAAGGCGCCCAAGTCAACAGGTCAATTAATCTTGACAGTTGAATGTATTCATCTTGTGTATTGATAGCATGATAAAAAGTTTCAAAAATGATAATTGACAAGCTATGTGTTTATCAGTCGGAAAGCAAACTCATTAATGGCGTAGCTTGTAAAACCACGGGTCACGTGATTCTCATTTGAAAACGTTGACATGTTCGTCGGTCATGAAAATTGTAGAACAAAGACCTCGTTTATTTATACCGTAGAAAATATCGAAACGTCTTATATTGTTTTCTTTTCAGCAATAATTACTTCTACGATTTGTTTATTAGATTTGAGTTAAAACGGGAGATTACTATTAAAATTTTGATGATTTAGAGGGTGACCCCCTCGATGGAATGCCGCCATCGCATTGAAATAAAATGCAAATATATTAGGTTTGCAGTAGAGTGACATTCCCAAACTTCACACTGCGCTAGGTTATATATTTATTTAACGAAATGTTTCTCTGGTACACGTTTTTATTCATTAATAAAAAATTGTGTCAGCTTTTAGTGCCGAAAAATTGTCAGCCAAGAAAGATACCTCCGTACCATCACATTGAAATAAAATGCAAATATATTAAGTTTGCAGTAGAACGACATTCCCAAACTTCACACTGTGCTAGGTTATATATTTATTTAACGAAATGTTTCTCTGGTACACGTTTTTATTTATTAATAAGAGTTTCTGTCAGCTGTTAGTGCCGAAAATTATTCCGATTCAGAAAAATTGTCAGTCAAGAAAGATAACTCCGTATGAATTTCCGTATTTATGAGAACATCTGCTGTAGCTGTCAAGCACTAAGATCATTACAGAAGGATAGTATTACTGAGGCAACACGAGGGGAAGAGCCAAGTAAGTGTTTAGCTGTTGAAAAACAACCCATTAAAATTGTTGCAAACAAAATTGGAAATAAGCAAAAATGTGCATTAAGTAAAACAACAAACGAATTGATAGATACGAATGATCATGGTGATAAACATAATGTTAATTATGAAGAAACACATCTTAAGGAATATGGGCAACCGAATTTAAGTGGACAAAACATAAGTATACAGGATGGAGAATCGCCTAGTAGGAGGAACATACATGAAAATACACCTGTCAACATGAATAGTAATATCTTAAAACAAGAAATAGACTACTTAAAACAAAAATTGATACATAGAGATAAAACTATTAAACAGAAAGACAGTCAAAGTTATAAACTCCAAACAGAAATGTCTGCACTTAAAAAAGAATTATCAACTAGCAGAGCATATGCAATCAAGCTTGAAAACGACATTCGTGATGTTGAACACTCTTTAAAAATACAAAAACAGAAACAAGGCATGAATGATGCAAGGGCAGATAATAGTGAAAAACAACATTCAAACTATAATCAGCCCGACAATGAAAGTATGAAAAGTTGGGTACTAGAACAGAGAATCAGGCAGCTAGAATTAGAAGTATTAAGACAGGACAACAAACTAAATAATTTAAGTGATAAAATGATAGATCTGAGAATAGATAATAGTAATATGAAAACAATTCAATACCGTAAACCAAACCGAAAGAACAAGCAAAAACCCAAAACTGGAGTTAAAAGGTATGAGGAAGTATTGATTAATGAGAAATATGATAATGAATATGATAACTATTGCCCTAGACAGGAACCTACTGAAGTACATAAAGAAAGGCCTCCTCAACAAATCGTAAATAGAAAACGAACAATGAACAGTGATTTCTATGACCTAAGACTAGAAACACCAGATGACTACGACGAAGTCAGCGCATGTCATGACATGATGAGAAAACGTAGTAATAACATACCGCCCAGATTTCAGAGATTACAGAAGGAAAAACAGGAAGCAAGTAAGAAAGAAAATTATCCGACACAAAACAATGAGCAGATTCAAAGTCAGCATTTTTTAGACCAACAATGGGCCTGGAGAAATCGACCCCAACCATTTCGCCCACATTATATAAATTAGATGATGTACATAGTATACTGAATGTTTTATCTTTTAACATTGAAGGCTTTATGTCTAACAAGGTTTATCTGGATATGTTGATGAAGAGAGCTGATATAATTTTGTTGCAAGAACACTGGTTACATAGTTGTGAAAAACATTCCCTTCAGGAATATATGATCAATTTCTCATGTCATACAAAATGTTTTGATGATGATATAATTCAGGACCCACTAGAAAGGAGGAGAGGACATGCCGGAGTGGCAATATGTTTTAAAAATAAACTACAAAATTTTATTGAACCCTTACCGGATGGAGGAAATAGAGTAATAGCAATTCGTTTAAATGTAATACAACCTTTTATTTTAGTCTGTGTTTATATGCCAACTCGAGGAGGTAATGCGACACTCGATGACTATAAGGCAGTCCCTGATGAACTTAGTGAAATTATAGAGAAGTATAGAAGTACATATGACATAATTATTGGAGGTGATATGAATGCCTCCTTACATAGGTCTGATCGTAATATTACTCACGACACTGTTTTTAAGGAATTTTTGGAAGCTAACGGGCTGAAGTTACCAGATATGTGTAAAAAGCAAAGTTCTTTTTATCATTTTAATAACAGAGATAAGTCACAGATCGACTATTTTGTTGAAAATAATCTAAGAGTAAAAAAATATTGGACATTTGAAAGAGAATTCACAAATTTATCAACACATGATCCGATTATAGTGACAGTAGCATGCAAACTGCAGAGGATTGATATCAACTCTCAAAGACATGAGAACATAAGAGTGAAGTGGGACAAAATTGATAAGGAACAATATAGAATTTTATTAGAAGAAAATATGAAAGATATAGCCCAGATAGTACAAACAAAAGATGATAAACCCCAAAACATTGATAATATAATTACTGAATTTTCTAATATAATGGTTAAAACTGCTGAACAACTCTGCCCTAAACGTAAATGTAAAAAGAAAAGGAAAAGGGATTGGACACCTGATATGACGACAATCATGAAAAAGGGAAAATTTTTACTGGAAATGGAAGCAAGAAGGTAACATAGACAATAGGGAAAGTGCAAATTACAAAAATATGAGAGAACAAAAGAAAAAACTTCGCTCTGCCCAACGTAGATTGGCAGCTGCCAAAAGAGACAACACCTATACTAGAATTATGAACCTAAATGAGCGAAATGATAAACAATTCTGTGCATTAGTAAACAGACAACGGTGTGTGAGAACTGTAAATACACCAATCTTGAAAATAGATGATAAAACTTTTAATAATCCAGTGACAGTATTGGATGCTTGGGCAGATTATTTTGAAGACTTAGCCACTCCATCAGAACAGCAGTCCTTTGACAGTACTTTCTTAGCGCTGGTGAATGATGACGTTGATATATTTACTGAGATATTTAGCAAATATAGACAACCTATGCAGGAAGTAACTGAGGAAGAACTAAGCGAATGCATCTCAACTTTTAAAAATGGAAAAGCACCGGATGAATCCAAAATTACTATTGAACATCTTAAGTATGGAGGAAATTCAACTATCATCATATTGACAAAATTAGTAAACATAATTTTTCAAAATGCAGAAATTCCAAACACATTGAAAACTGGTATTGGATGTCCGATTTTTAAAAACGGAGGTAAACCGAAGGAAGATCCAAATTCCTACCGCCGCATTACGGCCACAAGTGCTATTGGAAAGATCTTAGAAAAACTACATTTATCTCGAAACCAATCCTCTATCCGACGTCAGCAGAGCCACCTACAAAAAGGATTCACGAAAGGAGAATCTCCATCTATAGCTGGACTTGTTTTAACCGAATTAAATATCGAGGCAAAAGAGAAACGGAATCCCGTCTATATAGCTCTAACTGATGCTAAAAAAGCATTCGATAAAGTATGGCACGAAGGTCTTTACAGGGAAATGCATAAAATGAACATATATGGTGATAATTGGCTTCTGTAAGGAATGGTACCAAAATCTCACTACTAAAGTTAAATAGGAAGGGCAGATTTCACGTGGATTTGAAGAAAAGCAAGGAGTAAGACAGGGAGGTGTATGGTCACCAACAGCATATAAAGTTTTCATAAACTCTCTTCTTAAAATATATGAAGAAAATAAAATTGGATGTCATATTGGATCCATTTTTTGTGGAGTACCAACTGTAGCTGATGATGTAACACTAATAGCAAATGACCCACATGACCTTCAAACTATGTTAAACATACAGATGGATCATGCTAACAAACACAGATACATTGTTAGTGACCAAAAATCCTGTGTGTTGAAGATCAGGGATAAAACACATTGTACATGGACTATGAATGACAAAAATCTAAATATGCCAGCAAACGCAACTCACTTGGGAATCAGAAGAGACACCTCCTCAAAATTTGGAGTAAAACTGGTTGTACCAGACAGAATACAAACTGCACGCAAAACAGTATACGCATTGATGGGGGCAGGTTTGCATGGGATGAATGGAATAAATCCAATGGTCTCAATACACATGATCAAATGCTTTGTACTTCCCAGACTACTGTATGGACTGGATGTGATAAGACTTACTAAAACTGACATTAAAAATCTTTCAACATATTTTGTACAATTACTAAAACAAATTCAACATCTTCCTGTCCGTACATCAACAGCAGCAGTACTAATTCTAGCTGGACAAATACCAATAGAAGCTGAACTCCACAAACGAATGCTCTCCTTATTCAGAAATATTGTTGAAAATAAAGGATCTATGGAATATAATATTGCTTTCAGACAACTTGCAATAAAACCTGAGGACTCAAACAGCTGGTTTATACAAATAGTGAAAGTAACAGAAATGTATAATTTACCGTCACCTAGAGACATCCTCAACCCTGTACCTAATAAGGCAATTTGGAAAAGAACTGTATATACAGCAATTAATGAATACTGGAAAGATCAATTAGTGAAAGATGCTACAACAAAATCTACACTAAAACTGTTCAACTTTGAGGAATTTGAAATAGGTAAAATACATAACATTTGGAAAAGTTGTGGTTCAGATTTATATGCAGTTAAAAGAGCATGTGTTAAATCTAAAATAGTTTGCGGAACATACACACTTCAAGCTGATCGAGCTAGATTTAATGGACAAAAAACTACCTCCAGGTGCCCTCTTTGCTTCAAAGAACCTGAAGATACAAAACACTTCTTACTAAAGTGCATCATACTAAATGATACACGATCAAAATTCATCAAGAAACTGAGGGACCTGTTAGAATTGAAATTATTGAAACCTCTCGTATTTGAACTATTTGAAGGTGATGATAATCTTCTGCAGTTAATTGTTGACTGCACTAAGTTCCATTTTCTGAATGAATTATATACCGATATTGAAAGATTAACCAGTAGTATGTGCTTTGCACTACACCTGAAAAGGTCAAATTTAATTGGGTAGATGTTTAAATGAAGTCATGATCTTATGTTAGTTACAGAGGAACATTATTGTGTTGAACATTGGTGACATGAGAGTGATGGAGGTGTATGTATATGTATATAATCCTTACTTATGGATGATTTTATATTTTACCATAACTATGGACATCAATGGATGTATTTTAGATTTTACCACAAAATGTGCACAGATGATATGTCTTTTAGATTTTACCACAATTATGCATCTTAGTTTTTACCACATTTTTGAGTTTTATATTTTACCACAATTATGTGAATCGATGGATGTGTTTTAGATTTTAACACAATTATGTGCAACGATGGAGGTATCCTAGATTTTATCACTTTTTAAATTTAGCCGTGAATTTTACCAAATCTATGTGTCTGATTTTACCACACCCATGTGCCTTAGATTTTAACATAATTGTGTGCATCAATGGATGTGTCTCAGATTTGATTACTATTATATGCATCGATGGATGTTTATTATTCAAAGTGCGTGTGTTATGACATACTCTTTTAAAAAATGTTCCACATCCCGTATAAAGTATATAATATAGTGTGATAAAAAAATTCATAAGAAATATAAACTACACTTCGATAATGGATGAAGATCCATTGATGAAGTAGTTCTCCTGACAAAGGCGGCAACATACAGAGAAGGTAACAGGTAACTAACCTAATGACTTAAAAACACGCTGTGCACAAATGTTAATGCTGATGCAGGCTGCTATTTTAATAGCATATGCATATAATTAACTACAAATTTTGGAAAATACAAACATTTATATATGGTCTCCTATTCCCAAAAGAAAGGATAGGCGACTAAAATTTACAAGTCCACCGGTTTTATTCTAGCAATTCAAGAAAAAACATTTCTATATCCTTTTGATGAATCATGAACAGAACTCGTGTATTTTTTTTCTAGGCATGAAAATAAAATTCAATATAAAGATAAAAAAAATGTATAAATATTTAAAGAAAATGTATACAGTCATCTGTCAAAAGTATTGGGAAATGTAAAAAAAATCCGTATATAATCAACCAAAACCATATTTTTTCAAAAAAATATTGTGAAGTAATTTCTGGATAGATTTTAACAAATTTTACACCAAAACATTCAGAATTGTCAATATTGTCATTATGTTGTTATGAGTTATTTTTATTTGTACATAATTTAAACACAACAAATAAAAATTGATTTTGATTTTCCTATATATTTCAACTAAAAATAAAACCTAAAAATTAACAATCATGGAAAAATTATGTACAAATAAAAACCACTCGTATAAAGATTTGAGCAAATAAACAAACAAAATATAGACAATTCCGAATGTTTTGGTGTAAAATTTGTTACAATCTATCCAGAAATGATTTCACAATAATTTTTTGAAAAAAATATGGTTTTGGTTGATTATATAGGGATATTTTTTTACATTTCCCAATACTTTTGATAGATGACTGTACATATTAGTTTTCAAGTGTATTTCTTTTCCATAAACTATTAACAGTAACAAGTCCATAAATTTTTATGAAAGTTGAACAAATCCTAAGTACAATGAATTATTAATTTAATAGAAAATGAGATTAAAAAAAAGTATGGGCCAGTCTCCAGGATATGGCAAAACCCAGCTTAATGAACCTCCATATTCTGATTTTAATTTTATTAAATGGTCATAAGATTTCCTGTCCCCAACAACAACTTGATACTGAAGCTTTATCCCAATCTGAAACTTTTTGTGAAGAATATTCAAAGTTTTCAAAACTGTGGCTTTTGAATCTGCTGTCTCATCTAAAACTTCAATTGAACAAAACTCAGATTTTTCAGTGTCAGTTTCAGAAAATGAAAGAAAAGTCTTAAGACCTGGGAGATCTACATGTATACCATTTTCCTGTACCAAATATTTCAGAAAACTGTAAGCTGACAATTTCTTCTCAAAACTTTCCCATGCAAAGGTTTCATCACCCGTTTCCTTGAAATCTTCCAAACTTAAATGGGAGAATTTATTGCCTCTAATGGGAGAGGGTTCAACAATTTTGTCTTCTGGTTCTTTCAGTGATTTAATTAAAGCTGTTTTGTCAACTAAATCTTCAATTTTTTTGTACAAATCTGGCAACAATAAAGCTTTGTTGGATAAAAAGTCACCGACTACAAATTCTAAAACAGGATAAAACAGTAACGTTCAAGATTGTCAGAGTCTACATTGCAATATTCCACCTGATCAAACTGTGAAAACATTTAGTTAACTGGTAGTCATCAGTTTTTGAAAGTTCATTTAGAGAATCATCAGACCTCACAAATTTGTTAAAATTTTTATAACATGTAAGGCATAAAATGGCTTTGCCTGCAGACAATGAACACATACAGGGCCCAGGGTCCCTGCCACTGTGGGCTTCAGAACAGTTAAGTTTTTTGGGGGGCATTAACTACTAGTCAACTATGGTAAAATCAGTCTTGCAAAATACAGTTGTTTAATCAATTAAATATCATATATGCAGTTACATACAGATAACAAATTTAGCCTACTTTCTATTTATAACACACAAACTGGCTGGTTTTTGTTTTCAGAGTCACATTCATTCAATCATTGTATACCTGTTACACCACATAAATTCATAATTCATTTGCAGAAGAAAATCAGGTAAAACTTTATATTTGATAAACTAATTGCCTTTGAAATAATCGCCACATTAGATATGTACAAGATTAACTGACAGCAAACGGGAAAGGAGTCTAAACAAAGTGCATTGACGAGACGGGGGAAAAAGGGGGGGGGGGGGTTTCTTGTAAACTTTCGGTTAAAATATAAAGATATTAATAAATCTAATAAAAGGCAGACATATACACACTACATGGGTGTTTTGGGGGAGAAATGTTCACCAAAATGGGCAAATTTTACACTAAAACAAGGCGAAAATTAAAAAAAACATGCCTTGTCGAATTTTCTTTCAGGAATGATTTCCATTCAGGGTGACGGAATTTCCAGTTGAGAGAGCATTTACTATTGGTTGATGATGCTATATCACTCCTGTATGATCAATTTCATGTCCTAATATAGAATTGTGTCAGCTTTTTCATTGGCCGAAAAATGTAAACAAACCGAACCTCGTGTTTTTACACATTTTAGAATGCACGATTCGAAACACGTTTTTGACTAATATAAACCTCGGTCGCTTATCTGATATAGCCAGTCATTGCAAAATATATATATATATTTTTATAAAAATCACGTTTCTATCACAATTTTGTCTATTTAATACTTTATTTCACGTTTATCCTACAACGACGCGAATGAAAAAAATTGCGGGACTTGTAAAGCGGCACCTAGCGGGAATTTTTTGCGGTTATCGCCCCCTGACTGCGTGGTTTTAGAATCACTAGCCATGTAGCTATAACGGTCAAATCATGGGTTTGCTTTCCGACTGTATTATTTCATTATTTCTTTCCTTTTTTTGTTGTTGAAAAGGGGTGTATATTAATTTTTATTCCGAAATACAGAGGAAGATAACTCTGTTCTTCCCGAACCGGAAATTTTCATTAGGTACAATTATTAAATTGATAAGTTCACTGTGCAAATAAATTGTAATAAACAAGTAATAGTTCATTTCAAATATATTCATCTGCAGAATTTAAGTGTGTTAAAATCATATTTGTTGTAGTTTATTAGAAAATTATAATAAATATTTAAAAAGATTTATTTTAATTTCGGGACAATTTTGAATTTATCCTTTTTTTTTTGTCAATTTACATCATGTATATCTTATTTTTATTTGAGATATTCATCTGCAGAATTACTTGTTGTATTTTATTAGAAAATTATAATAAAATATTTAGTTTTATTTTGATTTCAGGAACATTTTTTTATTTATCTGTTTTGGTCAATTTACAAAACCGATAACTTACTTTTTATTAAAGATATTTATCTGGTGCACCTATTTATCTGTAGAATTTTTATGGTGTTAGATTCATACTTGTTGTATTATAAGTAAATTGTAATAGAATTTTCAAATAATTTCAATTTAATATCAGGAAAATTGTTTATTCTGTTTGGGTTTTTTTTTCTCTCTTCTTTATTTAAATTTACAAAATGTACATCTTATCTATGGTAAAGTCATCACATGCTCAGTAAAAATGTAGCTCTTTATTTAATTGAAATTCTGATCAAAATCTAAAGAAAATTATCATGGCTGAACTAATTGTCTGACTTTAAATATTTTATTATTTCAACTATATAGAATAAGAATAAGAATATTTATTATTCCAATCAATGGGCCCACAATCGGGGCAAACAAATTGCATACATTGATTATTGTCATTGGAGGCAATTATACATATATATATATAAATACAATGTTTCTTGGCGGGTTCAGAGCCTTAAAAAATAATTAATAATATAAACAGAAAGAGAAAAAATATTTCAGTATCATAAATCCTGTTTCAGTTTTCTTGTCTCAAGGCACTCTATGCAGTTTCCAAAAATATTGATTATTGAAAGATCTTCTTTGGTAAATAAATAATAGAATTGTGTTTTATCTGACATATTATTGAAATTAGAACATAATTCTGAAATTTTCTGATAACAAATCTTTCTACTATTATTATATATGGGGCAATCGATTAAAAAATGATATTCATCCTCAATTTTTAGTGTTATGCACAGTTTACATAATCGTTCTTCGGTTTCCAAGTTTTTATATCTACCAATTTCAATCATAAGAGGATGTGCACTAATTCTGATTTTACAAATTGCCTGTCTTACTTTGAAATCATTAAGAAATGTATATTTTTCTCTAATAAAATGTTCCTTGAATGTAAAATATGTACGGACTTTTCCCTTTTTGTCTTCATTTATACATTTTTTTAACTTATACCAATAACTAAGGAAACTATCACATACTTTTTTTTTCACATTGTTACATAGAGTGCCTACATAGACATTAACATTTGATAAATTCATCTTATTTAATATTAGTAATATACTAGAATACCATATATTTGTTTGACATGAATTCAATTCCTTATTGTATACATGAGCTTATGTTTTATACTAATGTCTATGCATGCATGTTTTTTTTGCTTTGTGATGTCATGTAATGGCATAAGTTAGGGACCACCTAATTTGTAATGGAAAATATTTTTTATATCGTGCTTTTTTCAGGTTAAAATATATATGTCTGATACATAAACATATATTCTTTCATGGTACCTGTAAGTTTTCATCGATCGATTAATAAAAGAACGATGAAAAAGGTTTTTATAAGTTCACCTGTACCTTTACAAAACTCAAGTTTCAACATGACACGTCGAAAACTGTCAGATACAGAGAGATGGCAAGCGGTTGGAATGGTAAGGGGTGGTATGTCCTACAGACAGACTGCTGAACGATTCAATGTAAGCCACTCCGTCATTGTTCGATTGAAGCAGCTCGTGAATCAGTCAAACCAACCGGGAGTGTAAATGAACGCCAAAGTACATGAAAGCCTCTGAAAACGACCCCCAAGAGAACATAGACCCCTTAAAAGGCTCGACAGACAACAGCCATTCAGCACTGCAAACACGATGCGAAGCCGATGGATTGTCAACGGGCGCATTAACAGACGTCTTAACAATGCAAGGTTTCGTGCTAGGAGACCAATAAAACGTCCGCTACTGAGAATACGCCACAAAGCAGTCAGGCTTCAATGGGCACGTGACCATATGAGATGGAATATCAGGTGGTGGCAGATCGTGCACTGGTCGGATGAAAGTCGTTTTATGTTGAATCCAGTTGATGGCCACATACGCGTATGGAGACAGAGCAACACAGCATTTCTACAGGAACATATTGTGGGCACAACTGCATTTGGTGGAGGTGGTTTTACTGTTTGGGGATGCTTTTCTCTAAACTGTAAGCTTGACTTGTAGTCTTTGATGGGACTTGAACAGGACAAAAGCAGGCGCGTAGCTCCCTATACGCCAACACGCAGTTGCGTGCACATCGGCGTGCTGAAAAAAAAATAAAGAGCAAAAAAAATATGGAAGACAGACTACCAGAGCCAATCACCCTGCAGACACGCCAAAACAGTATTGGAAAGTTTCTTTGTACTATGCGTTTATAGACCACATGATAATGGAATTGGAGTCGCGTCTGATAAAATCAGGAAATCGCTTCTATGCACAGTATCTGCTTCCTCGTGTTATAGGAAATATTACGAACGAACAAATCGCGACATTGTACGAGACATAACAGACTGACCTGACATGTAATTTAGACGAATTCAAGAGGGAGATCGCTCGATGGCGAACACGCTGGAGTAAAACACCTCGCGATCAGATGCCAACTTCACTTTGTGAGAAACTTGATGCGGTAAACCCGGTACTATATCCTTCTATAGATACCATCTTGTGTATCATGTTGACAATGCCGGTAACAAGTGCTACCGCAGAGCGATCGTTCAGTGTACTACGTCGGTTGAAGACATATGTACGATCAACAATGAAACCCCACCAGACCCCCCACCCCCCTCCCTTTTCCAGGTTTGGTTGCTTGCACTGCAAAAAAGGCTAGCTACGCCCCTGAAAAGTCCCGTGATCAGACCCTGCGCCCATTAGTTGTGCCTCGTTTTGACTGTCATCCATTAGCAAGTCGACCAATTCTAATGGATAACAATGCTAGACCACATAGGGCTCGAAGAGTGCAAGACTATCTGCAACAGGAGGCAACCCTACTAGCCAAATTACGTTGTCAAAACGTAGTGACAACGTAACTTTTTCGTTGTTACAACGTAAGCATTTTACGTTTTAACTACGCCGATTTGTAGACTCCCCTAAGCGTAACTACCACGTTGTGGTACTACGTAGTAAAAGACCTTTCTCCAACCAAACGACAACCATGACCATGTAAGGACGTTTACACAACGTAACCACCAACCATCACAGGACCTTAATACGAGGTAAATCCAACTAATTAAGGACGTTTACACAACGTAACTACCAACCATCATAGGACCTTTATACGACGTAATTACAACCACCAAAGGACCTTTACATGACGTAATTACAACCACATAGGCACCTTTAGACAACGTAACTACAACCACCTAGGGACCTTTATAAAATGTAACTACGACCACCTAAAGACCTTTAAACGACGCAACTACAACCATCTCTATATAGTTATACAACTACAAAAAATGTACAACCCTAAAAGGACTTGTATAGCCAAATTACGTTGTCAAAGCATTGTGACAACGTAATTTGGATAGTAGGGCAACTATAATCACATTAAGACCGTTACACCATGCAACTACCGGTACAAACTACAAAAATGTACATTATTTTTTGTGTATTTAAGGACCTTTTGTGATGTTCTTAATTTTTTTGAGTTAACTAATAAAATATAAAATTCTAAACATTTATTAATCCAAATTATTGCAAGTTTTACAGATGATGAAACACTCTTTCTACTCTCAGACTCGTCCCATCATAATCTATTTTAAAGATGCCAAAATGTTTAGATGTAATTATTATACAAATATGTCAGGTACATGTAATAATAAATATATCAGATTAAAAAACATGTAAAATAAATGTACTAAAAATCTTTATCTTGTGAAAGTTGCATTTGACAAAATTAAAGATGTACAGACAATGTATATAGATAACATCTCTAGAAGTAATGAATAGGTACACATCCAGTGGAGGACCTACATTTTAAGGTCCCTGAACTATTATGTGGGCCCTTTTGCAGCCAGCAAGAATAACCAACAAGGTCAAGAGGGCCATGAACAGGGTGTTGGGGTGGAGTCCTTGACAATGGGCCAAACATTGATCCCTTTCCCACCAGCAAAGAGGTCTGAGTAACGGATGGTATCTTCTTCAATGGTGTTGTTCCATATGGGATATTCTGATAATTGTTTGTTTTTAATTTAACCACTATATCTCAGATTTTTATTAAAATTGCTGTACTGGGTTATAAGCATTTTATGCTAGAAAACAGAAATATCTCAATAAATATGGGAACTGAAGCACTAGTTGCTGACTAAGGAAACAGCAGAAATACATGTATACATATAAAAATATCACCCTGCTAACTATGGACCAAACTCATAAGAACAACTTGACCTATACATCTATTCTTTAGTTTAACATTAAAACACTAAAAAAGATATAATCGAAAATTACCAAAAACGAAGAAACATTTGTAGGAACCAAGATCACACCACCCAACATCAATGCAAAGAAAAAAGAATTTGTTTATTCTCTAAATTACTAGAGAGGAAGGTCATTAGAGGGGGATCGTTAGGATAAAGAGGTGATAGTCTTGATTTTTGGTGTTTGAATGCACAAGCCAGAGGAGTGCAGCCTGAATTAAGAATTCATGTCTGTTTGTGGTTCCGATTGGTTCTAACATAAGGACTGAGCTGTCAAACTATTAAGCTGTGCACCAACGAAGAATTCGAGGATCCAACTGCCAAAATGTAGGCTATGAATAGATTCTGGCTACGTCAAGGAGCCCATACAGCTTGGGATTCAGGTGCTCCAACCCCCCAAATTTGGAAATTTTACTAATTACAGGGACATTTTGAGGCCATATGAAATTGGAATTGGAGCATATTCTAAGGTCAATATTAAGTACATTAACCCATGGACTTATGATTCTATTACTAAAATAGCCTTATTTTAATAACAAAGACTTAAAAAAAAACTCCATTAATTTTGTTGAAAAGTTAGTTCATTAAAAAAGTTGTTTCCGGGATATAAGGGGCCCTGAAGCGTAAGCTTTATTAGTTTCATAGTAAGATCTACCAGTGTACACATCCCAATCTGAGAAAGCTGTAACCCCAAAATATTCTTGTTAATTGTATATAAAAATATAACAAAGAACAATAATCTTTTAAGCTTTATAGCAATTCAAAATAAAAATATAAAAACCAATATATCACATCCCTTACAGAGAAAAAATATAACCCTAATTTTTCTTTCTTTCTTAAAGAAAAAAAATATATTATTAAATATGGGGGCAGTCGTGATCGTATGGTAGTTGGATTTATAACTACCTATGCAATCAGTGCACATCACCACTAATGTTGTGAGTTCGAATCCACTTGGACGAGATGTACTTGATACAACATTCTGTGATAAAGTTTGTCAGTGACCTAGGGCAGGTCAGTGATTTTCTCTGGGTACTCCGTTTCCTCAACCAATGAAACTGACAGCCATGATATAAATTAAATATCGTCGAAAGTGGTGTTAAACACCACACGGCATAACCCTAACTCTATCTATTAAATATGCATTTAACAAGATAAATCCAATAAGAAAAACATGAAACTCATATAAATACACACAATCATATCTGAAAAAAATCAAATACTAAGTTTTTTAAAGTAACTTTAAATGTTAAATTTCAATTTATATACTGGCATACAAATCATGATTTTCATTCAACTTTCATTCAACATTATATTATATAATACTATCCTGGGTACTCCAGTTTCCTCTACCATTATAAACTGACTAACACGATATAACTGAAATATTGTTGAAAGTGGTGTTAAACACTCATAACCTTATAATTAACTCTAACCCACATTATCTCAACCATACTGATACTGATATAAATCACAAAACTTGCATACAAAAAAAAACCACATACAAATTCTAACATTTGGTCAGCAAAAAAATGCAAGATATAAAAAACAACAAAGTTAAATGAACAATGAAAGGTTTCCTTCAACTATAAAGTTTTTTTTTCTCCATCAAGCATCTGGAAAGCTCCCTTCATTGGTGGATTGTTCTGAAAAAAATAATATGATATTAATATTTTCAGCTAAGTCAAACAACTTTAGGGGTGAAAGTATTTTTAGTAACTATTTTGATCATGATCAGAAGCTTGAAATTAGCTACATGTAGGTAAACAGATATTTGCGACTGTAAGTGAAGACACATTGTAAAATCTATAATTAATTGATTATAACTCAGAAATATATTGCATGGATATATATTACAGAGCTAAAGAAAGAAATCCAAAAACAGTGACCAAACATATACGTTAAATTTTATTGACAGGATAAATCTAGAAAATATCCATTTATGTATAAAAAAAAAACACCATGGGAACAGAGGAGAATTAGAAGAGATATAGTACAAATAAGTGCAGTTCAAACATTTAGATCTATTGCAAAACTACAATATTATCAAAATTAAAACTTAATTTTAGAAGAAGCATTTACAGTATGTAAAACATTAGACTCGGAGAGGAACTTACACTTAATATGCAAGAAACTTATATCTCTAGATTAAAAATGGATTTAAGACAGCACTTATCTTGCAGTTTTTGATATTTGTTGTTGATATAAACATATCCCGTAAAATGTTTTTCATGACCTAATTTCATTAATGAGAAATTACGAAAATTACAAAAGCACATATAAGCAATCAGTGGGGAGGAGATTTATATAGATCAATCGGTGGTGTGATCTAATTAAATAGCATTACCCATGCCCAGTACTTCTCTACTGACCAATATTATCTTCATTTATTATACTTTTATTATTTCTACACTTAATATAGAAAACTTTAAAAAGAAAAGAAGAAATGAACCAAAAAATTAAGTCCAAGTTACAAAGCTCGTACAAAGGATCATATTATAATTATTTACTCTTGGGAATTTTAGGCATTTTTTGTGCAGTTTTTTTTACATAACTATATTCCTTATTAATTGATTTCTCAAAATTTCATTACAGGTACAGTTAATTTGTCTTTGGGGTGGGATCTCTATCAGATAGGTTGACCTTTTTAAACTTTGTTTATTTTGATTTTATAGTCAACTGTAACTCATGATATCTAACATAAATCTCTTCTTAAGAAATGTTCTGTATTTGAAGTAGATTGTATATACAATGTACATGTAATTAAATGTAACAAGTTCATCTAAAGAACCCTTTGTTTCTGTAATAGCCACACACTGTAAATATGGGAGGAGCTCTATTGGTATAAGTGTATTATGTATACATGTATCATTAACTTACTTTCATTAGTTTTATATATATCTATATGTCCTTTGTGCATGAATTTCTGGTTCATCATGGTAGCTTTCGTGATCTGATAGAGTTTAATCCCTATAAAATTGTCTCAGGACTAGATTAGTTGATAGTAAAATATAATGTTGTTGTATCATGGTAGCTTTCGTGATCTGATAGAGTTCAATCCCTATAAAATTGTCTCAGGACTAGATTAGTTGATAGTAAAATATAATGTTGTTGACTTGTCTGGCCAATACATGTAGCTAGAAGAACATGAAATTGATTACCTCTAATTAGATGATGGTGAAATTTGCTGTTGTCTAGCTATAGCTATGTGTTGATCGGTCTGATATTACAGGACATGAAGCAGGTGACATCTGTGGCTTCCAATATTTACATTGCCATTGGGGCAGGAATTATTTCGACTGGTTTGCTACATGTATGTTGAAAAGTCACAGGGTCATTTATGTGCCTACATGTATAACAGCTACATTTGTATAACCTCAAATCCAATTGTACTTGTTTACCACTTTTACAGAAATGAACCAGCTCTGAAATTATAATGAAGAAATTTAAGTTCTTTTATATATATCATCATACTGTCTTAACAATAAAAAAAAGAGGCTACTGCCCCAGGGCTGCCTCCTAAGTATATCCAGAAATGGGGTGCCATTTGAAAAATTGCATATCTAAGATGGGGACATCATGAGGAAGTCTGCAATTTTCATATGATTTACATTATTTTCTGAACTTGAAAATGATACCTTTCGCTTAAATCAAGCTGAATTAATAAATGAAATAAAAATTAAATGTTCAAGGTTCGTGGACAAAATGAAAATCGGATGCATCTAACCTTTATCTGATCTTAAGAGTCTATGTAACTAGAGGCTCCCAGGAGCCTGTATAGCTCACCTGGGTTTTAGGTTTCAAACCACTAATTCACCAATCAGAGCTTGGAACATATACGAAAGTAGTCCCTTTTCAAGAAAACGGTTCCTTTCACTTTGTAGTATTGTGAAAACTACTGAATGGAATGGAGTAATTAAAATTGATAATTGAAGTTAAATAAATAGGGATTATTTTGAGCCCAAATTTGATGGATTTAGTTGTATTTTAATACCTCTATGGACGATTTGATGCATGACCTATAAATACTGAATTTCTTGGGGATGACCGAGCTATTTTTAGAGTAGGTGCACATGTTTTCCGTAGCATGGCATTTCACTGCGAGATTTTAAACATGCCCTGATATTTTGACAGAACGTAGAGGAATCATGTACGTTTCAGAAAATATATGGTCTTGGAAAGGTTAAACTTAAGATAAAATGACCAGGTAGGCTCGAAAAAACACAAATTTAGTAGAAAACCTTAAAGAAATTAATTAGTGGTTTGACACCATATTAACATCAGTCAATAAAACTTGCCAACTTCGTCTTCGGTCAAAAAATAACAAATGTAGCCCTCGTCATTGCAGACCCCCTCTCCAAAAAAATTTGGGCAGGGGTTCCCCCTTTAATGTAAGTTATCAACATTGCTGTAAAAAACATAAATGTCAATGATTCAGACCAAGTTTGGTTCCAATTGGTCTAGTAGTTTCAGAGGAGAAGATCTTTGAAAAAGTTTACGAGGTACGACGACGGACGCCAAGTGATGGCAATAGTTCGGATCTCCTGTACTTGGCGATCACAATACTAGTATACCAGTATTGTTGACAATACTGGTATAAAAAATTATTCCAGTATTGTAATTTTTTTACAAAAAAAATACAATACTGGTATAAAATCATATTCCAGTATTGTTAACAATACTGTTCGTAAATAAAAATATGCAATACCAGGATATATAATAATTGATAAAACAACATGTCATAATTTACATTTTATTTATTTTATAGATGATCATACATTTTTGTAGATGGCATCAAATTTTTAATAATCTTTGATGAACAACATGATTTATGAATAATAACATCACATTCACAATATAATGTACTAGCACTAGAATTATAAAGAGTCTATATATCATGTCCATAATAAATATCACTTTTACACAGGATATTGTTCTGAAATATGTATGAGAATGTTTGTAAATGCATTGTCACCTGTGGTACCCCATCTATCTCTTCACATTCTTTCATCTAGGTAACTGGGTAGTAGATGTGATGACACATCTTTCATCTCTTTAAACTTCTGTTTGGCTTTAGCCCAGTACGACTCGATTGCTTGAGTATGTATGCCAGTTGCAGGGTCCACGAAGTTGAGCGAATGATTAACTGTGCCATGGCTAAGCTGCAGTCGTGAGCTGATGTTATGGTACGCTTTCCACTGATCTGAATGGATGATTGTCCCTGGTTTTACAACACGTTGTATAATAGGTAAAAGAGTTGCGGCATCTCTTTTGTCAACAGTTTCCATGTAGTAATGGCAGGCTTGCTGGATGTATCTGCTAAACCGAAAACCCACTGCTCTTTGCTGGCCCGTCGCCCTCTGTTGTATTTTGATTTGTGATTAAAAAGACTTTCATCAATTTGGACAATCACACCTGGTCCACCTAATTCAACTGGAGTTGATAGTAGTTTAGTGGAGCAGACATCTCTCAAGTATTGAAACATCTGTATTACGGTCTTCTCGTCAATCTGTACTTGTCTTTCTACGGAATTAACTTTTGTTCCTTGACTCCATAGGTATGTGACGTATAACCATTTATCTAAGGTGATGCGAGACCTTTCGAAAAATGATCCAGCACGAATGGTACGGTATGTACGGCGTTTCGGACATCTTTGGTTGGCACAGCGCCATCCAAAATCATCTTTAGCGGATGTGTCGGTCTGGTTACCATTTTCAAGCCTTCCAAGTGCCATCACAGCAACCTACTGGACATGCTGTAAAACGGAAACGGCAAGATGACGAAACAGAGTACCAGTATCGGAAGAGATTACTTGCAAATACACAAGACAACAATGAGGATGACATCGCTGATGATCCAAATATAGAGACGGCTATCTCAATCAAAAATTCTTTACACAATATTATGAGAATGCCCAAACAACAACTACAGCAAAATATCAGCAATTCTCAAGAAACTGTGGATGTCCTACGCCAACATACCGTTTTTTAAAAACAAAACCATTGAAGATTTGAGAATTTGCCTGATAACAACAGCTGTGTATGAACATTTGAATAATTAACATTATTATTGAAAACTTGCAAATATGTTATCCCAATACTTATATAATCATTATATTAGCAAATTAATTAAACAACCTTATTCAGAAAAAACTTCTGAGATCTGCTAATCTGGGTCACGGGTCACTGTAATCGGGCGGCTGTATCGAGAAACAGATACGGTGTTGAAAAAACTGTTGATATTCATAAAATATTGATAAATGCTATAAAATGTTATGTTTGTCTTTAAGAAATATGATAGACAAAACCATGTGTGAAGTTTTATGACGAAATATCTCCGATTTCTATGTAAATTTACGAGTTGAAGTTGTGGCTGTATCGAGAAACAGATACGGTGTTGAAAAAACTGTTGATACTCATACAATATGAATAAATGCAATAAAATTTTATGTTTGTCTTCAAGAAATATGATAGACAAAACCATGTGTGAAGTTTTATGACGAAATATCTCCGATTTCTATGTAAATTTACGAGTTGAAGTTGTGGCTGTATCGAGAAACAGATACGGTGTTGAAAAAAATGTTGATACTCATACAATATGAATAAATGCAATAAAATTTTATGTTTGTCTTCAAGAAATATGATAGACAAAACCATGTGTGAAGTTTTATGACGAAATATCTCCGATTTCTATGTAAATTTACGAGTTGAAGTGGGGAAATTTTATGTTAGATTTCTAAAAATCTTCTACTCTGAAACCACAGGTAAATTTACTTTAGCGATGTATTTTTATCTTGGACAAGAATAATGAGCATCCTGATTGGAGGACCGATTTAAAACACACTGACTCTGCATGGTAATTCTAATAGAAAAAAATATTACTTTTTAATTGATCAATCAATATAATTAGCTTCTTGGTAAACACATGTGCGTACTTGACAAATTAACATAACAAATAATAAGACAAGCTTAAAATAGAGCCAAGTAATATATTCCTTTTAAACCATATAGTCGTGTATATAAATAATTGTTCATACAAAAGACAAGGTATTTTATTTAAACCTAATAAAGTAGATCGAGATCAAATACAAAGAACACGATGTCTGTGTAAATCCTGTGTTCATCTTTCATTGTATATATCCTGAATGCATGCCAGATATGCTGATGTCTTAGATAAAAAGGTCAAAACTTTGTAAAGCACATCCTTGTACCATAAATTAAGACCAAATTATGACAATGCCGTTTTTTGAGGTATAATTCGTAATTGGGAGAAATATTTCACCGCATGCCAACTTTTTAATTATCTTTCTTTATGATGGTTTCTTTTTAATATTTAAGGTAGAAGAAATAGTTTTTTATATTCTTGATTGATAGTTAAGTTTTTACAGAACTGAAATGTTTTATAGACGTGATTTAAAGTTTTAATTTATTGAAATTTATATAGTCTCTCATAATTCTTTATAGATTGGCACTTGTTATATAAGTATAAATGTTGTGTAGAAGTATGATATTTATAGTTTTTAGTGAGTGCCTTTAACTGCCATATCACAGGCATCATTGTTTTTATTGTAAATTTGAAGAAGAAAAAAAACCACTTACATCGTCTATTGCCATAATTGATGCTGCTGTAATTGTTGTAAGGGGTTGCCTTTTTACAACTGATAGTTTGTAGAGGTTTTTATTTTGTGGGGGGGGGGTAGTTTTTATCCCATCGCCAACGAAGTTGCGAAGGGATATACGTGTAGTAACGCTACCTTCCGTTCGTCCGTCTGTCCTCCCGTAACATCCTTGTATTTTGATAAAAAAAATTATTTAATCCAATTTTAAAATGTTGAACTTTCAAATTCATCTGAAACTTAAACAAGTGATAAAAATAGAGGAATGTCATGAAAGGAGCATCATGGCATGCCTTAAGCTTTTATTAAATGAAAAGCTTGGTTTATCAGCACTGTACCCCAATAATAGCATACACTTAATGAGTACAGCTGCTGTGTTACCTCTGAGTACAGCAGAAGTAGAAAGGGTATTTTCACAGGTCAAATTGGTAAAGTGTGATCACATAAATCGCATGAAACAGGTCACAATGAACAATATTTTACATGTCAAACTAAATTGCAACAAACAATGTTATGAGCATGTGTCAGATACAGTAGTTGCCAAGTTTTTTAGAGTTAATGACAGAAAGATAGAATTATATCTAGGTTGATTTGTTGAATAAACTGACCTACGGTATTTGCTCATGTATAAATAATAAAAGTCAATATTTCATTGTATACTTTATTTGATTTTACAGTGTCCCTAAAAAAATGCCTTTTTTGAAAATCGAACAGTGCACTAAAGAGCCCTTTTCAGGACCAGCACCCTGCCCTTTTGAAATCCTAGCTGGAACACTGTAATGAAATAGTGAATAGTGCTTAAATCAATAAAAAATAAGATAATGTTTTTTTGTGTTTTTTTTGCTTTTGAAAAAGTGTCAATTCATGTTGCCATTTCCTGTCCTACAATACACATTGACAACTTGACACATTGTTATCAATTTATTCCAATATCGTATTCTAGTATTGTTAATATATACAATACTCCCAAAAAATAACTAATTTAACAATACTGGAACAATACTAGAATACAAATTACAATACTGGAATATTTTTTTATACCAGTATTGTGATCGCCAAGTACAGGAGATCCATAGTTCACATGGCCCCTTTGGATCAGGTGAGCTAAAAAATGTCTGTAGTACATGAAATTGAGGCCAATGACTGAGGGAGTTGGACACAATATTTAACAATGAAATTGGCGTCACAGTATTTTCTTAAATCAATTTGGATTGCTCATTCATAGATGTATAATTCTATCGACTAACCTTATATTTCTAGCTTCTAAACTCGAGGTTTTTGTATGTTCGGGACATCAAAGAAATTGCTAAAATTGTCACAAGTCACCAAAATGATTTGAATTTTGGTAGGTCTCAAATTCAAACTCCGGAAATAGCAATAACTTTTTATTATCGAATCGTTGACGGGCACACTGAATTTCCGCATTGTATGCTATTATTTGACAAATCTGATAAACGATCCACCCAGCTTGAAACTGCAGTGATCAAAATCTAATTCAAATATATGACGAATATTTATGAGGAAAAGTACTTCTGATTTTTGGATATGGTAATTTTATTGCAAGTAATTAAATCTTGGAGATACATTTGTAAATATTGCCTTCTTCATCACGTTCTACTAAGTTCAGTAGAAAGAAGAACGATTAACGATCAAGAGGCCACCGATTCGATCCTCGTACATGGCGTTTTTATTATGTTTTTTTTATTTATTTATTTATTGTTATTGATATACAACTATAGTCAGTTGTATCATCTTAACGCAAAAATGTAGCTAAATAACAACACAACTGTCACATTTTTTACTGATGAACCTGGAATTTAAATGCCAAAAGTCCCTATCAACCATGCATTATTGGAATCAGGAGATCAACTACTATCAAATTCAAAGTCATGTCTAGGGAATACCTTCCAATTTGAACAATTCACAGATCCTTTCCCTTTTCCAGGGAAATACCTTAATGATTGAGCTGTATGTTGTCTGACAACGACTTGCATATAACGTATTCTGAAATACTTTACCAGGACGTAAAAATTATGTTTGAGCTTTTACGTTAACATCAAGACCATATCCGTACGTAACAAAAACGTTCAAACTACAGTGTCACAACGACTTGCATATAACGTATTTTGAATACGTTACCAGGACGTAATAATTACGTTTGAGTTTTTACGTTAACATCAAGACTATATCCGTACGTAACAAAAACGTTGGAAAGTACGTTGTCACAACGTCTTGCAAATAACGTATTCTGAATACGTTACCAGGACGTACAAATTACGTTTGAGCTTTTACGTTAACATCAAGACCATATCCGTACGTAACAAAAACGTTCAAACTACAGTGTCACAACGACTTGCATATAACGTATTTTGAATACGTTACCAGGACGTAATAATTACGTTTGAGTTTTTACGTTAGCATCAAGACCATATCCGTACGTAACAAAAACGTTGAAAAGTACGTTGTCACAACGTCTTGCATATAATGTATTCTGAATACGTTACCAGGACGTAAAAATTACGCTTGAGCTTTTACGTTAGCATCAAGACCATATCCGTACGTAACAAAAACGTTGAAAAATACGTTGTCACAACGACTTGCATATCACGTATCTAAAATACGTTGTGGCAACGTAATTTTCACGTAAGAAGGGGACCTGACCAAACAGCAACCAAACTGCAACGTTGTGAATACGTAGTGTGCTAGCTGGGAATAGAGCTATACCTTGGCTAGCCATGTCCCCGGATATGAATCCGATAGAGCATTTATCTAAGACGAAAAGTGAACGCACGTACCCCAAAGTGTCAAAACATTCAGGAATTAGGGACTGCTTTCGTTCAGGAATGGCAATAATACCCTCAACGCAGAATCAGACGCTTGATTCACGGAATGAGGAGACGTGTTCAGGAACTGTACGAGATGCGAGCGGCTATTGACTGTATTATGAGTAATAAATGTTGAAAATGGATTACTTTCATCTTCCAACCAGATTAAAAGTGTTTTGGTTGTGCAAGTTTTTATAACAGAAGTCCAAACTGAAACTTTTTTCACTTAATTTTTTGTTCAATTTTGCATACTCACTTCAGCGAACTATAGTACTTGCAGTTACTTATTTTTGAAAAAAAATACCTGATCTTTTATGGTGGTCTGGGTTTTATTGTGTTCATCCATAAAATGCTTTGTTGTCCGCAACTGCAGGTTTTTTCACACATTTGAGAAAAATATTTTATGAGTTGCAGTGAAAAACTGGTGGTCCCTAACTTATGGCCAAGTGTATATGTATATTTTATTATAATTATTATTATACCAGCTCTAATATTTATAAGCCACGCCAGAGTACTGCTTGATAATTTCTATTATATATTCATGTTAATGTATCATATTTTTATAGTACTGCTAGAATTCTGCCGTAATTAAATTGTGGATTGAATGGGTCTCTGTGCTTGGTGGAACTAAAATACAACCATTATAACTATAATTCTTACTAAATGTGTTTTTTTTTGTTTTTTTTGTTTTTTTATTTGTATTGTCCTATCCAATGAAAAAATTATTATGTGAATCAATTGTATACTGTGATTTGTTATTGATTATACTGCTCATTGTGGGCGTCTTGATTGACAATAAAGTATTTGTTTGTTTGTTTGTTTGTATAACAGTGTGTATAGTTGACTAATAGAGGTCCACCTTGTCCCCTCTCCAGTGAAGCAAGTTACAGGGAATAATTGTGCAAGTTACTTAAGTGGAGAAATGACCTAGGGTAGATGCATTTGGACATACCGGGGTATTAGTATCTGTCTTCCTCAGAACCTAATTAAACCTCCTAGTAAATAGTGCACAAGTACAATTAAATTGATCATTCCAATGCAGCATTCACCAAGGACTGATCATACTAAAAGGTTCAGGTATCCGACAAGAACAGTATATTTCACTGCCTGATAAATATATATATATATATATGTATAATGAATTCTTCATTATCCTATACAATATATTAAAAATTGCTGAATTAGATTGCTGTCAAATTATGATATTAAGTATATATGTACCATCTACACACGCTTAGACACATGTCTTATGTATATCTCTAGATTTTCCTTACGAGACAAGGTAACACTTCGATCATTGAAGCTCCATCTTAAATGGAGCGGATGTGGTCGAGTGGTCTAGGGCGCTGGACATAAGGCTAAGCGATTGGTGCTGCAGTGTATCAATGGTGTGAGTTCAAATCCCGTCGAGCGAAGAACAAATATTTGACAGCTCAAAAATCGAATTCTAACACTGTTTGGTTTAATTTTCAGACGTATATAGGGAGTGGATGTGGTCGAGTTGTCTAGGGCGCTGGACGTAAGGCTAAGCGAATGGTGCTGCAGTGTATCAATGGTGTGGGTTCAAATCGCGTCGAGGGAAGAACAAAAATTTGACAGCTCTAAAATCTAATTCTAACACTGTTTGGTTTAATTTTCAGACGTATATATGAAGCACATACAATATAATTTCTATCATGTATTCATGTTATTTTAAAGTACCATATAATAGTGTGCATGGTTGACTAATAGAGGTCCACCTTGTCCCCTCTCCAGTAAAGCAAGTTACAGGGAATAATTGTGCAAGTTACTTTAGTGTAGAAACGACCTAGGGCAGATGCACTTGGACATATTAGTATCCGTTTTCCTCAGAACCCAATTAAACCTCCTCGTAAATAGTGCACAAGAACAATCAAATTGATCATTCCAATGCAACATTCACCAAGGGCTGATCATACTAAAAGGTTTAGGTATCTGATAAAAACATATTATTTGAATATATTTCACTGCTTGATATTTTTATGAAAATACCTAAAAAGAAAAAAAACAAAAACAAAAAAACCCCAAGACACTCTGGCATAGCAGCAGCAGGTGCAAGTGCAGTCGTGTTGCAGCCTATTCAGGGTTCTAATGTTTTGTTATAAAGTAGCAAATTGTTATTAAGATTTCATGATCTTCACTATTCATCATCCAGATAATTTTTTTCCATATTCTGTAATTGAATGAAGTTGGGACAACCCAAAGATATAGAAAAGATGAGATTAGAGCATTCATCTTTGAATTTTTCACAATTAAGTAAATAGTGTATCTCATCTTCAACTTCACCATGCAGATGAACAATGCAAACATATTCTATCATGTCTGAGAGTACCCTGACACCTTCCTAACTCTATTCTTAGTCTGTGAGCTGATATTCTGAATCTGGTAAATATTTTTCTCTGCTCAAAATTTTTAATTATCGTCAAGTAATTTTCAAACCCAAAGTTATGTTTAACTTTAAGATACGTGCATAATTTGCCTTAATATTTTCTGGTTTTGCCAAAGATTGATATAGTGATCTTTTGTTAGTACATTACATGTCTTTTTAAAGCTATTTGTTGACAGAGAAGTTATGTCAACGTTGTTGTCAAATATCAATTTTTCTATGACATTTATTGAACCATACCAGGATGGTAGTTTGTCAATATGCAACTCTATGGATGTTTTAAATGCATCATTGATTGTCCAGGTTTTGTAACTGATGCCAGAATTTAAGCATTGCTTTAACGGCCGGAATCAATTTGCGCCAATTAGCATATTCAAAATGATTCAATTGCGCCACTGTCTATATTTTTTATGGTTTTAATTGCGCCAATAAATGAAATTCAACTGCGCCATATTTACCTGTACATAATTTACCTATATACATGTACATAAAATGTATTACAATTAACCTTTCGGTATAAAATTTAACTGTCCCAGTGAACACTTTTTTTGGATTAGCTTTTCTTAATCCGGAAGATGTAGGCGACAGTTTTGCTGTGGATTTGATTCCTGATATGCCAAGTGACAACAAAGTTCAGGACTTTGCCGATTATGTGTTGTCAACATACGTAGATGATAACGCAAGGTATCCACCATCAGTGTGGGCTGAAATTCCGTCCAACTCTAGACGAACAAATAATGGACCTGAAGCATTTAATTCCCACTATAACGAACAATTCTACTCCTCACATCCATCTACGTTTGTGTTTCTAGACACTCTTAGTCTTACAAAGATTCAGCCAACGACATACATAAAAATCAGAAGTACCAGCTCAGAAGCTGCCAGAAGTAGACATGATTATGAAAAGGGAAACTTTGCAATGAAAAAATACCAAAAACTATTACGAGGTTAAATTAGCAGAAAGCAGTATGTTTGCATTTTGAGTTATAAATACCAGCCATTAGTTTAACTGTACAGATACTTGAGTTTAACTGGACTTTAACTGTAAATAAATAGACTGTCGTTCAACGTTTTAATTTATCATATTTTATAATGAATGACTTAACTCTGTCAGTGTTAAAACTGCCGGTCCCATGTCCGGATAAAAGAGGAGGGAAGTCATTAAATTAGTTTCTTTAAAATAAATGTCTTTAAAGTAAAACAATAAATTTATAACAATGGCGCAAATGAATGTCTATTTTATTGGCGCAAATGATACCCATGGCTTGAACAAATAAGTGGCGCAGAAGTAGTATTGGCGCAAATGAATGCATTTTTGGCGCAAATCGATATCGGCCGATGTTACAGGGTAAAAATTTGACCTTTGATCTTGAAAATCAATAGGGTTTCAGATTCCCTTAAGGACTAAGTATGTACCAAGTTTGGTCAAAATCCATTGAAGGATGTTGATTCTAGTGTGTTCACAAGGATGTTACAGGGTAAAAATTAGACCGTGACCTTGAAAATCAATAGGGTTCCAGATTCTCTTAAGGAGTAAGTATGTACCAAGTTTGGACAAAATCCATTGAAGGATGTTGATTCTAGAGTGTTCACAAGGATGTTACGGAAGGACGGACGGTAGCGTTACGTTGGCGAAGGGATAATTAAGTTTTAATTGACACTTAAATTTAACTGAGGGTTGTGCAACCCAGTCCTGGTTTTGAGAATACTACATGTGTATATTTTAATTCCAGGTCTAACCGAATTGATTGATTAATTAATTATTGCTATTGTCCATCCAGCAGTTTATCAGTTCTATTCAGGACAATAACAAGTTCAATAATATATAATAACTATATAGAAATGAGGGAAGGAATGGGTATACCACTGAAAAGATATGGAGAGTTGGGTAGGGACCAAAAATTTAGTCTTTTGTAGTGGCTACTCTTTCTTAAAATCTACAAATGAGGTCTTTAGGGTGCAGGGAGTGATCTGTATTATAACTCCACATATCCACCTGGGGACATACTGAGCAGCTGGACAAATACTATGAACAAAGTCTCATTACTTTATTACAATAGGAATAAGAGGCAATTTTCAAATCAAAAAGTAAGATAGCTTTATCATTCCTAAGGTTTTGCAATTTTTTTTATCAAGGTTGGTCCAAGTAAACTAGAGTTCTCATCAGAATTTGAAAAAATGCCTCCATGTTAACAAAGTTTAATGACTCTGCAGTGATGAAAGTGAAGCTGCCAAAATCAAAAGGTACATACCATTATCAGTCCCGAGGTTGTTTAAAAATTTCATGAAATTTGGTCAAAGCAAACTAGTTATCGTTGGCCATGTGGATGGACAAACAGATGGACGATGGTATACTACAACAAGATATGATTATAATCTAACGATTATGAAGTCTCCCAAACCGGCCACTGACACTATCTACCCACATATCAAATTTTGATGATATCGGACAATATTGAATTTTTACCCCCCATTTTTATGCTGTGTTTTGGCAGCCATTTTGAAAATTTTGAAAACGCAGAATTGCTCCTCTAATGGTTACCTATCACTATGTCAAATTTTATGTCTCTATCATTATCCAGTTAGAAGTTATCAACATTAATGTACAAAATTTCAAGTTTCCCATAGGATTCTATAGCCAATAGAAATTAACCCCCACCCCCTTTGAACCCCCAAAAATATGGCTTTGACCCCCTTTACCACAAATCTGAAAACTTTAGGATCAACTAGAAACATATATCTATAACTCCACCAAGTTTCATGAAATTCTGTCCTGTAGTTCCTGAGATCTGCCGTGGACAAGTTCATGCTTCGCGGAAAGAAAGAATAAGAATAATAATAAGAAGAAACGGAGCAAAAACAATAAGTCTCCAAACGTTGTTTGGGAGACTTAACAAGTCTAGTTTACGACAGTGGTATGAAAAGTGATTTATTAAGTTAACTTGACCTTTGGGCTGGGAAGCTAAAAACTATGAAGTCATATACAGAACATTCATACTATGTAACAATTCCATCATATATGTAGCCATAGCAACCATGCTGAATTTCTACATGGAACAAAAATCATATGATGAGGAGCATTTTTTTCCCAGTAATTAGCTAAAAAAAAAAAAAAATATTTAAGTACTATGATGGATGCCAATATTACACTTGGCCTTGTGGGTAATGCAAGTTAAAAGGGCATTTCTCTTCCTATTATGTATAAGGATGTTCTGGAAAAAGTCACCAATTCTAGACTTAACATTCTTAGTTGTCAGTGAACTCAAGTCCATTCACTGAACCTGCATTGTACTGTCCATACTTATGTTGTATTGTCAGTTGTGTGGAAGTAAGTGTTCTTTTTTATTTGATTTAAATGTGTACACATTTTTATTATTTGTTTATTGTCCACTGGAGTGTTTTCCTGTCCCAAACAAGAACTTTAATTTCTATTGGCTTCTGTCGTTGTCTTTTCAAGTTTTCTGGAGTTTGTGACTAGCAGAGAGTGGTTAATGTTGTTATGGATGGCTGTCATTGTTTTTTCTGGAGTTTGTGACTAGCAAGGAGAGTGGTTAATGTTGATGTGGTGACTTGTATTGTTGATTTTAACTCTTAAACTTTCCAGGTAATGAAAATTCCACTTGGAAAGTAAAATGTTCACACTTGCAAGCTGCAAAATATCTATGATATGATTTTTAACAAACATACAAACCAAACATAAGACAAGACATCTGATAGTTGAAGCTTTAATGATAAAACAAAATATGTAAATGATTAATTCAATTTGAATAATTACTACTGTATTACTGACAATTTCTAGGATTTCTGTAAATTAATTTAGCTTTTCAAAATTAGCAGCATTTCCCACAGTTGTTATATCTTCCTAATAGGTACTTCCATCGTTGCAAAATTAAAATAATTCTTTATTATACTTGCCAACTATTTCGAAGTACAGAAGTAGATTTCCTTGAGAAAAAAAACTAGAAATAAATGACACCTTATAATTAAGTTTCTACCAACTGGGACTTACAAACACTGCTATTATGCATATCTTTTATGCTTAAGGTAATCAAAGTGTACATAGTTATTTTTCCTCTGAGTCAAAATTCAATAATTAAAATCTTTATGTTAACATGTTACTAATGGGAGATAATTCTTGTGTGTTGCTATCTCAAGTTTTGTCTTGTACCAAATGATGTAAATTATTTAAAAAATAAAATCATTAAAAAAAGTTTTACAAAAGAACAAAAAGAATCAACAGACATCTATATAATTAAGCTTTTTCTTTAATTTACATCCAATGCCATATATATATGAAGAAAAAATAAATACAACAAATTTATGTACAATGTTTAATAACATACACATGTGGTATAGGCACTGAGTACTTGATATAATTAACAAACTGCCATGAAATATATCTCACTGAAAACTAATACAATGATCAATTAATGAAAAATATCAAGAAAACAAAAATACTGTTCCATTTCCCATTCAAAAAGTGTATTTCATCACGAAAGTAAAAAAAAAAAAAAAAAAGAAGAGGAAAAGAAGTACAAAATATCATACCTCCCTATTTAACAGGAAGACATCTTAATTATTGGTTTTGAAATCATTATTTTATGATATTATGTAAACCTGTTAACTTTTAAAATTTTATTTTATTTTGTCTTATGTACCAGTAAATTAAAATTGGGATACAGATTTATATAAGTTTAATAACTTGTTTTCGGATCCTCTTAATTAATTCATAGTCATTACTATTGTTGTATTTAAATTGTTGTACTATATTCATATGTATTGATTAATAGAATATGTTAATACACTAAATTAAAATTAAATTCAAGCTCTTAAAAAATGTCCCCCTCTTTGGTTTTGTACAGTATTACATGTATATGAGGTACATGACTTGTGTTCTGATGAATAAATATCTGGTATGGACATCATATAACAAACAAATATATAAATTGTTTACAGCATTATCATGTAAATAATCTAAAACCAATTTCTGCATAATAAATCACATTAAAAGGCTCTCTGTGAAAACCAAGTGACTACAATATGGACAGATTCAATTAGATTATGGGATGTATGAACAATAACGTTTTTTTTTCATAAATGACACAATCACACATACACAGAATTAAAGATACAATGTATTCTCATGGAGAGAAATATTTGAATTTTTGCATTAAAAAAAAAATGACTTAATAATTTCCCATGACTTGGTTAAAATCAAGTGAAAAATACCTTTCAAATAATTATATTTTTTGTTCTTTTACTTCGTTTAGTTTACATTCCTTTTGTATAACAGTTTTTTTAATTAATTTTAATAGCTGTAAGTTCCAATTAATATATATTACACACCATAATCTTTTAAATAAAATCCCTTTCATGAACTTTTCTCATAATCTTTAAAATCTTTTTCCACAATTTAATATTCTACCCCCAATTTATAACCTAATGCTATAGAATCACACTAGTTTTTTAGCCTCAAAGAAGCTCTTAAGATGTCTCATCTGCCAGAAACCAGTGACCACTAATATAAATGTTTGAGCAATGGACCACCATAATACTCTGCTATTTGTACTATCACTAGTCTGTCTAAATCTCTCTTCCCGATACTGAAAAATATAAACATTAAAATTTCATGTAAAACAGCTTCAATTTTCCATTTGCAATTCAAACATATACATATTGGTATATTGTCAATGGTTTTTCATATATCCTTTATAACAATTTTCATGGATTTTATAAAATTGATTCATTGTAAACCATATATGTTAGAATTTAATAAAGGGAAATAACTCTGGTAGTACTAGAAGCAGTTATCATACAATGATGCATCAACATTTTCAAGGTGTTTTCTACAAGTATATCACAGAACAAAATAGATCTTTATATGTGTTGTCTATGATTATTTCCTGGAGAAAGATGAATAAGGGATCCAAGACAGTATTCTGATATTATTATATCTGATTTCTATAATAGATATCTTTCTTCTGTTTAGAGGAGTCTGTCGTAATCGTATAATTGGATTTACAACTACCTATGCAATCAGTGTCTATCACCACTAATGTTGTGAGTTCAAATTCCACTCAAGGTGTACTCGATACAACAATATGTGATAAAGTTTGCTAGTGACTTGCATCTTGCGGCAAGTAAGTGTTTTTTCTGTTTCCGCCACCAATAAAACTGATCACCATGATATAACTGAAATATCGCTGAAAGTGGCAATTAAACACCCCCTCTCTCTCTCTTCTGCTTAAACTAAATAACTTAAAGGAATATCATGAAAATTAAATAATGGTACAATTTTTATAAAACACCTTCCAACCCATCATACAGCTGATTATGAAAATAACAGAATAACCCATAGTAGTATGTATACTGACCCTTTGATAATTCTGTTCTTTTGTAATTTGTTCTACTTGATCTAACAACTGTCTGATACGTAGCTGTAACTCTGACAGTTTATCTTTGGCCTGTATCTGGGCATAGTCTACAGCATGTTCTCCAACCTGGATATCTAAATGTACTCTCTACAATAATAAAAAATGAAATAATGAATCATAGTGTTCTAGAAGCTTCTGTAGAAAACAATGACTGAAGTTTAATATAAACATCATTATCTAGAAATCTGATGAGTCGTTTCCTTGGATACCTTGAGAGTAAACATTTGGTCCATTTGCATTTCACTGTATATTTTAGCCAAATTTATCCAGTAAAACACTTAAAACTTCAAATTGTGATTCAATGACCATATACCGTTACTTCTTTGTTAATTTATTAAAGATGATATAATCAAATATCATTTTGAATATTTTTGAATATTTTCAATAAATATTTTTTGAAAATTGTCCTTTTTCTAGATTTATTTATCGTGATAAAACATTAAACATATTCTTTTTTTTTAATAATAAATATTTCATTGCTGTGAACAATTTACTTACTATATAATAAACATATTCTTATTGTACAGGGCTAAGGTATATTAATAAAAATCGACAATCAATTCGTCTTGTCCAAACATAAAATCATAAATACGGTAATTTTGTTATTAAAGGGGAGACAACTTACCAACTGACCACTGGCAAACCAAGCTGATGAGTTAGAGTGTAAACAGATGACATGTTCTCCAGCAGAATGGGATGTAAATGTAAATCTACCTTCTGCTGCATAGGTCTGTAAAACAATAAGATGTGAAATTATCTTGTGTGAAACAATTTCCTGTTTCAGCATGTAATGCATTATGGGAAATTTCATCCTGTCAAACCAAAATTTCAAATGATGTTACATCATTGTTACACAGCACAGTACAATATTTTAAACCAATGATGTTATTTGTCCCAGAATGCAATAGTGTTTTAATGGCAAATCAATCTCAATGTACAATACACGTTCATGATTTGTTGTGCAAGACAAATAATTAAATTGACAAATAATGCAACAACTCTCATCGTGAGCTCAGTATTAATATCTCAAGATTTGGTAGACTTATCATTCATTGGACAGTTGAATGTATAAACCATAACATGACCCCACAGATGCTAGTTTATCAGTAAATTGTATTGATCTCACTCAGTGATATTGTCAGTATCAACTTAGTGACTCTGATACTAGAAATATCAGCCAGTATGAAGTCACATTATGACTTGATACCGATAAAAACAATATATAACGTCCGTTTTGAAGATCTCAAATTATATTATTACTAGTATCACAGCTCATTCTACCAGACTCGCTGTGATAATGTCTGTTTCGACCTTCAAAACTGCAGTTATTCTATATCCGCTACATATCACCAATTTTTTTTTGGAAAGATACAACAAATGCCTAAATCTAATTAGATTGATATACAGCAATACTTTTGTCAAAATGCCTTCTACAAAATCTACTTAGTCTACAATACAAACTACAAAATCTACTTAGTCTACAATACAAACTACAAAATATACGACTTACATTCTACAGTGTTGTAACACTTAGAGTAAATAAATCTTGTTTTCTTCAGAAGTAATAAAATTTGTAAATCTTTGACATGTACAAAAAAGGTATGTGAAGTAGTATTTCTTAGTGCTTGAACATTGCATTTATTTTAAATATATACATGTACTTTGTAATAATATGTTGAGAATTTACAACATTAACAACATCACAAGTAAGGTACTGACAGGTAGTAATCCTTATATGCAGGTAACACAAACGTACAATTAACACAAGGTCATATCATTTTTTGTAACAAGATTACAAGAACGTGCATTTGACTAGATTATTTAAGGAGTTGCAAGTTATGAATAAGACAGCATGCAAATAAAAATAATTCTTACCCAGTACATGCAAAGCAAGAATAAAATGGCTTAAGCAGTGAAGGTCATCAATTACAGCAATATCAACAAAATGAACAATAACCCCTCATCTAACAGACCATGGAATCTGTACTTACACTGTATAGGACCCACACTACACTCTGGACGACAAAAATCATCATACATCTCATAAAAACAAAGGTTTAATTTGCTTGACTTCATTTGATATAAAGGACACATTTTACTGCTATCATTATTACAGTACTAAGATAAACTACAAAACCATACATGCTTGAAGAAGAAAACAAAACAAAAATAAAAAACAGGTTCAAAACTAAATCAAAGGGAGATAATTAAACCATTCAACCATGTCCATCTGTGGCCACAGGTGATATATTTGGTTAGTTTGAGATAAGCATTATTACAAAACATCAAGTCTGATATACAATATTTTGCACATTGCAGTTTACATAGTTTTTTTTATTTTAGATTTTGTTTTCGGTTTTTTCTCAATGACAAACACCAAAAATTAATAAATGCCACTGTTCGATAAATTAAACACTTTTGTATTTTATACAGGCATTTTCTTCATGTAAATTGTTAAATTTGATAATAGTGGAAACAATATTCTATACAGCATATACTGAAGCGAAGAATATTAAAGAAAATAAATGAATTATGACCCTGTCCCATTTTTATTTCTTAATGGAAGTAAGTAATGGTCGTCTTACTGTTCATGTTTAAACTTCAGCTTTTAATCGTTTGTACAATATGCAAAATATGTACATTACATTATGTGTATGTACAATTAAGTAACACAAAAACAAATATTTTCAGACTTGATATTTTAATTCTGACTAACTTCACACCCGACCACTTGGACAATGGACTCACCCTAGACAGAACGATACTATCATCAGGGTCTCTGATCTCCACTAACATACCAAACCCTGGTGCTGAGGGCCGATATTCTTTAACAGCAAAATCATACACTTGAACTTTGTACTTGCCTGGAACACAATGCAACATGCAAAACCAGTTGTTAATCTCAACATAATATTATCTTTTCTATGTTGGCAATCTCAACATAATATTATCTTCTCTATGTTGTGAATCTCAACATGACATAATATTATCTTCTCTATGTTGGCAAACTAAAAATCTGCTACGGTAACTTGAATTTGAAATCAAAAACTTTATTTCAGATTAAAAAAAAATATTTTCAACAATTTCTGTATCAAAAATGCAAATCTAGTTTGCCTATCATAAAAAAGATTTTCTAGCACTAACCATGATAACATTACTATTGTACCCTCATTTCTTATGAAAATTAAAAGTTGTAAAAATGCATTTACAACAAATCGTTTTTATTTATCTATTAAATATCAATTTTCAACCAAAATAAAGGTACAATAAGTTCAGAAGAATAACCACCGACAAACACAGTCTGAGCTTACCCTAGATAATATAACTTTATCATCAGTGTCCTGAATCTCAACATGCATGCCCCACCCTGGTACAGATGGAACATAATTGTTTGAGTTACTGTCAAAAACTTCTACTTTGTAATGACCTGTAATTCATCATGTATCACACATTAGGTCAAATAAACAAATAGGTATGACAATGGTTATCAAACATTCATGTTTTTGATCAGTCACAAAATCTTTTTGAAATTTGTGAAAAATTTACAGGTTTTCTAAATCGATATATATTGATAGTAGAATAGCTGTAATGAGAAATATTTTAACTTTATTTTTATAGAGTGCATAGTTTTGTTTTTACTCTCTGGTTTTGTATGTAGTTTGAATTTTTATGGTCCATAGATTTACCCAAAAACATATCATAAATAAAACGACAATATGAAATCAGTGGACAGATGAAAAAAATAAGCATTTGTGTTTTTGAATACTAATAATTTTTTTATCAGTAATTTCACAATTTTAACACAGCTTTGTGATTTTTTTGTGTTTTGACCTTTTTTTGGAATGAAAGGTTTAGTGACGTCACGTTAGACCGCACAGGTGACAAATGACCAACAGCTGATAATTTCTAGTATCACGAGTCGGTGGTCAACTGAACGTTGTTACTAAATTTATCGGGTAGTAAAGATCAAAGGAAACTGTAACAAATTACAGATAAATGTATATATGCTTGATCACACAGGAAGAAATAAGCTGAGTTATTGCCCTTTGATTAACTCTTCAGTATTTCTGATTAATAATGAATAAATACACATAAAAACATAAATTTCACATTTGTTCATTATTTCTGTGTTTATTTAAATGTTTGTGTAAGATTCAATTCGTTTTTGTGGTGTTTTTGGGTAAATCTACAGACCCGAATTTTTATAACTTATTTTTCAATGTACATATAAAATCAGAGGTGTAATAACAAATGGATAAAAGCATCATTGCATCCATTGTTGATAACCCATGTATATATGGCTGACCATACTCTGGATATTCTACACCCATCGTCTGTGAACATGAGTATCCGGGGAAACGTGAAAACTGTCATCTGATATCAATCAATACTGTTCTAAAAATAGACTGTAAAGGGAATCTCCAATCGTGAGAAAAATTATCCCCTATCGAAATTAGCGTACGACATTTTGAAGTTACATCGCTTTAGTTTGAAGGAAAGAAACTATTCTATTACTAGATAATTTTCTTTGAGCATTGCCATTGTACATGAAAGTCATTATAAACTGAAGTTTAATATTCCCAATCAATTTATAAACAATCCACCTTGCATGTAGTAAAATACTGGGAGCAAGCGGTTACAATACATTATTGAAATTCGTTAATGCCAGGCGGTAGCAGGTCAAATCGACCCCATGTTATATATATAATTTAATTAAATGGAAATACAGATATCTGACTTTGTTCTTTCTCCCTAATGCTACGTGCTTGTTGGAGAAGCAAAAATACCAATTTTTACAGTCTTTGGTTTGACATATCATATTGTATTGAAAAATGATACTGTTTGTTCCTAGTGGCCAAATTGACATACCCTATGTCTATAAACCATTGGGTATGATGAATTTTCGTGAATGTTTTAAAGTGAATTTTCAACAAAGGTTGCAGGAAGAATTTGGGAATTTTTGGTATATGAGGTTGTTGATTTAAAGGAATTTGATTTGTATTTACTGTATTTAATAGACAATAGAGAATAATTATCAATATAAAGATAATTATCGCCAATCACGTTTTATGTAAATTACTAATCATTTAATTACATTAATTAATTTCATCCATAAAAAAAGAATCTGTTCATCAAGAAAAATAAAATTATGCATGAATCTTTCAGCAAAAAATAAGAATTCATATTAATACATAATTTTTTATTCAATTTGAAATATGTGGCCGATTTGACTTTCATTTTCGTCTTGACTTGGGACCGATTTGACTGGAAATCTGCCAGGCTATATAAAAGCTTGCCTGCGCTTGATACGACATAATCCGTCCATGCCAAAATATGCATCGGTGTCAGATTTTAAATTGCAAGAATACCATTGATAGTGGTTATGACGAGATTAAGTTGGAGATACTGTGCAGAAAATTTCTTTGCCATTGGAAGTCTAATCAATCTCAACTTCATTGATTTCAAGATGGTTTTTGAAAATGAAGAAATGACATGTAGTAGCTACGAAATTACAGTATTTGAATTGTAAATAAAACTTTTTATATTCTTTGTCGTGTAATGAAATGACAGAAAAAGGACTCATTCATGGTGGCATAGTTTGAACTTGAAGCCAATGAAGGCAGGTGCCCGTCATCACAACAGACGTGGCCACGACAAATTTTTCATTAAAACACGCACCTACAACCATTGTTTCGTCTGGTATTTCTTCGATGAAACATTTTTTCTCTGTTTCTCCAATGTGGAAATAAAGAGCGTGTGACAGAGATATAGCAATGAAAAATATAAAATAAGAAACGTGGTATTCCATTTCTATGTTTCTGTTGTCGTGCCGAACGGAAGTGACACGTAACACATGCGCATGTCGCACAGGAAAATATTTTTGTCGTTGTGTGTACTTCCTATTCAATACAATATTTCTCCGACCAATGTGCGCATTATTCTCTTAGGGATTATTGTGACTTGACAAATACGTAACAGGGCAATCAATGATTAGCATTTGTAATATGAAGAAAATGTGGGAGATGAAACCAAGCATAATTTTCGGATTTACATTAAATACGTCATATTTACTTCTCTTCTCTGTATCTGTAACCCCCTCTGTAGAGGAACCATACGTCAGTATGTAGGACATGTGCTCCGTTTATGGACAGTGCTCGTATTCCCTCCACCACTTGAATTTAGTGCGCATATATACAGTGAAGTCATACCCACACACAATTCGCATAGTATCCTTATATATACAGTTAAGAATTTACAACTCAGTCTTCAAATTGCGGCTAAAAGTTATTTACATGATTAAGATGGTCTAAGATTGGTCTTTAACCTGAATGACAACAACATCCTTGTAGTACACTACCAGCACGGCTTCAGATTAGGCCACTCATGTGAAACTCAACTACTGAACAACATAGAAGACATATCAAGAACACTAGACATGAGAAAGCAAGTAGATATGATGATACTAGATTTTTCTAAGGCATTTGACTCCGTGCCACATAGAAGACTCCTTATGAAATTAGACCACTATGGGATAAGAGATCATACCCATGAATGGATTAGACAGTGGTTAACAACCAGGAAGCAGAGTAGTTCTCGATGGTGAAGCCTCCTCAGAAGTCCACGTCGACTCGGGGGTACCCCAAGGTACTGTCTTAGGTCCCCCGATGTTTTTACTGTATGAAAATGATATAGGCGAAGGAGTAAACTCGGAGGTTAAGCTTTTCGCAGACGACTACTTACTCTATCGAACCATTGAATCTGAAAGCGACACCAAACAGCTACAGGAAGATCTTAGCAAAATGACAGAGTGGTCTAAGAAATGGCTAATGAGATTCAATGCTAAAAAATGCTATGTCATGAGACTCAAACGATCGAGACAAAACATCGTCTCTATTAACAACTATAACATTGATGGGAGCACACTGGAGGAGGTAGAACACCATCCATACCTCGGAGTGGAACTAGGGAATGACCTCAACTGAAACCACCACATTGACCAGACTACCACCAAAGCAATTGGCATTTTGGCATTCCTTAGGAGGAACCTCAATAAATGCAGCAAAGAAGTCAAGGAGAAAGCCTACACAACACTCATACGCCCAAACCTTGAATACGGATCATCTGTATGGGACTTTTTCCACCAATATCAAATTGATGCAGTTGAAATGGTCCAACGTAGAGCTGCCCGCTTTGTAACTGGTCAGTACAATCGCTACCAAAGTGTCACATCGATGCTCCAGGAGCTGAAATGGACATCTCTACAACAGAGGCGACAAGAACAGCGATTGGTAAACCTCATCTTCGCTAGCCAAGGGTTACGATTCGTATCCCCCTTCTCTCCACCCTTGGCGGATCTAGAATACAATTTGAAATTCGCGCGCAATGCCACCTGGTGGTTTATCGAAGTTGCTCCCCTTAGATAGTCGTCATCGCCAGCCAATCAGAATCGTTTTGTTAAACGTATGTTGGAGAGTTGAAAATGGCAGCGCCCAGTGAAGAAAAACTTATTTGTGATAAATTTAATTTGGAAGCACTTACTGTCAGCCAAGTGAAAGTTTCAAAGCTTTGGCAGACGGGAAAGATGTTTTCATTGGAACCAAAACGGGAAGTGGCAAATCGTTGTCATATGAGAGCATTCCGGTGCCATCTTTGTTTACATTTCGTCGATAACATGTGCTCCGTGTAAAACGTCTTCTGATTGGATACGTGTACTGGTAGCCGTAACCAATGAAATATTAAAGCGCGAATCCTCAAAATGTATTCTAGATCTGCCAAGGGTGGAGAGAAGGGGGACCCGAATCGTAACCCTTGGCTAGCGAAGATGGGTAAACCTCTACAAATGCGTAAACAACATCAACGCTCTCCAGATACCACCCTATGTCGTAAGACCAACAAGAACGACAAGAGGACAAAACAGTAACAGTTTTATTCCAATTAACTGTAATAATGACAGCTACAAATACAGCTACTTTCCTTTGTTATATTCCAAATTCGTTTCCCCCAACCGTGTCGCCCATTAAAAAGTTTTTTAAAATTACAGATTCGCATCTAATTGACTAGTTTAGATCTAAAAATATGCATTATAAATACAGTTAACAAGTTGTCTAAAAAGAATCTTCCCTGAGAATTTTCTATAGTTTAAAAGGTAAAACAGGTGTAAATTCGCACGCACAGTTATTTACGTTCCTATCCGTAGATATGGATATTTTAACACCCTGAAGTAGCCAAGTACATCACGAGGCGCAGCCGAATGGTGCACAGGCTACTGAAGGGTGTTAAAATCTCCATATCTACGGATAGGAACGTAAATAACAAATTTATCCTCGGCTATAGTCAAAAATAAGACATTTTGGACCCCGGCGAGCCACGTAAAAGTGACGTTTTCTTTGTTTTTGGAAAGAATAAGTAAAACATATGAAGGTTTCGAGTGTTTTTTACACGGTGTAGGGTAAGAACCCTTCAGTTGATCAAATTAACAGCTTTTTATTCAATATATAATCAAAATTAACTAAATTTGATTTTGGAGTGTTTTCACTACCTGAGTTACGTCCAAAATATGTTGTAGTTTTTCGTTGGCTGATAGTTCATTAAATTTAATTCCTAATGTGTTGAAAGTTGCAATTAGCTCCTGAAGTATGGTATTTCTTATTTTGCTGAGGCTTTTGCAATTTAGAATAAAGTGTTCTATATTTTCTTCTTCTTTTGCACATAATAAACATTTTGGATCGATCTCGTTTTTGTACATTCTGATCCTTTTGTTCTGTAGAATGTATGTGCCTGTAAGCAGCTTTAATTTTATTGGTAATCTCGCTGTATCTATAGCTGAGTGGCAATTGATTTTAAACAAAGGATGGATCTTTCCAGTTTCCAGGTTTTCGGCGGTTATGAGATTAAGTCCTTTATATAGTGGCAGTAGCTGTATTATTGAGCCACTCCAATTACTGTATACCGTTTTCTTGACAATAGAAGTCAATATGGTCTTCTTAACTCGATTGTCCAAGTACCTGCTAGCCTCCTTTAAGTCATACTTCCGTAGCATGTGCTTGATAGCAATGAACCAGCTAGCGCTCTCGTTGTTTTTTTTATCAGCAGTTGGCGTCTTCCTAGCGATTATTCTACGCTGCTTTCTAGCTGGTTGCAAATGTTGTTAAATAAGCCTAATGCTTGGATATGCAGTTGAGTTTCAATCGGTAGTATTCCTGTTAAGATGTTCACTGTTATGTCAGCCACACAGGTCGGTATAACGATAGTATTTGCTTCAGGATTTTTTTCTGGAAATTTTCAAGAAGTAACAGAGCTTGTTGTTGGTAGTATAAGTTCTAATCCATAGAGGAGTACCGGAGATATGTATATTTTGCATAAATGCACTATTGTCTCTACATCAAGACCATTATGGCCATGGAATCCTCCCCCAAGTAAGCTATAGGCGCTTCTCCTTGCTTTTTTTTATATTTTCTTCCACATTTGATGTCATGTTTCCTTCGAGTGAAGTGGTTCTGATGATTCCTAGGTTTGTAGCACTCTCCACTGATGACATTTTGTTGGGGCCAATGGTAAAGGTCAAGTTGTTGGATTCCTGTTTACGCTGTTTGCGGGAGATGTTTAGGACTACACTTTTTATTGGTTGTAATTCGTAGCCTTCCATATATGCGTAATCGTATGCCATGTTTATGAGTATTTGAGCTTGATCTTGTTTTTCGCTGATTAGTGCGATGTTGCACATGCTGTACTATTAATACTTATATTTCCTATTCTATATCCAATCCCAGTTGTTTCGTACATATTAAGAAGTTGATTGATGTAGAGTTTGTATAGGTTAGTGCTAAGTATACACACAGGCACTTGTTTCATTCAAAAAATATATGCCCCCTCCTCTTCCTTACTTCAAGGTAAACATCTGCCCTTTACCCCTTCCCCACTTCGCCTCAATATTTTTCGCTTATTTGTGATCCTTTCGCTGACCCAATTATATCGTTACACTGCCGAGATATTTCTCTTTTCGACTGCCACATTTAAATATACCTACCGAGACCCCCTCAGACGAATTGGACAAGACTATTCAGCGAAAGTGGTTTGGTGAAAATTTAAGTCATTGAAACGGATACAACCACTTTCGGTTTGCGCTGGATTTTTCATATGCATTCGGAATTCTCTAGACCGGCCATGTGTAACAATGTCATCATGATCATCTCCTCTCAAATGTAAAGTAAGCCTTTAAAATACAGATAATTGTTCCAATGCAGATTATAGAAATATGTTCAACTCCAAATTACTGACATTTGATTTTGAAAACACCTTTTTTTTTAGTTTCTAAATCAATTTAGAACTGACCGGAAGTGACTGTATCCGTTTCAGTGACTGAAAAATAGAAAATGCGACTTTCGCTGAATATTCTTGTCCAATTCGTCTGAGGGGGGCCCGGTATTCATATTTAAATGTGGCAGTCGAAAAGAGAAATATCTCGGCAGTGTAACGATATAATTGGGTCAGCGAAAGGATCACAAATAAGCGAAAAATATTGAGGCGATGTGGGGAAGGGGTAAAAGGCAGATGTTTACCTTGAAGTAAGGAAGAGGAGGGGGCATATATTTTTTGAATGAAACAAGTGTCTGTGAGTATACCCCCTTGTTTGACTCCTTGGTTAACTTGAAATGGTTGTGAGATATTTCCTTCCCATTTGATTACACTTTTGGCGTTTTCGTGCAGATCTTTAAGCAATCTCCAATGTCCATCATCAATGCCCCGCCAAGAATACCCTTTGAAACATGTGGCTATGTATGACTGTGTCAAATGCCGCTTTCGCATCCAGAAGTACCAGATACAGGATTGCATTGTTGTCTTTCGATTCCCTATAACTGTGATAATTTCATAAATAAAAAAAATAAAAAACTATTGTATGTAATAAATAAATAAAGATATGCGTTCACGAGAGTGCTTTTCGCCCAAAGAAAACAGAATAAAACCGTATTTTATATTTTATATGCAATTTTGTTTTTAACGAAACGTAACTTTTGTAATGATATCATCAAATAGAACCCTTCTGCTATGAACTGTAATATAGATGATAACAGATCGCTTTGATACGTTGTTTTGGAGATTTATAGTACACTCCTCTTGTTTTCTTCCCTGGTTACTTACTTCCCTGCTTACCCGTTTCATTATCTTGCGCTCTCAGACCCCTCGGTTTCGACACCCATGTTCCCTATTAAACGTTTGGAGCAGGTTGACACAGTGGTCAGCAGTGCCGGATTTGGGACAAATGAGGACCTGTGACTAGTTAAGATATGAAGCCCCTTATATGGGCCCTGACGGAGGTAGACCCGGTAGGCTGTTATTTTCATGATTCTGATACTGGTTAGTGATTTCAGAGCATCTGTAGATTGGCATGTGATTAATTGATGGAACCATATGGTTTGCATAGTTAATGACATGCCTCCTTACTGCTTAGGGAAATGATGCATATTCTTCATGATAATTAGACAAAAGCACGTGTAATCTGGGTTCTTGAGTTAGTTAGTTAGTTAGTTAGTTCTTGTTTTTATGTTTGATTGTATATATTTAGTTTGCTAATACAGTAGTTTAATTTGAAAATGGCAGATTAAAGTGTAGGTCTAATAAGGCCTACATAGGCAGGTAACTCTATCATTATATATTTACTGTGAACATCCTTTTTATATAGACCTGTTTTAGAACAAATGAACATTCGGGCCTATAAACTTTTGCTCTAACGGACTTTCGCAATTTCTGTCATACCCACTGTAAAACATTTTATAATATAGAATCACTTTGTAGAGTGAGTGAGTGATTGCTGTTAACGCCAAATGAAAAAATTTTCAATTGCATTTTATATCACGGAGAGAACAAATTAATTCAATGAAATGATGATGAACTTAGATGAAGATGTCCACGACCATGCTTTACACTTAACCAACAAAATTAATTTGATCTTTATAGTGCAGTGCTAGCTCACTAACATGCTTAAATTGATCTTTATAGTGCAGTGCTACAACATGCTTAAATTGATCTTTATAGTGCAGTGCTAGCTCGCTGAAATAATAGTCCGCAGGTAGACACGTGCACGTCGCAGTCCACTCGGAGACAATATCTAATTCCGAGCCAAAATCAGTCTCTACTCTTATTCAAAGCTGCGTGCTTAGCGGAAAAGTAACAAATACTCAGAAAAGTGGGATGGGAGCAAAACTATGTTTCCTCTCCTACCTTTTTGACAAAACATTTAGACAAAATGGAAATAATAAATGTATAGTCAACTTTAGAGCTTTTTGCCTAGTTTTTTTTTAAGCCAAATGGCCTTTTTATTCTTTTAGTTGTTTTTTTTATTTTTTGCTTGTCAGTTTTTTAAAACTTGCCCACACCCCCATTTTCAGTGCAGATTTGAAGCTTATTCCACAACCCCCACTTTCCGGTGGGCTTCTAAAGCTCCCCCCACATTCCGGGCCACTTCAGAAGCTTGCCCCCTCTCACTTTCAAAGCTCCCTCACTTTCCGGTCCACTTCTACGCCTCCGAATGTAACGAACAAAGTGATATGTTAAACAATTCCATGATTGGAGAACCGATCTCAAGTAGCCAAACATTTTCACTATTATTTATTTGAAATAACACACTCCGAAAATAAAAATGATGGCTCGAAAGCGTTTGTAATAATAAAGACGTCATATGTACTGTGACGTTTTTTTTAATTAAACGTTCATTTTTTTGAACCAGTCGGAGGATGCTTGCAAAATAGTGGTAAGTGTTGATTTGTATTCACGTATTCTGGGAAGCTCATCGATTCATATATGGACACAACGAATCTTGTAACTTTACCGGTGCCATTCCACAAAGCACTCATTAGACTAATGTATAAAAAAAAAAGTCTGTTTGGTGACTCTGAAAATAGGGAAAACAATTCCTAAAAAATCAACGGGTTATCAGATTTATTTTTTAATTATATTTATATTAAGGACTGATTAATACATATTATAGGTGAATTTTTCAAAAAAATTCATTAAAGAATAAAAAAGTTTGCCATAGGACTTTTTAAATTGTAAAATTCTGTCATTTTGTCATGTAACAAACATGGGAGTAAGTACTACTGAAATGAACAGCAACATGTGGTCAGTATTGACAAACAGCAAGTCAGCTGATTTCATCATTAGCATGTTATATCAGATGTTGACATACTGACCATACCAAATATGGACAATTTCAAATTAGATTCACACCTGTTCAGGTAAAAATCAATAATGATGATACATTATTACAAAACTGATTGTGGAGCATTTAAAATACATGCAAACTACTCATTCCCTTTATGTGTATAGAGGTTAATAAAAGAGAACAAAATTACCTGAAAACGTTGTATATTCTGACCAGTACATATGGGCAAGCAACTGGTAAACTTTATCACTTGCGGTTGCGAGTCGAGTGCACCCTTTTTGTAATTTACAAATTTAAAAAACCATTGAGCCATCCCAGGCCCCCCACTGTCATGAAAACAATGTTTATCTAATTTGCCTATAAGAAATTAACGTTGTATATGAATTGTTTAATTTTTGGAAGAAAACAAGTATCAAATAAGAATATTATTTAATTTATATATTTATATAAATTATACTTTCACGAAATTAGCATTTATTTTATTTTGGTATCATTTTTTAAGTGTTAATTTAAAATTTGTTATAAATCAGCATGAGTGAATAACAAGGGACATTTCCATATAAGGGTCTCATGTGACCAGCAGTTATTAATTGTTTACAAACAAATATTATATGGTCAAATTGTTTATCAATTATTCAAAACATCTTGAATCTTTAACCTAATATGACATTCCCATGTGACTGAAATTAGCATAACAACAGACAGGAAAGAACAGGTAATTCTGTTCATTATAATGGCAGCCTCCTTTACTTACAATCTGATAAAATTAGTATTGGGCCCTATGGAGATTTTTTTTATTATTTGAATTATTTCTTTGACAATTTTTTCTCAGATATGTATTAAATAATGTGTGCTTAAAATGTTAAAAAGAGCAATAGAAAGCAAATCCCTGATTTTTAAATAATTGTTTTCCCTATTTTCAGAGTCACCAAACAGACTATACAAGCATTTACCATATAGCTTGCACTGATGGAGTTTACTATAAAAGTATAATTACCTGCGCAATGCCAATGTATTGAGAAACCCACTGTTGGTAATCCATAGCTGATCACTCTCCAATTGATCTCTAGTCATCACCGATCGTCGATAACCCACAGCTGAGCCGGAGAGTGATCAGCTGTGGGTTATAGACGATGTGAGAAACCGTGTCCCTGGCTATACCTGTACATGGGATATTCCACAATTTTATATGCACGCTCAACGTAGGATATATTACGGATATATCTATTGCCCACCCACTTTATAGTATATTGTTATAGAAACGTTACTCTGTCGTGCAATGTAAGGGGCTTGTGGGTTGACAAATGTGTGACACCGAAAAGTGATCCCTAAATGTGGATGTCTGCTTCGCCACATTCAGTTATAATATCGTGGCGGCTAGGTTTATAGTTGCTGGTGAAACCGGAGTTCACAAAAAAATAGTAGAACGTTGATAAATACACTGTAACATTTATCACTCAAAGTACAAGTGACATGGGTGCGAGTCTGTAAATCATTGGTGAAAGGACACTATTAACAAATAAAATGAAGTCTAAACCACTAGACCACCACCACTCCGATTTGAGGTCAGAAATGATAGGATGAACCTGATCCCCCTTTTTTAAATCCTGACAATTTTTTTTAGTTATTTCAAGACACAAGAATGCGACTGAAGCAAGTCTTCCATTTGAACGCAAATAAAGTAGGCTGATCGTTGTCGGGTGAAATAACATTGATTTCCATATCAGATGATGTTCGTGCTCAACCTCCCGGAGCACCCGAGTACACCCCAGTTTTAAGTGGGCTACGTGTTTCTCGATCTTTAGTTTTCTATATAATGTTTTATAGATCGTTGTCATTTTTCTATTAGCCGTTGTTGTCTGTCCTTCGATTTACTGCTTCCGGTCACCCCTTTGGTGTCTTGAAAACTTTTCTTGATACAAACTCGTTCATCGTTTCAGGAATATATACAAGATGGATCCTAATCAGAATATTGCTGTAAATGAATCGAATACCAGAAGAAGACGACGACTAAAATCTACAACTGACCTGAGAGGTATTGACGAATACGAACTTGACATGATGAAATTAACTGCTCATAATTGTCGACAAATTAATGCAAAGAACCAAGAGAATTTGGACCCAAAAAAACTGAAATTGCGTGAAAAACGAGTGGCTAACTCGAATAATGGTTTCTTTGTGAAATCGGGAGACTCTAAAGCAAGTGGATTATCAGGAAATAAACATCCTCCTGATGTATACCCATCAAACATGTGTCCAAATGTTACTAAACATCTACATTATTTGTTTGTAATGAAACTTGAGCTGCCTCTAGCATGTCCAACATGTTGGAGTTTACAAAGAAATGCTGATTAATAGTGGTCGACTTGGCATCGATCTAGGTTGTCAAACATGCATATATATGTTTATCACAGAACTTGTTCACAACAGTCTTAGGTTTACCTAAGTTGAACTCATTCAAAATAGGTGTCAACTTACATAAGATAAATGTGAAAGATTTCCGGAAGAGCTTCTAATGTTACCAGTTTTATCCAGTTTACAGAATTGGTAATTCTCATCGAAAGCATTATATTTCAGTTGTAACACAGTTCTTCACATAAAGAGTTCAAAATTTGCACGTCTTAGTTTTAGAATGTCCTAGACATGGGCGTAGCTTGGGTTGGAATTTTACCGAGGCAGAGTGTCTGTGGGGCGCAGCCCCCAAAAGATATCGACTTATTTGTTTTTTGGTTAAAATTTTGAGGTTTGATAGTAGTTATTACTCTAATTTGGCCACAAGTAGGTTTTTAACATTATTGACATTATAATACATGAAGCTATGCGTCCAGCGCCTGAAAATGTTCATTACGCTCCTTATACTCCTACATGATTTAATAGTTGATTGACACACAAGGGAATCCTCAATCATATTCATAAAATATATGGCTCAAACATAACCCTTATTCAGACAGATTGATCGTTGATAGAGAGAGCCGGTTACACTGACGACCGACGGACCAAGGTTAGTGCTAATGGATAGCAAAATGAATAGAAACTATGACGGATGTATACAGACGAGTATTCATTATCTCAAAACCTGTTAATGGAAAAAGACAGCAAACTTTAAAACAAAACTTTTACTTGCTTTGTCTTCACATACACAAAAATATTAAACTTCAAAATGTCACACTAACTAGCAAAGATCTAACAAATACACGAATCAAACTTTAAAACCATGTTTGAAATGTTTATGTCTACATAATACTACATAAATATATACAAATGTCAGCAAAGACAAAGTAATTTACAAGTGCAGAGCGCCAATTCTTCTATTACCTGTATCGAATTTGTCTAGATAGTATTTTGACCCGGTCAACATTTACGTCTCTGTGAACGTGCAATAATGCTAGTCCGTTTAGTCTGTTCTCGACCATTGTTGTTCTGTTCCATTGCTTTAGACACCCGAAAGCAGAAAAAGATCGTTCACGTGGTACGGATTCTATTGACATGGTTAGTAGAATGTAGAAGATTTCGCGAATGTTTGGATAATAATCCGGGTCTGTCTTTAAGATCTTGACTGAACGTACTCCAGGGGTGGATTTCCTGTTGAAAAGTTGCATTTTGGTGTTAGTCGACACTGTACCAGTCAAGGACTCTCGCAATTTCTCCTGGTGTCATTGTTGCAATAGTCAGAGGCACAAGTTTAGATGCCAGGAACATGTTTGTTTTGTCAGCTGGAAATCGTTGGTCTAATTGCAAAAGACAATGGTCAATGAATGGGAAGAAAACATTTACTTTAAAGTACAGCATAGCCGTGTTATCGATTTATCCAGCAGTGGACCGATGAGCCATTCTTCGTACCATTCTTGGTTTCTCGATCACTACATCAGCAGAATCCGCTAACGCCTCAATTTTCGCCACAAGTTACGAAAAATATTATCCTCTCTCTGTTCCCTTATGTCTTTCTTGTAAATGTTTGCATCAAAACTTAGAATTTACAGTTTATGGTTACGATTTAGTAAAATATCTTAAGGTGTTATGTTTATCCATTATTTTTTTTAATATTTTTATTTACCGAAGCAATTGCCTCGGTTGCCTCAATGCATGCTACGCCTTTGCTAGATATATTTATTATCATCCTTCCATCCCGTTATATCTACCTGCTATTTCCATAAGCAAAACTCGTATCAAAGTCCGCGTGAGCTGAGTAGGACTTGTCAACAGACAGCAGGAGTTATCACCAAATTCTCCCAACATTTAAACGATAATTACTGTGAAGATGACAAAATTGAATAAAATTCATCAACATCCTTAGGTAGTAAACATTTCATTTTTTAAATCATAAATCAAACTAGGAACTGCGGTGTCAGCAATATCAACAAACATCGTCCTACAAAAATGTACTTGAAACAATTCTTGATAACCTCTGCTGGGAATACGTTTTTTACGTCATCATCAAGGTCGTGATGTTTGTGCTTTTCAAACCGGAACGGAACCGCTAATGAAAATGAGTGGATCATTTAAATTTTCATTATTTTAAGTCATTGTCTTTGAACTATGCTTTTTTTTGGTTAAAGTTCATCAAGTTACATTATAAAATCCACCATTCACTGTAATAGTGAAAGATGAGCCTGGTCGCAAACCATTGAGCTGCATCGTGTATGGAGAATGCTCTTGTATAGATTTCGAAAAAAAAGTAGGCACATTGTAGCTGCTACCAAAGGTCAAATTGTTTCGTCCTGCCCAACTTCACATACTGCAGCTGCAGTCAAAAGTCGTTACTCCGGTTGCTCTCTTTCATCCCTAATTTTTCTATACATAATTGATCTTGTTATTGTCCTCAATATACACACACACACATCAAGTTGAATCGAGCACACCTCGCCACGGTGACGATTCAAATTCACAAACCCTTATTGCATGTATGTGTTTGCAAATTACTTACGAAAATACAAATATCGAAACCTATGATCCATGTTTATGTTTGATTTAAGGATGATATGTGAATATGATTGATACTGAACATATTAGCCTGCTCGACAGAATATGAAGTTTGTGACTCGTTCGCTTCGCTCACTCGCCAACAAACTTCTTATTTTGGCTCAACAGGCTGATATTTTCGGTATCAATCAATTCACATACAGATAACATATACATATTGATTGCACATGATCTTTTCAATATCAAATATAGAGTGCTTCTACATATAATATGTAAGTGACAAACTAGCCCGGCCCCAGTGAAGTAAGTCTGGATATAGAATTATAAGCCATAAAGATGTACGCACTGTGTACTTAAGACAACATCTTATCCCAAGACCACCACTAAGGATGAATATTGGAAGGAAGTTTGAACGCTGTAATATGACCAGCGAGATGAAGGCGTCATAATTACAAGCCACATGCAAAAAATTATTAAAATCTATCCATGTTTACTAAAGTTATCGCGTAAACAAGACACAATTCTCAATATTGGTGATTTTTCAATCAAAAACTAAGATTTTCCCCCAAAACCCTTGCTTCAAATATTTCCATGTAAGAACCCATCCAAGATAATGATAATTACAAGCCACATGCACAAAATTATTCAAATCTATCCATGTCTACTCAAGTTATCGCGTAAACAAATAAGTGTGACGGACGGACAGACAGCCGCTATTACTATATCCCCTCACCGCTATCGCGGGGGGATAATAATGTATCAAAAGGTTTAGAGCACACAAGTGTCCAGTCATCTTGTGAAATAGTCTTCCCTAATTTATGTTGCCATTTTTCTTGCGACGTTTTTGGTTGTTCAGGAACAGATTAAATATTAAGAGAAATTAATTAGATTTTGATTCCTGGTATTTGTATTTGTCCTTAAATATATTTCTACTTGACTTTTTATATGCACTTGATATATATTTTTCTGTACTAATTTGTTTCTGGAAGATTTATTTACACAGTATACCGGGAAATACTTTCTGTTGAACAGTGGGAAGATTTATTTACACAGTATACTGGGAAATACTTTCTGTTGAACAGTGGACAGATTTATTTACACAAAATACTGGGAATACTTTATGTTGAACAGTGGGAAGATTTATTTACACAAAATAATTGGAAATACTTTCTGTGGAACACTGTGGTAAGATTTATTTACACAAAATACTGTGAAATACTTTCTGTTGAACACTGTTGGAATATTTATTCCCACAAAATATTGGGATTACTTTCTGTTGAATACTGTGGGAAGATTTTTAAATTACACAAAATACTGGGAAATTCTTTCTGTAGAACACTGAGGGAAGATTTATTTACACAAAATACCAGGGAATACTTTATGTTGAACATTGTGGGAAGATTTATTTACACAAAATACTGGGAAATACCTTATGTTGCACACCGTGGGAAGATTTATTTACACAAAATACTGGAGAGTACTTTATGTTGAACACTGCGGGAAGATGTATTTACACAACATACTAGGGAATACTTTATGTTGAACATTGTGGGAAGATTTATTTACACAACATACTGGGAAATACATTCTGTTGAACACTGTTGGAAGATTTATTTACACAAAATACTGGGAAATACCTTATGTTGCACACCGTGGGAAGATTTATTTACACAAAATACTGGAGAGTACTTTGTTTAAAACTGCGGGAAGATGTATTTACACAACATACTGGGGAATACTTTATGTTGAACACTGTGGGAAGTTTATTTACACAAAATACTGGGGAAATACTTTCTGTTGAACACTGTGGGAAGATTTATTTACACAATATACCAAACAATACTTTCTGTTGAACACTGTTGGAAGATTTATTTACACCAAATAATGGGAAATACTTTATGTTGAACATTGTGGTAAGATTTATTTACATAAAAAAATACTGGGGAATACTTTCTGTTGAACACTGTGGGAAGATTTATTTACACAATATACTGGGAAATACTTTCTGTTGAACACTGTTGGATTATTTATTTACACAAAATACTGGGATTACTTTCTGTTGAACACTGGGAAGATTTATTTACACAAAATACCAAGGAATACGTTCTGATGAACACTGTTGGAAGATTATTTACACAAAATACTGGGATATACATTGTGTTTAACACTGTTGGAAGATTTATTTACACAAAATACTGGGAAATACTTTATGTTGAACACTGTGGGAAGATTTATTTACACACAATACTGGGGAATACTTTATGTTGAACAACTGTGGGAAGATTTATTTACACAAAATACTGGGGAATACTTTATGTTGAACACTGTGGGAAGATTTATTTACACAATATATCAAACAATACTTTCTGTTGAACACTGTTGGAAGATTTATTTACACCAAATAATGGGAAATACTTTATGTTGAACATTGTGGTAAGATTTATTTACATAAAATACTGGGGAATACTTTCTGTTGAACACTGTGGGAAGATTTATTTACACAAAATACTGAGACTACTTTAGATTGAGCAATGTGGGAAAATTTATTTACACAAAATACTGAGGAATACTTTATGTTGAACACTGTGGGAAAATTTATTTATACAAAATATCAAGGAATACTTGATGTTGAACACTGTGGGAAGATTTATTTACACAAAATACTGAGACTACTTTAGATTGAGCAATGTGGGAAAATTTATTTACACAAAATACTGAGGAATACTTTATGTTGAACACTGTGGGAAAATTTATTTATACAAAATACCAAGGAATACTTGATGTTGAACACTGTGGAAAGATTTACGCAAGACAAAATACTGGGAAATACTTTACGCTGAACACTGTGGGAATATTTATTTACACACAATACTGGGGAATATTTTATGTTGAGCACTGTGGGAAGATTTATTTGCACAAATTACTGGGAAATACATTATGTTGAACACTGTGGGAAAATATATTTACACAAAATACTGGGAAATACATTGTTGAACACTAGGAAGATTTATTTACACAAAATACTCGGAAATACTTTTATGTTGAACACTGGGAAGATGTATTTACACAAAATACTGGGAAATACTTTATGTTGAGCACTGTAGAAAGATTTATTTACACAAAATACTGGGAAATACTTTATGTTGAACAGTGGGAATATTTATTTACTCAAAATATTGGGAAATACATTATGTTGAAAACTGTGTGAAGATTTATTTACACAAAATACTGGGATTACATTAGTTTGAGCACTATGGGAAGATTTATTTACACAAAATACTGGGAAACACTTATGTTGAACACTGTGGGAAGATTTATTTACACAAAATACTTTATGTTGAACACTAGGAAGATTTATTTACACAAATTACTGGGAAATACATTATGTTGAACACTGGGAAAATATATTTACACAAAATACTGGGAAATACATTCTGTTGAACACTGTAGGAAGATTTATTTACACAAAATACTGGGAAATACTTTATGTTGAACACTGTGGGAAGATTTATTTACACACAATACTGGGGAATACTTTATGTTGAACACTGTTGGATTATTTATTTACACAAAATACTGGGATTACTTTCTGTTGAACACTGGGAAGATTTATTTACACAAAATACCAAGGAATACGTTCTGATGAACACTGTTGGAAGATTATTTACACAAAATACTGGGATATACATTGTGTTGAACACTGGGAAGATTTATTTACACAAAATACTGGGAAATACATTTTGTTTAACACTGTTGGAAGATTTATTTACACAAAATACTGGGAAATACTTTATGTTGAACACTGTGGGAAGATTTATTTACACACAATACTGGGGAATACTTTATGTTGAACAACTGTGGGAAGATTTATTTACACAAAATACTGGGGAATACTTTATGTTGAACACTGTGGGAAGATTTATTTACACAATATATCAAACAATACTTTCTGTTGAACACTGTTGGAAGATTTATTTACACCAAATAATGGGAAATACTTTATGTTGAACATTGTGGTAAGATTTATTTACATAAAATACTGGGGAATACTTTCTGTTGAACACTGTGGGAAGATTTATTTACACAAAATACTGAGACTACTTTAGATTGAGCAATGTGGGAAAATTTATTTACACAAAATACTGAGGAATACTTTATGTTGAACACTGTGGGAAAATTTATTTATACAAAATATCAAGGAATACTTGATGTTGAACACTGTGGGAAGATTTATTTACACAAAATACTGAGACTACTTTAGATTGAGCAATGTGGGAAAATTTATTTACACAAAATACTGAGGAATACTTTATGTTGAACACTGTGGGAAAATTTATTTATACAAAATACCAAGGAATACTTGATGTTGAACACTGTGGAAAGATTTACGCAAGACAAAATACTGGGAAATACTTTACGCTGAACACTGTGGGAATATTTATTTACACACAATACTGGGGAATATTTTATGTTGAGCACTGTGGGAAGATTTATTTGCACAAATTACTGGGAAATACATTATGTTGAACACTGTGGGAAAATATATTTACACAAAATACTGGGAAATACATTGTTGAACACTAGGAAGATTTATTTACACAAAATACTCGGAAATACTTTTATGTTGAACACTGGGAAGATGTATTTACACAAAATACTGGGAAATACTTTATGTTGAGCACTGTAGAAAGATTTATTTACACAAAATACTGGGAAATACTTTATGTTGAACAGTGGGAATATTTATTTACTCAAAATATTGGGAAATACATTATGTTGAAAACTGTGTGAAGATTTATTGAAACAAAATACTGGGATTACATTAGTTTGAGCACTATGGGAAGATTTATTTACACAAAATACTGGGAAACACTTATGTTGAACACTGTGGGAAGATTTATTTACACAAAATACTTTATGTTGAACACTAGGAAGATTTATTTACACAAATTACTGGGAAATACATTATGTTGAACACTGGGAAAATATATTTACACAAAATACTGGGAAATACATTCTGTTGAACACTGTAGGAAGATTTATTTACACAAAGTACTCGGAAATACTTTTATGTTGAACACTGTGGGAAGATGTATTTACACAAAATACTTTATGTCGAGCACTGTGGGAAGATTTATTTACACAAAATACTGGGAAATACTTTATGTTGAACACTGTGGCAAGATTTAATTACACAAAATACTGGGAAATACTTTCTGTTAAACACTGTGGGAAGATTTATTTACACAAAATACTGAGAAATACTTTCTGATGGAAGTGTAGGAAGATTTATTTACACAAATTACTGGGAAATACATTATGTTGAACACTGGGAAAATATATTTACACAAAATACTGGGAAATACATTGTTGAACACTGTGGGAAGATGTATTTACACAAAATACTGGAGAGTACTTTATGTTGAACACTGTGGGAAGATTTATTTACACAAAATTTCAAGAAATACTTTATGATGAACACTGGGAATATTTATTTACACAAAATACTGGGAATACTTTATGTTGAGCACTGTGGGAAGATTTATCTGCACAAAATACTGGTAAATACTTTATGTTGAACACTGTGGCAATATTTATTTACACAAAATACTGGGGAATACATTATGTTGAACACTGTGGGAAGATTTATTGAAACGAAATACTGGGATTACTTTAGTTTGAGCACTGTGGGAAGATTTATTTACACAAAATACTGGGAAACACTGTAGGAAGATTTAATTACACAAAATACTGGGAAATACTTTCTGTTGGAACACTGTGGGAAGTGATAAAGTTTGTCAGTGACTTGTGACAGGTCAGTGGTTTTCTCCGGGTCCTCCACCAATAAAACTGACCTCCAGGAAATAACTGAAATATTGTTCAAAGTAGGGTGTCGACGATCAGGAACTCGCTTAATATTGTGTTTCTCTTATTTTATATGTTATTCTTATATTTTACTGATAATCAAGTGCAATTAAAATAATGCGATACAATTTTATATAATTTTGTTTTAATGAAGAATGACACAATTGTTTCTGTGACAAGACTAGATCTGTACTAAAAACCTAGCATGTCATGTTCATTTTAAAGGTTTTTATTAAGATTTTTACATTTTAATATTGATTGTCAAAAAAAAACCAAAAACCAATAAAAAAAAAACAACCCAATAGTTACTACAAATCTTGATAGTAAACATAAACAGGAGGTTTTTATTGCCAAAACAAACAAAAAACAACAAACAAAACAAAATAACAATATTGATATGTTATAGAACAAGGGATATAACAATTTGGGAGTTAAATACTGAACTACGAAAATATAATCGAGTGTTTCAGTTGCCATAATATTGAGTGTTGTCCGTCATAGCCACGATTTCATGGTATAGTCTGTTTGGTGACTCTGAAAATAGGGAAAAAAAATCCTAAAAAATCAACGGGTTGTCAGATTTTCTTTTTAATTATATTTATATTAAGGACTTATTATTACATATTATAGGTGAATTTATCAAAAATATTCTTTAAAGAATAAAAAAGTTTGCCATAGGACCTAATTGTAAAATTCTGTCATTTTGTCATGTAACAAACATGGGAGCAAGTACTACTGAAATGAACAGCAACATGTGGTCAGTATTGACAAACAGCAAGTCAGCTGATTTCATCATTAGCATGTTACATCAGATGTTTACGTACTGACCATACCAAATATGGACAATATTCAAATTAGATTTACACCTGTTCAGGTAAAAATCAATAATGATGATACATTATTACATAACTGATTGTGGAGCATTTAAAATACATGCAAACTACCCATTCCCTTTATGTGCATAGAGGTTAATAATAGAGATCAATATTACCTGAAAACGTTGTTTATTCTGACCAGTACATATCAGTAGTTTCACCCTCACTGTCATGATCCCCGTCTGAATCAGTGTCACTATCACGGTCTAAATTTATAATAATTTTTGGAATGTCCTCTATAATGTGGTCAGATTTCCAATATTGTGGTTCTATTTTGTTTTCAACATGATTACAAAAGTTAGTCCACTTTTCTGGGGTTATGGTTTTAAATCCTTTTATTATTAAGTCCTTTACATCATTAGTTTTAAAAGTGTTATTTTCCCGTCCAACATAACCCTTTTGCATATCCCCCTTTCTTGTAGCTGATGTTGGTGCGTTGGTACCTTCCTTTATTACACTATGGTAAGACGCATTGTCCATTACAACAAGACATTTAGGTGGAAGTGCGGGAACTAACTGTTCTTCTACCCATTTATTAAATATGACAGAATTCATTTCGGAATGATAATCTCTTCCATCTGTGCTTAAAGTTTTAAAAACTAATTCACATCCAGGTAAAAAACCAGTTTTACATCCTGCATGTAAAATTACGAATCTTTGTCCTTTATTAAGGGGAATTTTTCGGGCATCTGAAGGGTTAGGTGGTGTCCACTGATGGGATGATGCTGTATGGTGGGTATCAACCCAAGTTTCGTCCCAAGTAAACAATGCTATATCCTTCATTTCTTTTTTGTTTAATTGTACGTAAAAAAATTATTCTTTTATTAACGAGGTCTTTTCTTTCAACAAGAGCCTTTTTATTTCCATTTATTTTTGCATATCTAAAACCCAAGTTCATGCAAAGTTTTCCAAGGTTTATATTTTTACAATTTTAAAGAATGGTTTTTCTCCAAAGTGACACGCAATTTTCTAATTGAAACATATTCATTTTTCGAAAAAAATCCAACTACTACTCTCCTTATTAAGTCTTTATCAAAACTATCCAAAGAATCTTTGCATTTATTCACAGATTTTTCATTAAGTTCCACAGGTTCTTTTTTCAATATCTTATTCAGAAATAGAACGGCTAATGTCCAGAGCTTGTACAGTTCTATCAATGACTTTATTCCATGCATAAAATGGAGCTTTTCGTTTACTTTCGGCCCCAAAATATTTGTAAATTTTCAAAATTAATTCCCTTTTTTCAGCAGATGCTTTCACAGGCATTTTCACTACTTATTTACAATATACATAAACTTTATATAACATAATTTGAAGCAAGAAAATCATGAAAAAATGTTTATCTAATTTGCATATAAGAAATTAACATTGTATATGAATTGTTTAATCTTTGGTAGAAAACAAGTATTAAACAAGAATATTATTTAATTTATATATTTATATAAATTATACTTTCTGTTGATTTTGGTATCATTTTTTTAAGTGTTAATTTAATTTTTTTTTATAAATCAGCATGAGTGAATAACAAGGGACGTGTCCATATAAGGGTCTCATGTGACCAGCAACTATTAATTGTTTACAAACAAATATCATATGGTCAAACTGTTTATCAATTATTCAAAACATCTTGAATCTTTAGCCTAATATGGCATTCCCATGTGACTGAAATTAGCATAACAACAGACAGGAAAGAACAGGTAAGGCTGTTCATTATAATGGCAGCCTCCTTTACTTACAATCTGATAAAATTAGTATTGGGCCCTATGGAGATTTTGTTTATTATTTGAATTATTTCTTTGACAACTTTTACTCAGATATGTATTAAATAATGTGTGCCTAAAATGTTAAAAAGAGCAATAGAAAGCAAATCCCTGATTTTTAAATATTTTTTCCCCCTATTTTCAGAGTCACCAAACAGACTATACATGTATAGTCAAAATTTATATTACCGATCAGTGCCAATCACCAATCAAAGTTCAGTTTGATTCTGCCTGTGTCTCTGTGTACAATATCTTTGGTCCAGGTGATGAACAAAACTGATCACTATTATAAATGAAATATTGTTGAAAGTGGCACTAAACACCCATAATTCTAACCCTTATAATTGTCTATTTATTGAAGTACATGTATATTCACCTCACAATACAAAATAGTGTTAATACAAACCTGTGCTTGCCATTTCAAATTGGCATAAAACCTAATATATATAGGAAAGGATGGGTTCACTTATTTCAGAGAGGGCCCGGGTGGCTCAATGAGTTAGATAGTTGGATTACCTAACAACTCATACAAGCTCATCACCAATCACCTATCACGCCCGGCTTTGTAAATTACAAAAAAGGGTGCACTCGACTTGCAGCTGCAAGTGATAGAGTTTACCAGGTGCTTGCCCATGGTCGGTGGTTCTCTCCGGCTTCTTCCACCACTAAAACTGGTCGCCATGATATAGCTGAAATATTGCTGAAAGTAGTGTTAAACACAATCAATCAATCTTATTTCAGAGTTTGTTTTCTTACATTTTACAAGGTCATTTATTAAAACTATGTCTTGTAATGGTGACAATACTGCATTTTCAAATGTCACAAAAAAAACCCACATATTTTGTAAAAGAAAGTGATCATTGTTTAACAACACATGAGCACTATCATTGTTCTGTTTGATATTGTTTACTTGTAAAAAAGTAAAATAAACACCATCAAGTTTTATGATTTTAATCTTACAGAGAAAACAACAATATAAAAGTGGTAATAAATTTGTGCAACATGAAAAAAAATCCTGATTTTAATTACCAGTAATATTTTCTGAAGTTTTAGTAACACCTCAAATTTCAATTGGAAAGACAAATAACCTATCGTAAGTCTTCATCCAAAAGAATCAAAGGGTTATTAGAATATATTTAAATTTGACCCAATATGTTCTCTGTTCACTATGTTCCCCAATACTTAAAATCCTAAATAACAAAACAACAGATTAACATGATTACAATGTGATTATATAAACAAATTTATAATGAACTTCCTCTACATTTGCTGGATACTATTCTTTGTGGTTTTTTCCTGTACCACAAATTAAGTGTAACGGTACTACCAACTCCAAATTTAGAAGAATAAAAATAAGGATCAAAATAAAAAACTTATATACTAGCTCAATTATTTTTTCCAAATAGCGAAAATGATATAACAAATGTTTATCTAATGTTTCGACGTTAAATGATGCATAAACAATGGAACATATTGCGAATCATGGATGTTTTCAAGTGTATGGAGAACAGGATGTGATTTCGGTGTACACTTATCCTTGCTAAAGGCCTCATGACCGAAAGGTTGAATTAAGTGAAATAATATAAACCGCATGGATTTCTGATTTCTATCAATCCACAGAAATTGATATCAACAACAATAAATGAATCCATGGTGATACATGTAAACAATAAATGATTGATGTAGTAACTAACATTATATTATTAACAGGTTATATCAATCTGTCAAATGTCGTTTTAAATTATGTACTTGATATGATCAAAAAATGTTTGATGCACCAGTGGATGTTATTTGTAACCTTTAACCCACAGGGATCCAGTCCTATACAACATTCTTTAGTTTAAATTGTGTAACATTTCAAATCAGTTCAAATTTTAATGAATCATTTTTCCACCCTTTACACGCAACAAAAATCCTGGTGTAAAGATACATTAAACATAAAATCATAACGTAATAACCAGACTTACAAGCTGGCATAATTTTTTTATATAGATCAAATCTTAATCACTGAGCCTGTGTCGCTCACCTTTCATTCTGCTTTGAGGAAACTTAATACAGAACCTTCCATACACGTAGATGATTCCTATCAAGTTTCGGTTCATATGGCTTTTAACAGTTTAGGCCAGTTATCTTTCTTTTAACAGAGGAGAAGATTTTTTTTTAGAAATTTACCAATCAGAAACAAGAATTGCCTGTGGCGGCCATGTTTGTAAACTGATCGGGACAAAATGAGCATTTTATAGAGGACATTCCATAGATGCTTCCTACCAAGTTTCCGTTCATTTGGCTTAGCAGTTTCAGAGGAGAAGATTTTTAAAAATCGACCAATCAGAAACAAGAATTGCCTGTGGCGACCATGTTTGTTAATGGATCGGGACAAAATGTGCAATCTTTAGAGAGGACCTTCTATAGATGCTTCCTACCAAGTTTCAGTTCATTTGGCTGAGGGATTTCAGAGGAGAAGATTAAAATGTGAAAAGTTAATGGACGACAGATGCTTCCTACCAAATTTCGGTTCATTTGGCAAATGGTTTCAGAGAAGAATTTAAAAAATCAGCCAATCAGAAACAAGAGTTGATTGTGGCGGTCATGTTTATTAACGGATCGGGACAAAATGAGAAATCTTTACAGAAGACCTTCCATAGAAGCTTCCTACCAAGTTTCGGTTCATTTGGCCAAGCGGTTTCAGAGAAGATTTTTAAAAATCGGCCAATCAGAAACAAGAATTGCCTGTGGCAGTCATGTTTGTTAATGGATCGGGATGAAATGAGCATTCTTTATAGAGGACCTTCCATAGATGCTTCATACCAAGTTTCAGTTCATTTGGCTGAGGGGGTTTCAGAGGAGAAGATTAAAATGTGAAAAGTTAACGGAAGACAGACAATGGATGCCAAGTGATGGCAAAAGCTCACTTTGCCTTTGGCAAGGTGAGCTAAAAAGGGAGAGGATTGATATCAAATTAACTAGTTTAACATGCCATATTTTTGTGCCTGTCCATGTCAGGACTGCATTTTCATCAGCATATTTCATGGTCTTCGTTGTGCTCAATGATGTAAGGTGAGAGGTGGTCGTTATTAATATTGGTTGAATTGTTGAACATCAATGTTTATACTTTCTTTACATAATATAGACTCTCCATTAAGATGCACAGACATCTATGTTTTTGAATGCCAAAATGGAAATGAAACACATCATAATATGAAGGAAAATAAGAGTTCTTTGTTGTACTGGTAGCTCTTGGTTTTTTAATTAAACACTTGTTAGAATTATTTCTACAAGTTAAATGCTGAAAATAAAGCACTCATCATGTGGTTGAAATTGGTGTGCACAGACAAATGTAGTGACATACTCTTAATAAAGGGCTATGCCAGACACAGCATGATATGACCACAGCAAGTTGACAAGCACTTCCTGCGGCACCAGTTTGACCTCTAAATAGTTTGTGTCTACAGACTGAAGACGACAGCAAAATATTTGCAGTCGGATAAAAATAATTTGTGGAAATAGCAAATAATTTTGCTTAAAATAATTTATGATTTGTGAATAAATATACTTACCTTATTGCTATAGTAACTTAAGCATTATAACATTCAATCTTTCAACGTACTTTTAAAAATGCATTCTCTTTTTAAATTTTGCAAATGAACAATGGAATTTTCAATGTCAGTATGAATGTATGAAAAATGTTTTATTTCTGGAGAAAATGAGTGTCAGTATGAATGTATGGAAAATGTTTTATTTGTCTGAAATCACTTTTGCATTATAATCAACTTCATTTGAGATAAAATTCTACAATTTGTATGTCCAACATGTAAGAAAAAATGTCTAAGTTACATTTTTACTTTGCTGATGTATTAGCATATCCAGGTAAAAAGATATTTGTTAAGGTAAATCTTAAGATTGATGTTGGCAAATACTAAAATGCAATACTTTTATTCCGCATGGAACAATTACAAGTCTTATATGCAATTTTATATGATTTGAAATTCTCTTTGCAGAAGACATGTCCACTAGGAAATGATATTTTATGCAGAATGTAAAATTGCCTACTATACCAAGCATAGATTGTACTCATAAATAAAGGTGTGGTACTTCTATTGGTGTATTTTATTGGTTCGTTTTATGTGTCAGCCATCTTTCTTTCGTTTATGAATCAACTTACTACTCATCATTCCTATATCAATATACTGATGTGAAAAGGTTTTTTTTTTGTGTATGGAAATGAAGGCTACTGGTATTCATATCTTTGAGCTACAAACCACAGGTTTCAGCCATTTTGTAAAATCCCAGAATGAAAATAATTTTTTTGCTACATCAGAGTATATTTGCTAGATCTAATTTGCTTGGTAGCAGCACTGACTCATTTACAGTATCTACCATCATTCTAAGGCATCAAAACAAACAGATCCTAATATTAAAGTATATCAATATGATGTCATTAGGAGGAGTCAAACACCATGTAACACAAATTAAAACTCTTCCAATTTGTCCGTTCCAAAAAAAAAAAATATTTTGTTACCAGTACGTGAATCATAAACAAATTTTTTTTGTCGTATATTTTCTAGCACTTGTTTAAACATTAATATGTAGCCGCACCACCCTCCTGTTGATACTTTTTAGATTCTAATTTTGCTATAATTCTTTCTAATTGTCTTTTAGCTTCACACTGTGGAAAATTGTCCATGTCATAATATTGTGGTGCTATCTTTACTAACCTACAAAAAAAAATATATAATGCAAGTTGGTTTTTTTGTGTGAATGTATTGCTCAAATTGTGTAGATTAACAATAATTTATAAAGGACTAAAATCTGTGTTTTTTCTCCCAAAACCATTTTGAACATTTAACTGGGTCTTTATCGCCCACCTACCATTTTGAACATTTAACTGAGTCTTTATCGCCCACCTACCATTTTGAACATTTAACCGAGTCTTTATCACCCACCTACCATTTTGAACATTTAACCGAGTTTTTACCACCCACATACCACCTACCATTTTGAACATTTAACTGAGTTTTTATCGCCCACCTACCATTTTGAACATTTAACTGAGTTTTTATCGCCCACCTACCATTTTGAACATTTAAATGAGTCTTTATCGCCCACCTGGTTATAAATCATTAATTTATTATTCAATTATCAGTTATGTACATTGTGTGTTCAATCAGATTTGATTTTTTCTGAAACGATATACATGTATTAACATTTTGTCATTGGGTCCTTTTGAATATTTTTCCTGTTTCGACTAAAAAAAACAAACTTTTTTGAGGATCATCTTAGATTTCTGATAGGCACAAATTTTCTAGAGGTTCTTTGAGGAACATTCCAACAAATTTTCTATTTTAACTGTTCAGTTGTTTCAGAGGAATATATTTTAAATCGTTTTCCCATATGCTACTGTAGGAGTGGTCACCTTGGACCACTGATCCATATCATTGTTGTAAGCTTTGTAAAGAACTGTCCAATCATCATTTACATACAACCTTTTTTCAGTTCAATTAAATTTGTAATTTTTGAGAGAAAAAGTTTGTTTCTTTCATATTCCCATACTGATGGGGTTTCTTTTCAAATGGTTCAGTGATTCCAGAGAAATTGATATTTAGATTAAAATCCAATGTTATAAATTAATATGTCAAACAATACCTATTGATAATATAACAAACCCCTACACCTGTCACTCGGTAAGGTATTACAATTATAAGTTTGTCATCTATGTACATATATATGTGTTAATAAGATGCCTACCATTCTGGTTTTACGTCAGTCACAGTTCGTATATAATTTTTTGTTGTCAACACAAATTCATTATATAAGACCCATTCAGGTTTATGATCTAGGCAGGTAGAGGGATGTAACTGTACCACCTGGTTATCCTTTGCTGTAAGGTAATGTCCAGTTCTCTCCAGGTGAGCAACCTATAAATAGAAATGATGCAAGCTGAGTCAGACATGGGGTAATCATAATCATTTGTAATCGATTACATTTTTTCATGTAATCGGATGTAATCTGCCATTTCTTAGATTACATGTAATCATAATATAATCGATTACATTCATTTTGACCCTGTAATCGTGATTACTTTCTGATTACACATAGATTACTTTTCATCATTTTGACTTATTTTGTCTTAACTGAAACATGTATCTCCTTAGATATTTAATGGTTCATTTATGTAAATTAATTTTCTTCATGAAATTTATTAAACAAATAATGTAGAATGGTTTACTAGAAAAAAATTAAAGTTTATTGACATCTAAATAAAAAAATCTATTATGAAATTCAAAAACTCAAAAAAAAATCTATTAAAATAAAGTGGCAATCACAACATGATCATAAGATATCATTCTATGTTTAATTGCAATCAAAACTATCACAGGTACAACAAATATTAAGTATTAATTATGGCTTCAAAGACTTGATATCCAATTAAATAATATCTCAATTTCAATTTCTTTAGGGTTTCAAAATTTCAGTGAAAACAGTTTGCAAAACACAACAAGCTCTAAAAATTTTAATTATCTGACACAACTTTTAAGATTTCATATATGAAATTACATCTACGAAAGACTATCACCATGTCCTCATGATTTCCATAAGATAAAGAAATGTTTTATATAAACCAAAACATATGTATGTCATGAAGATTTCTTATAAAAGTTTAAAAGGGATCTAAATTTCACTAAAGATATTATATAAAAAGCAAAATGTAAATTATAATTTTCAGAAACATTTATTTATTATGCACATAGTAGAATAACAAATAATTTCAATCATACATATTAAAAATTAACTGATAAATAGAAAGTTGTAATATTTGTAATTTTTTGGATTTTTTTATAGAGAATATTCAGAGATATGTGATATTTCTGCATTTATTTTGGTGCTGATTTTCCTTTTAATATTGGATTATATGATAATTTTCATTATTTGTGGGTTACTATTTGCAATGGATATTTTATTAAACCCATTTACATAAATTAAGGATTTAGTTTTCATATTTAGACTGAGAAATTATGCATATTTTAAGCAGGTTTTTAGAATCAGAATGACTTGTTTTTTTATCTTCTGAATTATATATCAAGGACACATATTGAAATGGTGTGAAATTTAGTAATGGTGATTGTTACATAATTTGGTGTCATAAATAAGACCTTAATTACAAATTTTATCTGTGGCACAAGTTATTCTGCTAGTTTATTATCCACAACAAACTTTTGACAGGTCAGGATGTTTGAAATTATTTGATATATATATTATTATATATATAGTATAAGATGGAATGACTATTGGTCATAGAAATAAGACACATCATATTTTATGAAAAAAAGGAAAACGAGAATTGCTGTTTATAATTTACAATGTACTATATGTTATTGCATGTAATGATCACATTAAAACTGAATTGTAATTCATAGCTCTAAGTAAGAAATACATAAAAAAAGAAGAAGAGATATTGGACAGATGCACATGAGACAAAATAACCTAAAACACTAATATATTGGTTATCATGACATTAAATGTAATCAGTAATGTAATCGATTACATTTACAAAGTAATTGTAATTTAATTGATTACATTTGAAAATTGATGTAATTGTAATGTAATGTAATCATGAAAATTGCAAAGTAATTGACCCCAAGTCTGAGCTGAGTGCTAAATTGTTTTTAAGTAAATACAGTACTAGTGAAACATGTCTAAATTGAACCCTGAATAAAACAGAAACCTGTATAAACCAAATTTTAAAGAAAGTTCCAATGTGGGAAATCTTTTGTTAATCTAACCTGTAATACAGAATACCTGTCTAATCCAAACACATTAATTCAAATAATTGGTCCCAAAGACGTTGTGTTTAATCAGAATTCACTGCAATAATAGCTTTTTTAAGCAAATATTAAATATACTACATGTACTAAACAGGATATTCAAAGATGTCCAACTTTTTAATACACAAAACAATAAAAAACAATCAATATGTCCATAGATAGATAAAACTATATTCTATATATATTATCACCTCCTTTATACATGCTCAAGTTTTGGTGACATGTATGTACATTCCAGACTCAAGTTTTGGTGACATGTACAGGGGCTGCTCTGGCTCCCTAAAAGTAGGAGCCAGAAAAATCGCCAGGTGCCAGTTTTGAAAGTCAGGAGCCAGCTAAAATTTTTACAAGGAGCCAATTTTTTTGAACCGAAACAGTGGATGATTGCATGTACCACTACCAGTTTCATGTATAAATGGTCCGGATTTGTTTGTACAAATGTTAATGTCTGTATTGTACTTCTGTTTTTCATTTCGATTTCATCATCAAAAACAAAAAGATTTATATAATTTATTATAATATACTGTATTTTACGGATTATCAGGGATTCAGCCAGGATTTTGAGACCATTAGTCACTTTTGTGGAACAGATTTTTAATGTCAGAGCTTTAATCTTATAATCAGTTACTTTGCCTTATTAGTTAGTAATGGAGATTGAAAAGCTATGAAAACCTCCTAGGATGGGAACATACTCTGCAAATTAGAAACCAACTGATAAAACATAACATTGCCATGATTTTGATCTAATACCACACAAATTGTAATACCCCCCCTTTTTTAAATATTACTGTGCTTTGATCTAATACAACACAAATTGTAATAAGTTTATAACCCCCACCCTTTTTGAAATGTTACTGTGCTTTGGTCTAATACCACAACATTTGTGTAGTCTTCAGCAGAAAAAAATATGTCTCTGCCAATGGTCCAACTTCTAGATACTTTGTACAAAATGTAGGTAATGAATAGAACAAACGTCAAAAACTGAAGCAAGTTGTAAAATAAATAATTATTTCTCAGATCTCATAATCAAATTGCAACAATTGGAATAAAAATACTGACTGTGGTTATTTCTTTTTCCACGTGTCTGTTTGTAAATAGTTCTATAAATAGAACGCAATTGTTACCCAGATGCTGATCGATAAAAAACTTATGCGTCCTCGTGCAGTGCATTTCAATGGCCAACCTTCGCATATAAAACTAGAGGCTCAGCCCACTGAGCCTGTATCGCTCACCTGACAATAGAATGATACTGAAGCAAATTTCAAAGGGAGATAATCATTACCTTAAAAAACAGCAGCCATCTTGAATGGAGGGTGGGGCTGTCAGACACAATTTTGAAAGGGACACACCCAGGGACCATCTATGCCAAGTTTGGCTCCATTTGGCCAAGCAGTTTCAGAGGAGAAGATTTTTTTAACATTAGCCAATCAGAAAAAAGAATTAATCTTGGTGGCCATGTTTGTAGGCCAAATGGAACGAAATGGAGAAACTTTATAGAGGACCTTACATAGATGATTACTGCCAAGTTTGGTTCCATTTGGCCAAGTTGTTTCAGAGGAGAAGATTAAAATATGAAAAAGTTAACGGACGGACGCCAAGTGATGGCAATACCTCACATGGCCCTTTGGGTCAGGTGAGCTAAAAAATGATGAAAAAAGGGCAATAACTCCTAGACGGGTAATCAGATTTACTTCAAAATTGCAGGGTATGTAGATCTTGACAAGCTGAACATGTTTTCAGTTTACACTCAACATCTATCTCTTATAGTTTTTGAAATAAAGGATGAAAAGTATTAACATTTTTAAAATTTGATGAAAAAAGGGCAATAACTTCAAGATGGGTAATCAGATTTACTTTAAAATTGCAGGCTAGGTTGATTTTGACATGCTGAACATGTTTGCTGTTTAAACTTAACATCTATCTCTTATAGTTTTTGAAATAAAGGACAAAAGGTATTAACATTTTGAAAATTTGACGAAAAAAGGGCAATAACTCCAAATTGGGTACTCAGATTAACTTCAAAATTACAGGGTAGGTAGATCTTAATATGCTGCACATGTTTGCAATTTAAACTTAACCTTTATCTCTAATAGTTTTTGAAATATCAGACAAAAATGTTTAAATTAAAAAAAAAAATGATGAAAAAAGGGCTATAACTCCTAGACGGGTAATCAGATTTACTTCTAAATTGCAGGGCATGTAGATCTTGACATGATGCACATGTTTGCTGTTTAAACTTAACGTCTATCTCTTATAGTTTTTGAAATAAAAAGCGAAAAGTATTAAAATTTTGAAAATTTGATGAAAAAAGGGCAATAACTCCAAGATAGGTAATCAGATTTTCTTCAAAATTTCAGGGTAGTTAGATCTTCCTGTGCTGATCATTTTTACCCATGTCAGATTTCTGATATTATTAACGGTTTTTGAGTTGTTACCAAAAACGTGCAATTTTACCATATGTTCTATTTTTAGTAACAGTGGCCATGTTTGTTGGCCGAATGGAACTAAATGAAGAAGTTTTATAGAGGATCTTACATAGATGCTTCCTGCCAAGTTTGGCTCCATTTGGCCAAGCAGTTTCAGAGGAGAAGATTTTTTAACATTAGCCAATCAGAAACAAGAATTACCCTTGGCGGCCATATTTGTTGGCGGAATGGGACGAAATGAAGAAACTTTATAGAGGACCTTATATAGATGCTTTCTGTCAAGTTTGATTCCATTTGGTCCAGTTGTTTCAGAGGAGTAGATTAAAATATGAAAACGGACGACGCCAAGTGATGGCAATACCTCACATGACCCTTTGGGTCAGGTGAGCTAAAAATGACCATATTAAATATGAGAACTAAGATCATATTTCACAGAAATGAGAATAAAAATAGAAAGATCGTTTGGTTAAAACTATCGGTGGATTACATTGCGAACTCCTGTTGAACTTGATCGCGCCATTTTTATTTTTTAAGTTTCTTTATAAACCAAAGTTTATGACTTTTCGAGAAAGTCACTTTCAAAATACACGTGTACGATAGACAAAAGACTTCCTAACTCCGAACTCCAGTATAAACATGATATCGACATTTTCATAAATGAAAGTGGCAAAAATAGTTCGTTATGGTGGACATTATCGTGCAACGATTAACGAATGATGATTACAAAAATATGTCCACTTAAAATACATACTGTGACATTTTGAGTACATGTCAATCATAACTATAAAAAAAAATATCATTATCGTTGATTGAATTCTTTGTCGGGGTCATTATCTTTAACCAGGTAAATCAAGCCAGGTGTGATCAAAGATTACGCAATAAAAACAAAAATTCTATAATCCGTTGATTGGCTTGTAATAAAATTGTCATTGTAGTGACTAATTAGTTTTAATCAGCAAATGAAGAAGAAGAATGGATTGTTACAAACATTTTTCTACGATTTTTTGAAAATTCAAGTGACGAATTGGGTACGGGAAATACTCGTCACTTGCGAAAATCAATTGTCAATAATTTATTGATTTTTGTTACGGTACACAGTGATTATCTATAAATTTACACAAGGAAATTTAGGTGCCAAAAAAAATCGCCAGCAGCCGATTTCAGTCGCCAGCAAAGAAAAAAAATCGCAAATTGCGACATTGGCGACCGACAGCGCGATCCCTGCATGTATGTACATTCCAGACTCAATGCTTGGTGTTAATACAAGTAACAGTTCAAATCACAAAAAGTTGTAAAAACTGATAACTTCATTTTAAGAAGAGTTTGAAGATACCATAGGGGCAATCAGAATCTGTATATCGAAGAAGAACAGACAACACAATGGCCAAAAGAACCAGAGGCTCTCAAGAGCCTGTATCGTTCACCTGGTAATAAAAAAAAACAATTGGTCCTATGTAAAAACTATGTCCTGCAGTGGTAGTCATCTTGGAATTACGATCAACATAAAAAACACAAAGTTTGTAAAGGACCTTCCAATGATTGATGCACAGTTTAGGTTCAATCAGTGCAATAGCTTCAGAGAAGAATATATTTCTGTATTTTCCCCATATGGTTCTGTGTTAATACTATGACCTGTGGTGGCAGCCATCTTGGATTTCCGCTCGGCATAAAAAACACACACCTTGTAGAGGACCTTCCAATGATAATTCCTGGGCAGTTTGGTTTCAACTGTCCAAGTGGTTTCAGAGAAGAAGCATTTTGAAACATTTTTCCCATAGGGTCCAATGTTAAACTAAGTCCTGCCGTAGCCGCCATTTTGAATTTTATATCAGAATAAAAAACGTAAATTTTGTAGAGGACCATTCAATGAACATTCATGTACAGTTTGGCTTTAATCATATTTGTAGTTTCTGAGAAGAAGGCATTTGAACATTTTCCCATAGGGTCCAATGTTAATCTATGTCCTGCGGTGGTGGCCATCTTGGATTTCCGATCGGCATAAAAAACACACACCTTGTAGAGGACCTTCCAATGATCATTCCTGGGCAGTTTGGTTTCAATTATCCAAGTGGTTTCAGAGAAGAAGCGTTTTGAAACATTTTTCACATAGGGTCCAATGTTAAACTAAGTCCTGCCGTAGCCGCCATTTTGAATTTCATATTGGAACAAAAAACGTAAATTTGTAGAGGACCATCCAATGAACGTTCATGTACAGTTTGGCTTTAATCATATTTGTAGTTTCTGAGAGGAAGGCATTTGAACATTTTCCCATAGGGTCCAATGTTAATCTATGTCCTGCGGTGGCGGCCATCTTGGATTTCCGACCGGCATAAAAAACACAAAATTTGTAGAGGACCTTCCAATGATCATTCCTAAGCAGTTTGGTTTCAACTGTCCTAGTGGTTTCAGAGAAGAAGCATTTTGAAACATTTTTCCCATAGGGTCCAATGTTAAACTAAGTCCTGCCGTAGCCGCCATTTTGAATTTCATATCGGAACAAAAAACCTTAAGATTGTAGAGGACCATCCAATGAACATTCATGTACAGTTTGGCTTTAATCATATTTGTAGTTTCTGAGAAGAAGGCATTTGAACATTTTCCCATAGGGTCCAATGTTAATCTATGTATTGCGGTGGCGGCCATCTTGGATTTCCGATCGGCATAAAAAACAGAAAATTTGTAGAGGACCTTCCAATGATCATTCCTAGGCAGTTTGGTTTCAATTATCCAAGTGGTTTCAGAGAAGAAGCGTTTTGAAACATTTTTCCCATAGGGTCCAATGTTAAACTAAGTCCTGCTGTAGCCGCCATTTTGAATTTCATACCGGAACAAAAAACGTAAAGTTTGTAGAGGACCATCTAATGAACATTCATGTACAGTTTGGCTTTAATCATATTTGTAGTTTCTGAGTAGAAGGCATTTGAATATTTTCCCATAGGGTCCAATGTTAATCTATGTCCTGCGGTGGCGGCCATCTTGGATTTCCGACCGGCATAAAAAACAGAAATTTGTAGAGGACCTTCCAATGATCATTCCTGGGCAGTTTGGTTTCAACTGTCCAAGTGGTTTCAGAGAAGAAGCATTTTGAAACATTTTTCCCATAGGGTCCAATGTTAAACTAAGTCCTGCCGTAGCCGCCATTTTGAATTTCATATCGGAACAAAAAACCTTAAGATTGTAGAGGACCATCCAATGAACATTCATGTACAGTTTGGCTTTAATCATATTTGTAGTTTCTGAGAAGAAGGCATTTGAACATTTTCCCATAGGGTCCAATGTTAATCTATGTATTGCGGTGGCGGCCATCTTGGATTTCCGATCGGCATAAAAAACATAAAATTTGTAGAGGACCTTCCAATGATCATTCCTAGGCAGTTTGGTTTCAATTATCCAAGTGGTTTCAGAGAAGAAGCGTTTTGAAACATTTTCCCCATAGGGTCCAATGTTAAACTAAGTCCTGCCGTAGCCGCCATTTTGAATTCATACCGGAACAAAAAACGTAAAGTTTGTAGAGGACCATCTAATGAACATTCATGTACAGTTTGGCTTTAATCATATTTGTAGTTTCTGAGTAGAAGGCATTTGAATATTTTCCCATAGGGTCCAATGTTAATCTATGTCCTGCGGTGGCGGCCATCTTGGATTTCCGACCGGCATAAAAAACAGAAATTTGTAGAGGACCTTCCAATGATCATTCCTGGGCAGTTTGGTTTCAACTGTCCAAGTGGTTTCAGAGAAGAAGCATTTTGAAACATTTTTCCCATAGGGTCCAATGTTAAACTAAGTCCTGCCGTAGCCGCCATTTTGAATTTCATATCGGAACAAAAAACCTTAAGATTGTAGAGGACCATCCAATGAACATTCATGTACAGTTTGGCTTTAATCATATTTGTAGTTTCTGAGAAGAAGGCATTTGAACATTTTCCCATAGGGTCCAATGTTAATCTATGTATTGCGGTGGCGGCCATCTTGGATTTCCGATCGGCATAAAAAACATAAAATTTGTAGAGGACCTTCCAATGATCATTCATGTACAGTTTGGCTTTAATCATATTTGTAGTTTCTGAGAAGAAGGCATTTGAACATTTTCCCATAGGGTCCAATGTTAATCTATGTCCTGCGGTGGTGGCCATCTTGGATTTCCGATCGGCATAAAAAACACACACCTTGTAGAGGACCTTCCAATGATCATTCCTGGGCAGTTTGGTTTCAATTATCCAAGTGGTTTCAGAGAAGAGGCGTTTTGAAACATTTTTCCCATAGGGTCCAATGTTAAACTAAGTCCTGCCGTAGCCGCCATTTTGAATTTCATATCGGAACAAAAAACGTAAATTTGTAGAGGACCATCCAATGAACGTTCATGTACAGTTTGGCTTTAATCATATTTGTAGTTTCTGAGAAGAAGGCATTTGAACATTTTCCCATAGGGTCCAATGTTAATCTATGTCCTGCGGTGGCGGCCATCTTGGATTTCCGACCGGCATAAAAAACAAAAATTTGTAGAGGACCTTCCAATGATCATTCCTAAGCAGTTTGGTTTCAACTGTCCTAGTGGTTTCAGAGAAGAAGCATTTTGAAACATTTTTCCCATAGGGTCCAATGTTAAACTAAGTCCTGCCGTAGCCGCCATTTTGAATTTCATATCGGAACAAAAAACCTTAAGATTGTAGAGGACCATCCAATGAACATTCATGTACAGTTTGGCTTTAATCATATTTGTAGTTTCTGAGAAGAAGGCATTTGAACATTTTCCCATAGGGTCCAATGTTAATCTATGTATTGCGGTGGCGGCCATCTTGGATTTCCGATCGGCATAAAAAACAGAAAATTTGTAGAGGACCTTCCAATGATCATTCCTAGGCAGTTTGGTTTCAATTATCCAAGTGGTTTCAGAGAAGAAGCGTTTTGAAACATTTTCCCCATAGGGTCCAATGTTAAACTAAGTCCTGCCGTAGCCGCCATTTTGAATTCATACCGGAACAAAAAACGTAAAGTTTGTAGAGGACCATCTAATGAACATTCATGTACAGTTTGGCTTTAATCATATTTGTAGTTTCTGAGTAGAAGGCATTTGAATATTTTCCCATAGGGTCCAATGTTAATCTATGTCCTGCGGTGGCGGCCATCTTGGATTTCCGATCGGCATAAAAAACACACACCTTGTAGAGGACCTTCCAATGATCATTCCTGGGCAGTTTGGTTTCAACTGTCCAAGTGGTTTCAGAGAAGAAGCATTTTGAAACATTTTTTCCATAGGGTCCAATGTTAAACTAAGTCCTGCCGTAGCCGCCATTTTGAATTTCATATCGGAACAAAAAACCTTAAGATTGTAGAGGACCATCCAATGAACATTCATGTACAGTTTGGCTTTAATCATATTTGTAGTTTCTGAGAAGAAGGCATTTGAACATTTTCCCATAGGGTCCAATGTTAATCTATGTATTGCGGTGGCGGCCATCTTGGATTTCTGATCGGCATAAAAAACATAAAATTTGTAGAGGACCTTCCAATGATCATTCCTGGGCAGTTTGGTTTCAATTATCCAAGTGGTTTCAGAGAAGAAGCGTTTTGAAACATTTTTCCCATAGGGTCCAATGTTAAACTAAGTCCTGCCGTAGCCGCCATTTTGAATTTCATACCGGAACAAAAAACGTAAAGTTTGTAGAGGACTATCTAATGAACATTCATGTACAGTTTGGCTTTAATCATATTTGTAGTTTCTGAGAAGAAGGCATTTGAATATTTTCCCATAGGGTCCAATGTTAATCTATGTCCTGCGGTGGCGGCCATCTTGGATTTCCGACCGGCATAAAAAACACAAAATTTGTAGAGGACCTTCCAATGATCATTCCTGGGCAGTTTGGTTTCAACTGTCCAAGTGGTTTCAGAGAAGAAGCATTTTGAAACATTTTTCCCATAGGGTCCAATGTTAAACTAAGTCCTGCCGTAGCCGCCATTTTGAATTTCATATCGGAACAAAAAACCTTAAGATTGTAGAGGACCATCCAATGAACATTCATGTACAGTTTGGCTTTAATCATATTTGTAGTTTCTGAGAAGAAGGCATTTGAACATTTTCCCATAGGGTCCAATGTTAATCTATGTCCTGCGATGGCGGCCATCTTGGATTTCCGATCGGCATAAAAAACAGTAACTTGGTAAAGGACATTCCAATGATCATTCCTTTACAGTTTGGGTTCAGTCAGTTCATTAGTTTCAGAGAAGAAGATCTTTGAAATTTCAGCCAATCAGAGCATATTATTGGCCCTGGCAGCCATATTGAATATCCGACTGGAACGAAAAACAGTAACTTTGTAGAGGACCATCCAAGGAACATTCCTGTTAAGTTCGGTTCCAATCGGCCAAGTGGTTTCGGAGAAGAAGCTTGAAATGTGAAAAGTTTACAGACGACGGACGCCAAGTGATGGCAATAGTTCACATGGACCTTTGGTCCAGGTGAACTAAAAAGTACAAAATCTTTGATATCAATCGAAGTGAAGATATATGAAAATAATGCATCTTCTTAACTTTTACAGTACTTCAAATTTAACAAGGACAGATTAATAGATGTAAACAAGACAAGAAATATGTCTCAAACGCATGAAAGTTTTCAATAACTGAGTCATCAATTTCATAAACTACATTAACATAATTATACCTGCATGAAGAACCCAGAGACCAAAGCATTCCTAATGTTAATGTAATAGTCCCGACTGGAGAAATCTGTACTGGTCCGTCGTAAATTAAATCTGTCCATGATCCTGGCTAGTTGTTGTCGAACGTTGTCGGCACTCTTCAATGATCTGAAGTTGACAAAGTTGTCGTAGCACCATTGTGGATCTTCTTGACCTGTAGAAACATTAGGAGTATATATATATGTAAGAACTAGATGATTTGTTTCTAGGGAATTTAATTCTCCATGTTTTTAATAACTTTTGAGGCTTATGGTGTTTAAACAATTTTTCAGTTATATCGTTGTGAACAATTTTATTGTTGGAGGAAACCAGAGTATCCAGAGAAAATCACTGATCTGTCGCAAGCCACTGACAAACTTTATCGCATAATTTTGTATCGAGTACACCTTGCCATGAGTGGGGTTTGAATTCACAACTTTAGTGGTGATAGGCACTGATTGCATAGGTAGTTGTAAATCCAACTATCATACGATCGTGACAGCCCTAAATCAAAGAGACAAGACATACTACCAGCTTAAATATATAATATATTTCCAGAACAAGATTTATGTTGGTAAGATTGAAATGACAACATAGAGAGAGAATTCTGTTTTAATTTCTTCATTCAACTCCCAGGTTTAATAGATGTATGACTCAGTTTATCACCAGACACCTGTTTGTACTTGATATATTATTTTTGAAACGAAATTAAAACAGATCGTCAACAATTCAACCAATATCAATAAAATTAACCTCTCACCTCAAACCACTGAACAATAAAATTAACAACTACCTCTCACCTCAAACCACTGAACAATAAAATTAACCTCTCACCTCAAACCACTGAACAATAAAATCAACCTCTCACCTCAAACCACTGAACAATAAAATTAACCTCTCACCTCAAACCACTGAACAATAAAATTAACCTCTCACCTCTAACCACTGAACACAAAAACCCATGACATATGCTGATGGAGTTCAGGTCTTGGGACAGACACAAACATGTGGCAAAAGATAAACAGGATCCCATTCTCCCACTATTTTTATGATTGGATCTCCACACTAGGAGTAGTATCTTCTAATATACAATATTTGTTGACAAGTGATTGTTTGTGACCCAGTCATAATTAATGTGAAGCATTTTTAAAATTTTAGTGTTGTGGAACAAACAAACAATAGCAAAATTTTAAATCCACACTTACTTATATTACAGTAATTCTGGTGAAAATGTCAAATACACATGAAATATAAAGGTCATCCTTAAATTGTAAACTTACTCTGTTTGAAGGCATGGTAGACATTCAGTAAAGTCAAATGGTCTCCGTCGATGTGGGCAAATCTCATCTTGGCTTCATCAGCAGCTTTCTTGGCCTCCGTGGGACGCACAAAGCACTGTGGGACTAAACAGGTGGATGCGGGTCGGGGCCAGATGGCCCATCCCCATCGCCATTAATCATCATACTCAAAACTAAAAGCAAGTCAGAATGTTATCCAGGGCACCCGGTTTCTAAAGTTGCCTATTTAACATTTATTTGCAATTTAACTTGGTGCCCTGAATCTTTACTTTACTTGATATCTTATTTTTACTTTAAACTAAAATAGTTTGAATATGACAAACAAAGATGTCTGACAAAATTAACTTTGAAATAAATAAGTTTTCAGTGATTAAATTTCATTTCGTTCAATTAAAATAGAAATTATTTTTTTACAATATACAAGAAGCAGATTTTATGAAAATGTTGAGAAACAAATACTACCTGACAACATTGCGGTGATAGAGAGAATTTCATTGGAACATCCGAAATCACAACTAGCTATAACCATCTTGGCTAACTGAGGGTCTAGTGGAAACTCAGCCATCATAGACCCCAGCTCTGTTAATTCTCCATCATCATCTAAGGCAGCTAAGTAGTTCAATAATTCCAAAGCTCTCATTAATGTTTCTGGGGCTGAAATATATCACCAAAATTTTTATCAATTCACTATTTGTTTATTGGACAATGTAGATGTCTGTAGTTATATTTTTCTTATTCGATGCACTTTGTACTTTAAAAAAAATAATTTTTGAAGTTCAAATTTTATTTTCAGACAAGATTCAGGCATTTTTCACCTGATTTGTGGCCAGGTTTAGATGTGGATGAAGGCAAGATTGTGAACCTATATGGATATAAATAGTAAACTTGAACTATTTGAGATTAAAAGCATGAGTGAACAGTTATTAACATTTTATAATATTTCCAAAGTTATTCTTAGTATTGAAAAGGTTCAGTAATATAAAAGTTATCTGTGGGTCATCAAATCATTTTGAATTCAAAGAAAACGGGAGATGGATGTTGATGTACAAGAGAAACATGATCTAAAACTTCTTGATAAAGAGCATCACATCTGTTGTACTGTGTGAGTTAAACAGGTCCAACTGTAATAATAATTAATGGCTTATAAATATTTACCTGGGGGATCCATGAAATCAAAATGGACCAAGTCATCAATTCCAAGTTTCTTCAGTTGTAAGACGACAGATCCAAGATTTGATCGTAAGATTTCTGGGTATGTATTGTCCTGCATTTCTTGTTTGTATGCTTTCTCTGTGTATAGACGGAAACATTTGCCAGGTTTTGTACGTCCAGCTCTACCAGCTCTTTGTTGGGCACTAGCCTTACTAATAGCCGTTACCAGTAACGACTCGACTCTAATACGAGGATTATATACCTGAAATTAACAAACATAGTTAATCAGCCACTGTCTGCAAAGTTCACTCATAATTCGGACATTAATTGTACCTCAAGTCACATGACATACAAGAATATATAGTTCTTTTCAATACGATATAAATATATATAATAAAACTGCCAAATAAGGATCAATGAAGCATGAAATGTCAGCTGCAATGACCTACCTTCTGTCTGAGACTGACACACTCCTCAGATGTATAAAAGTGCTCACTGTAAGACATTAAAGTATCTGGAAAGAAACTTTACCCACACGTAGACAGTACTCTAATACTAGATGCTGATATTGTTCACTGAAAACTATTTATTATATGTTATTTTGATCCTTTTGATATCTACTAAGAACTTACTTTTTGTTTTGCAAACCCAGGATCTATTACAAATACAACTCCATCAATAGTCAATGATGTTTCAGCAATATTAGTAGAAACTACCACTTTACGACCGATAGCACCGTTAGCCTTGTTTGGAGGTGCTGGTTCAAAGATTCTCTGTTGTAAGTTTGGTGGCAGTGTTGAGTATAATGGTATACATTTCATATCTCCCACTTCTGGTCCCAGGTTTTCAACTTCTCTCTGTATTCTTTTACAAGCTTCATCAATTTCCTGTAATTGAAAGGTATGTACTTGTTTAAGCAAGTATTACGACTCTTCACCTCTCATGACAAATATATGATACTAGAAACAAAGTTGGAGACATTTTTTTATTATTAAAATTGTAGCAAAAAAAAAATCAATTTCTTAGATAAAACTATGGGAACATCCTACTCACATGCACACTAGAATTTAACAACAGACAAACTTTCATTTAATTCTAAAAATCATTCTAGAAGGATTTGCAATGAAAATATCCCTACTGTATAGTAAATTTCAAAGGCCCATAATCCAATGTCCTACATAAAAATAATATTCCTACATTAGGATCTTATATCACACAAAAATTTTGACGAAAATTGGACAAAGAACACACAAGTTGGTCTTGCAGAGATGGACTGATAAACCAATTCGTTTTAAGAGGGTATAATTTGTAGCATTAAGATGTTCATATTTCTTTATTGATGTCCTTTTTTGTATTATATACATGTAACCATGGTTACAACTAAACATTACCTCTTGTCCAGTGAGAAACAATAAGATATCCCCAGCAATTTCTTCACACATGTGTATCTGTATAACAGTTCTAATGGCAGCTTCTAAGTAATCTCTCTCTGGTTCTGGAGTGTAGAATATTTCTACAGGATGTGTTCTCCCAGGTACTGTCATCAGAGGGGCATTGTCAAAGTAATGCTGTAAACACAATTGTCAACATTGTCAAAGTAATGCTGTAAACAGTTGTCAACATTGTCAAAGTAATGCTGTAAACACAGTTGTCAACATTGTCAATGTAATGCTGTAAACACAATTGTCAACATTGTCAAAGTAATGCTGTAAACACTATTGTCAACATTGTCAATGTAATGGTGTAAACACAATTGTCAACATTGTCAAAGTAATGCTGTAAACACAGTTGTCAACATTGTCAAAGTAATGCTGTAAACACAATTGTCAACATTGTCAAAGTAATGCTGTAAACACAATTGTCAACATTGTCAAAGTAATGCTGTAAACACAGTTGTCAACATTGTCAAAGCAATGCTGTAAACACAGTTGTCAACATTGTCAATGTAATGCTGTAAACACTATTGTCAACATTGTCAAAGTAATGCTGTAAACACAGTTGTCAACATTGTCAATGTAATGCTGTAAACACAATTGTCAACATTGTCAATGTAATGCTGTAAACACAATTGTCAACATTGTCAATGTAATGCTGTAAACACAATTGTCAACATTGTCAAAGTAATGCTGTAAACACAGTTGTCAACATAATGCTGTAAACACAATTGTCAACATTGTCAAAGTAATGCTGTAAACACTATTGTCAACATTGTCAAAGTAATGCTGTAAACACAGTTGTCAACGTAATGCTGTAAACACAATTGTCAACATTGTCAAAGTAATGCTGTAAACACAATTGTCAACATTGTCAATGTAATGCTGTAAACACAATTGTCAACATTGTCAAAGTAATGCTGTAAACACAATTGTCAACGTAATCAGAGTTTTTGAAATTCGTTGGACCGCCGGGGGCAGATTTTCGGCAGGTTTGACAGAAGCGTCATACTTGGTGGTCCTATTGTCCGCCAAACATTTTTGTTTTGTTTTGTATGTAATGGCCCGTGGTTATTGATTTCTTGTTTAACAGATTGCTTATGCAACCTTGGTTCTAAATATAACGGTTGTATTTGTCCAGGTTTCATTAATAGCAAATCCGGTAAACAAAGTTATCCGCATTCGTTCTGTAACATTATCGTTGATTGGTGGGATTAGGGGATTCCCTTTAAAGAATATCGTGTATAATCTTGTGATTGCAGACAGTTACCAAATATAGAACTTAAAACTAGTTCCAACCAATGGAAATTGCTTAAAGGCGATGACGTCGATTTCTAAAAAAAGCGATTCTATTTTTGTAACAGATTGTTTATTTACTTCAAATTTCATATCTTGCAATATACCCGATAATCTTTGACGTTCAGTACTGGCAACACATTCCATAAAGATTGTTGCAGACGACCGGTTATTATTTACTTCACCATCATCAAAACCTTTTACCCGTTTTGAATTTTGATTTTTTAAATTTACCGGCAAGGATTTAAAATGTTTATTTTCTCTACTACTGTATTTTTCGCGGAACGAAGGTACCAATGACGATTTGCATCTTAATATCTTATGTCCTTACCAGCTTCAAAGAAATGTCGTGGCCCCTAAAATTTATAAAGGGTGCTCATCCTGGATTAAAAAGGCCAGCACAAGTCACAAGTGAAATTGAAAGAGAATTTATTTGAATTAAATGTTATATAAAATTAAATTGAATGAAATAAAATGTTACATCTTAATAACACTTATGTATATGCCCAATACATGTAGATTGGTATGGAATAAAAATTACATGCTTTCAGAAATTTCTGTTAAAGTGTTGAGGTCCGGCAGAAAATTAGTAGGTCCAGCTTAAACTGATATAGTGTAGGACCTATTGTCCTGCAGTCATATTTTTTCAAAAACTCTGAAAGTAATGCTGAAACACAATTGTCAAAGTAATGCTGTAAACAGAATTGTCGAAGTAATGCTGTAAACAGAATTGTCAAAGTAATGCTGTAAACAGAATTGTCAACATTGTCAAAGTAATGCTGTAAACACAATTGTCAAAGTAATACTGTAAACCGAATTGTCAAAGTAATGCTGTAAACACAATTGCCAAAGTAATGCTGTAAACCGAATTGTCAACATTGTCAAAGTAATGCTGTAAACAGAATTGTCAACATTGTCAAAGTAATGCTGTAAATGCTATTGTCAACATTGTCAATATCATATTCATATTTTGAACGTTATTTAAAAAACAAAGTGTCTTTTTCACCCTGGTTTGAATGAAATTGCCCTACTTCTTCCCCTAACGAAAAGCTTTAGTGTCAATATTTGGAAGTAGTTTTTTTCAATGATACTTTTTGTTGTATATTCAAGAATATGGATCTCCACAGTGACTATAATCTGATCTGTAAGATTTGATATTCAACATTAATAGTCAAACTTGTTGATTCTGTCTTTATTAAGATTTTTGAGCAGCAGGTTTGTGTGGAAAACAATATGGAATGTTAGGCAGTGGGAAAAGAAACTCTTAAATCAAATACAGGCTGTCATGGTTGTGATCTCATGGTAGTTGCATTTACAACTACCTATGCAATCAGTGCCTATCACCACTATAGTTGTGAGTTCGAATCCTGCTCATGGTGAAGTGTACTCGATACAACATTATGTGATAAAGTTTGTAAATGACTTGCGACAGAACGGTGGTTTTCTTCTCGTACTCCGGTTTCCCCCACCAATAAAATTGACCATCACAATATAACTGAATATTGTTGATAATGGCTTTATTACCCTAACCCTTAACATACTACTATGTATACAAGTCCTTACCTGAAATTTTCCTGCATCAAGTGTGGCACTCATAACAATAATTTTTAGATCATGTCGCTGTTTACTGACTTCCTTTAACAAACCCATCAGTATATCTGTGGCCAAAGTACGTTCATGGGCTTCGTCAAGCATGATTATACCATAATTCTCCAGTAAGGGATCTGACATGGCTTCTCGTAACAACATACCGTCTGTCATATATCTATAAAAGAAAATCTAATGGTAATTTCTACATTTTTTTCAAGACTAAAGAATATTCTAAAATCAAATAAGGTAAGCCAGAACTTTCAGGATTTTGGACTATTGGTGCTAAATACCACTTTTAACAATATTTATCATTTACATGTAAAGCTGTTGTCAGGTTTATTGGTGGAGGAAACTAAAGTACCCAGATAAAACCACAGACCTTCATCAAGTCAAACTTTATCAAAGAAGTTTGTATTGAAAACATCTTGCAGCTATAACCTGCACAGAACTTTTACTTAATTCTATCACTGGATCTTATGTAGTATAATATACTGATCACAACAAATGTGATCTAAGATATATTTTGTTTTATTCAACATGTCAAAGAGTAATAAGTTGTAAATTTGATCATATATACTGATTAAACCAATGTTTTTTGTCACTTTGACCTCAATTTACAGTTTCTTACTTTAACAATGTTCTGGATGATGTGCAATCTTCAAATCTTATGCTGTAACCGACCTCTGACCCCAAACAGACATCCATTTCTTCTGACACACGCTGTGCTACAGACATGGCTGCCACTCTCCTGGGTTGTGTACATGCCACACCTTTTTTGTTGAATCTAGCTCTCACCCATTCTAAACACCACTGAGGAATCTATCAAAATAGTAATATACCCATGAAATATTTACTCAAACTATAGCATAATATATTTTGTTAATAGAATGAAGAAATTCCTTTGAAACTATTATTTGTATCTCTCCTTCATGCAATGTTCATTGTGTTTTTCGTGTTTACTGTTGGTCAACAAGATGTTTAATACCAATGCCTAATTTAGTGAGTGATTGTTGTTTAATGCCAAATGAGCTTTCAATATTTTTCAAGTGTACCAGTACTTCAATATTTACAAGCGGTACTTTTTATTAAAATATGAACAATTTTCATGAATATCTTATACAACACTCTTTAAAATCAGGAGGTACCAAAGACTTACTGCAAGGCCTGTATCATAGCGAGAACAAGTTACATTCGCTGAGGTGATAATGATGTCAGTTTTGTACTAGACCAACATGCTTAGTTGGATTTTTATAGTACTAGCTCACTGAAACAACATTCTGCATGTAAACATATTGTTCCACAGACACATTATCCTGATTCCAAGCCAACAAGTCTTTGACCTTTCTCCTTAATGTTCCATGCTTAGCGTAGATGCAAAAAATTCCATTTTAGCAGTCTTTGTTTTGACCAGACGAGGGCTCAAACCCACGATCTATTGCAATCGAGGCGAGCATGCTAATCATTACACTAACAAAGCAATTCAATGCATAATTTAAAATAAAAAAATAACATCGATCCAAAGTGTTCATAAAGATATATATACTATTCTTAATATAGTAAGTATCCACAATTGAGCTATAAAGATGAATTCTCCTGGTACCTTATTCATGTTGAAATGAAAGTTGGATGTTTTCTTATAAAAATATACCTGTGTTGTTTTACCAGAACCAGTTTCTCCCACTAGTACCAACGTTTGATGTTTTTCCATCACCTCATGGAACTTATCTTTGTATTCCCATACAGGTAAATGTACCCGTTTGTTGTAGAGCTCAAAGAATCTTGGAGTATATGGCAAACCTATAATAATAGTTATACTTCTAACTAAGTTTTACAAACAAGTTGGTCTTTTTTTGTTTTCTAAGTAGTAGTAGTTTGAAATATGAGAATAAACCATGCATTGTTTCAAACCATGTGGTGTGCTTTTAGAAGATAAATTCGTAAACTATTGACAAAACTATATTATAAATGTTTTTAAATTAAATGAAGTTCTGACTTGCAGAAAACATGTTCATGAAAATATTTCTCCTCTATATTCTAAATCGGCTATCAGTTTTCTTTTACACATGGATTAAAAACTTTCAGTGTCTCATGGAATGACAAAACTCAGCTCTTGCACTTAATAGAACGACAAATAAATAAATATTGATAATTGACAGTGACTAAAATGTATTTACTTTGACTTGGAAGGTTTATAAGTTGTCATTGACCAAGACACATACATGTACAATTAAACAAGATGTCTCATTTAGGCTCAAATCTTATATGTACACAATACTTATTTTTGGGGTAATTTGTTTATTTTTTCAAGAACAGATTTATACATACATGATTCTATATACACAATGTTTCAGTACACAAAAGTTACAATGTAAAAACAGGTTCGTCTTCATCTTAGAACCTAAAAGAAATGCCCAAAATTGATAAAGAAAATTTTCTGGATCTCTAGTTGAATTTTAACATCTTAAAATAAAACTATAACTTGTGACAAATTATGCATTGATATAAATTGAAATTAATTACCTGTAAATGGATTCATCTTAATTGTTGGTTTTGGAATGTTAAACTCCTCAAATATACTCTTTGGTTTGTCATCTTTAGGACCATTTCTTTCTGGCTCCTCCCTACAATAATAATTTAACACCAAGACTAAATTAAATGTCTAGAAAAGGACTAACGTGAAAAATAATCAGTTGATTATTAATTAACACAAGAAAATAACAATTTTATATATAATTTGAAGAAAATTCAAATAATGTCACAATGTATTACATTCCTTCTGTTTCTTTAGTCACAATGGAATCTTTTTGAACATGAATGATACAAGTTAAAAACCAGAGGCTTTCAAGAGCCTGTAATCCCTCACCTGATTTATATATAGGCAATGAAAAAAAAATCTGAAACTTTTTGTCAGAGCGTTTTTCCTTCCATGTTCTATTTACGGTAAAGCAGCCATATTGGTTGAATCGAGGCATACATACCTTAATGATGGCTAAGGCCAAGTTTGGTTCAAATTGGACAAGTGTTTTCACAGATCTAACAATTCCTTGCCTAATTTGCATACTTTGCAAAAAATCATCAAAATCATAAACTACACAGAAAACTCCAAACATATTAAACAACTCATTAGCATAAACTATAGTTTAAATATCAGTTCATTTAATTCAAAATGTAACAAGTTTTGGTCATTTGATAAGATTTTTTTATTTTTAGTAAAAATTTAAAATACTTTAAAGACAAAATAACTGATATTTTAGGCCTAAAATAAAATTTTATTTGCTTGGCATTGCCGCCCGACCCACTGAAAAACTTGCCGCCCAAATTATTTTATTTGCGTTTCCGACAATTTTTTTATCATTAAAAAAATTGGAATCGCGCTGGAATTTCGATCGTGTCCGCGGAGTTTGTTCCGGGCTTTATTTATTTCAAATCTCGATCGTAAAAGCGCTTGATGTACACTGTATTGAGAGCAAACGTTTAAATGACATAGAATAGAAAATGGTCTGCTGAAACGAAAAAAATGTCAAAGAGGCCAGCAGTGGAAAGCATCCCCCTATGCTGCAATGCATCAGTTAAGGGGGGGGGGGGGGTGAACATTTGATCAAAAATAAGATCTTCAGTTATTCTAGACGAAACATGGGAGGACGTTCTCAAAGACCCTTTAGAAGACTGAAAATATAAAGCTTTCAGATGTAAAAAAAATCCCTACCTACCTACCTACCCACCTGCTGATAGTGTGGGTCGGCAATGCCAAACAACAATATTTTAAGGGTGGTCTTAGAAATAAAAAGTAACGTCTTGTAGTTATCTCTTTGTTTATATCATGTTTTAAAAATACTTCATTGACTCAATCAGTTAGAGCAGCGACTTCAACTTCTTTGCCATGCCACTGTCGGCACTGCTATAGTTGGTGTAAAACTAATCTCGTTGAGATTAGGATTCCGAAGATATTTTCTGTCTGTATCTTCATTCTAATCTCGTTGCAAGCCCTAACTCTGTAGGACAAATCGAAAACGAGATTCCTACTTTCGTTTTCTGCCCATGGGAGTTGTCCTATTTTGATTTTATGGATTAATATCGCTGACATACTTAGCATAGGAGGACTTTAAGGAGATTTTTTTGTGATATTTATTTGGAATTACCATTATTCAACACAACAAATCCGTACGAAAGGTAGGAATTAAGTATAAATATGAAAATTATAGAATTGAAGTGAGGTGGTATCGCGCGGGTGTCATCCCTTGTGATATTTTAGTACCGCACATTGATAGTAGGGTTAATATTATTGATAACAAAAGGCCGGGAGCAAGTCCCTGTGATTGCCACTGTCGTGGGGTACCGGGTCATTTCGCCCCACTTAATCGCTATTATATAATAATAGATGAAGTCTTTTTCGACAATTTTTTGGTAATTATTTATTTACAAAAAAAAATAATAACATAAAAACAAAATAAAAATAATAAAAATATATGATAAACAACGGAGTTAACATCATCATGATGTTATATTATAATATCTAATAATTATTGGTCAATTATTACTAATTAAACTGCAAAAAAATAATAAGGAGTAATTAATAAAAAATTGAAAATTGTAATTATTTTTATTCTTTGATCTGTCGATTACTAATTCGGCCGCACGATTTACCACACAAGAAATCATATACAATTAGAAAATAATGTAAAAACCAACAAACTGTCAGGTTCAGAGATGCTATGTCCGACTTGGTATAAATTTTATATAAAAAAAGACTAATAGCTACTGGAACAGAATATTTAAAACACTAAACAAACCCTACATCAGCGTTCATGTATAAATAAAAGAACACTTACAAAAAACAAAAACCAAAAAAAACCCACCAAAAATAAAAATAAAACCCACCAAAAATAAAAATAAAACCAAAAAAAACCCACCAAAAATAAAAATAAAACCAAAACAAAAATAATAAACAGCTGCGCCAAGAGCGCATGATACGCCCGTCGTCAACATTCATACAATATTTGTAAAGATTTTCTTTCCCATAACTCTTGAATGAAAAAAAGTATACAGACCGTAAGACTATCAATTCCAATAACTGTGCGAAGTTTGAAGTGAATTGGCCAAGGGGTTCTCAATTCAGTGCGACATACGAAAAATCACCTACAATTTGATGAATAAAGTCCCATAACTCTGGAATGAAAAATTGAAATTTCACCAAAAAGGATAGACCATAAGACTATCAATTCCAATAACTATGAGAAGTTTGAAGTGAATTGGCCAAGGGGTTCTCAATTGACAGCGCGACATACGAAAAATCGCCTACAATTTGATGAATAAAGTCCCATAACTCTGGAATGAAAATTGAAATTTCACCATAAAGTATACAGACCGTAAAACCATCAATTTCAATAACTCTGAAATTTGAAGTGAATTGGCCAAGGGGTTCTCAATTTACAGCGCGACATAAGAAAAATCACCTACAATTTGATATTTTGGCATGGACGGATTGTGTCAGATCAAGTGCAGATAAGATTTCATAAATAGACATATTTTCTAGTTCAAATCTGCAAAAATATTGATATTTCCTTACCCTTTACAGCGTATATCTGACAAAATAATCCAAAATCTACTTTAAGCTGACCGCCATTTTACTGAACTCTAGAACTACATAGTATGAAGCCATGCAGAACAAACAATACATACATACTAATTTATTACTGTATTGTTCAAAGACATTTTAGGTGTCAACCAATGAAAGTGAAGCCATACATAACATTAAACACGTCAAGAAAGCATGTTAATTATGAGGAAGACAAAAATAAAGTACCCATGAACAAGCCTTACAGTTACACCCACAGGCACTTGTTTCTGGCAATTTTTTTTTACCTAGATACTATATATGTAGTATATATATATATATAGTATCTAGGTAAAAAAAAATACCAGAAACAAGTGCCTGTGGTTACACCATCCAAAATACGAATACCGGTATTTGCAATGGTATTTTCCATATTTCATTTTTTAAAGCACTGTTAATAAATGAGGGCGAAAGGGAATCGGGGCGAAACGACCCGGATTCTTGTCTTGTCTTTGTGTTAAACGATCAAAATATTTGTATTTCATTTTATTATTTGCCATTTTGGATTCAAATGGACCGCAATAAATTTAAAGGATTTCCACGTTTTTTTTTAAATTTATTGTTTCATACTGTTCTTCTGGTAAATGTTATATAAAATTAACATTAACACAAAACAATGTCACATTGAATAAATTTGCGTTTTACCGTGTACGTTTTGGCATTGAATCGCCAACATCGATTCTGTGTCTTTTCGACATTTTGTCTGAGTCCCAGTTATTGCTGTACGGAAAACGATAGCAGTACGATAATTGAATATTGCATTTTACCTTTCCGTCAAAGATAAAATCAGATAATTACGAAAGGAAATTTGGTGGCTGCTGGGAAACAAATTTTCTCCAGAGTTTGAGGTAAACAAGCACATGTTGTCGTTTACTTCCGGTCAAATCAAAACATTGAAACATGTCAGAAACAGACGAAAAAACTCTAAATTTTCACGAGATGGGTTTAGATGACAGGATTTTAAAGGTGAGCAAGTTGAAAAACTACCAAATGCTATTATTCTAAATGCTGATTAAATTTTTATTATCAAGTGTTCAACTCGTAGCTTGTCATTAAAAAAAAAAGGGGGGGGGGGGTAAATATAAACTAAGAAAATGTTATTTTTTGCAATGGGTTGGAGTGTTCCTTTCCTGCAATATCTTTTATGTTTTGATTGTACATTCTGTTTAAAATTAATAAGGGAATATGTGCCCTGAGAAGCGAATGATATTTCAACTTCCATGTATTCAAGACATTGTCATTGATCTTTTCACAGGAGTTGGTTATTTTATCGTTAAACTAAAAGACAATATATAATTAATATGGCTGAATATAGACTAGAGTGCTAAATATGGGGAAAGCAATACAACTAGTACTGGTGCTTTCTTCACTTTGGGAGCTGTCAACTGCATTGCCATTGGCGAACCAGCAATGTTTTTGAGCTCTGTGTTCCTTTTCAACTAATATTTGACTTTTATGCATCTGTTTCAGTTGTTTTTTCTTCTATAACCCTCATGCTGGTAGCGAAATGTTTTTCAATGGAAATTGCTGCAATTATTCTTTTACATGCAAAGAGCATAGCATTTTCTAACTACTAGGCACTTTGATTCTTCAGTACTGTATTACTTCATGTCCCTAGTAGGAATTGTGTATTTAGGTGCATACTGCAGAGGTACATGTACAGGTGGAAGAATCCGGAGAGAACCACCAACCATGGGCAAGCAACTGGTAAACTTTATCATTTGCAGCTGCGAGTCGAGTGCACTCTTTTTTGTAATTTACAAAGCCGGGTTCGAACCCACACCGTATTGGTGATAGGCTTGTACGAGTTGTTAGGTAATCCAACTACCTAACTCACTGAGCCACCCGGGCCCTTACAATACACAATGAGGACAAGGAATGCTGAAAGTATTAATTTAATGATGTCAGTCAAATTAATCTACATTGGCAAATAATATTATGTATTCTTTTAGATTGATCCTTTTAGTTCAAATTAGCCATGGACTATTTTGTCTTAAATTATCTACCTTGCACAGATAAAAATCGTCATTAATCTGCAGCTGATCGTCATGATCATGTTACCAATGAGTGGAGAGTATGCATATTGGACCATGATCAGTCATACTTACATGTATGCTCACGATGCAGTTAAAATTGCATTAAGAGAATTATATGGCTCAACTTATATGTCAGTATGTCATATGTACTTCTTTCTTTAAGCTTTTGATTTTTAGTCCTGAAATTTTGGCACTTTGAATTTATTCTAACTCACCTTTGGATGACTTGCATCAGTTTTTTTTTGTTTTCTTTACATATTTTGAAAACTTGGTTACTTTGTAAATGTCAACAGAGCAACTATTTAGATGAAGATTCAACAAAATAAATAGAACAAATGATGAACAAATTGTTAAATATTGATATGCTGGAGCATTTATCATTAAACATATAACATACCACATACCCAGTACCCTAACCCTCAAGCCAAATTTGAAGAAAATCTAGTTCAATGAGGTTTTTTTTTTTTACATATAAAATATTTAATATTAAACCATGTAAACCATTTCATTTTATTTTTCAAGGCAATTGCAACCTTAGGCTGGGGAACACCTACACCAATACAGGAGAAAGCCATTCCACTAGCATTAGAAGGAAAAGACATATTAGCCAGAGCCAGAACAGGATCAGGAAAAACTGCTGCCTTCTCCATACCAGTTGTACAGAAAATATTACAATCTAAACAGGTAACCAGTTATACCATGAAATTTACAAATTAAATATAGCGCAATGTTTATCTAAATATAGAAATTTTATTATTTCAAGAGTTATTGTAATCCCTAGAGTTTTTCTTATGATATATAGGTTTTCATCAGAAAAGTCTAAAGATAGCAAAAGCCATAAATCAAAAGGATAGACAATGCCAAAAGAAATTGACAAACTGGTCGACAAAACCATACACAGAAAACTGAAGATGGAGCAACATTAACCCCACCAAATACTGGGGATGAACTCAGGTGCTCCGCAAGGATAAGTTGTTCCTATAGTCAACTAGTTGTGCCTGCCATTTTACTGTTAAGTAACCCATCTTTAGCAAGGGACATTAATGAGTTTCCATGTTTGAGAAATGACTATCAGGATAGGAATATGGACAGATGTTTTGATTGCAACAACCGCAAAGAGAGATACATGTCCGCCATTGACATTTCCTTCAGATTTGCTTCAAATGTTACTTTTGTACCTGTTTCAAACTCCAATTTGACAGTCTAAACACCTATCTAACTTCCTTTCAATATTTGATAGACAGATCAAACATGTTTGAGGATGTGTTTAGATGGTAAAATTTGTGTTTGAAACATGTGACAGGTACATTTTGAAGCATATTTAAAGGAAACATTTGACCGTATAAAGGCATCTTAATTAAAACTGTTTTCATGGATGCCCTATATTACATCAGTGTTTCACTGGTAAATCTTTATTATTTGTCTATCTTCCACTCCACTAAAATCAGGAGTACCAGGAGACTACATTTTTTTAGTATGCAAATATATATAAACAAACCACGACATAACTGAAATATTGTTGAAAGTGGCGTTAAACACCAGAACCCTATATAAACAAAAATGTTTGTCTGATTGTAGGATAAAACATTTACACATGACTATAAGATCAACAACAGAAATAGAAGCATGTGCACTGTCTCTTAGTTTTAATTTTTACTGGAGTATCATATGAATTTACTTTTTCATGTTTCTTTAGTATTTAATATGTCGGTCATAAGCTCTCTAGAGCTTGTGTTGTATTACATTTGTATTATTTTAACATGCCAACTTTAAATAAAACTGATCTTATCTTAATATTAATTTCAGTCAAGTAAAGAACAATGTGTAAAGGCTGTATTCCTTACTCCATCTAAAGAATTGTGTAACCAGGCATATAAAAATCTTATGGTTTGTATTATTGGTGACTTTCAGAGTTATGTGTGAGATAATTTTAACTTCACAGTAGGAGACAAGATTAATTGTTGAGTCAACCTGTCTTACATGATTTTGTTGTTAAATGACATGAAATGTATTACAAACAGAACTAAGATTATTTTAAGACATGTCTATTATAAAAAAAATAATTAAAGCATAATTTTTAATGGTTTCAAATAATATTACAAAAAAAGATTTATTATACATGTATTTAAAATTAATTTTATTTACTGCAGTTAGATTCATAAATGTTTTATTAAGTTCGCGAAATAAACATTATACAAATTAAATGGCATCATACATCATTTCTTTGGATTTTGTCAATGATATGTGGCTTAATATCTGGTGTGGTTTATGTGTGTAAAAGATGAGAAAGATTTTCCCAAATATGTCCTTGTTTTGTGGTTTATACTACATGGAGGTTAGGGTTTTGGTGTTTAACGCCACTTTCAACAATATTTCAGTTATATCGTGGCCGTCAGTTTTATTGGTGTACATGGAGAAAACCATAGACCTGCTGCAAGTCACTGTCAAACTTTATTACATATTGTTGTAGCGAGTACACCTCGCCTGAGCAGAATTCAAACTCACAACGTTAGTGGTGATAGACTGATTGCATAGCTAGTGATAAATTTAACTACAATACGACCATGATGGGCCCTTGGTTTATACTTCAGTGTGGCTTTATCTATGGTAATTAGTTTAATTTTACTGTAATTTCATTGAATAGCAACTTCATAGATTTTCTGATTCATAGCATATTGTAAATTTAAAATACCCAAGAAGAAGTGAAAATCCTCTACAGAAATATCAAGGCAGAAATCCCGGAATATTGATATTCACAAATTGAAATTTTTGCACAATATTAATATTTTTAATGATTTGAAATTTATATGTTATTAATATCTTTATTAGGAATTAACATCTTGCTGCTCAAGAGAAATAAAGTGTGTAGATATTTCACCAAAGGTTCCACTCCTTACACAAAGGTAAATTATTGAACAAACGTCTCATTGTTATCTAGTTCTATTTTCATCCATTTATTTTGAATGGAGGGTAATATGTTTTATTCAGTACATTAATTAGTAAGACAGGATATCGGTACTATCCTGGGAACATCCAACTTTACACTTAGACACAAAATCATGTAAAGGAACAGTGCTTTTATTTTTATAACTCATACCCTAAAATGAAATGAAACCTAGCCTGCATGTACTCTTTACTTCTACCGCTAGACATCTTTATTGTTTTGATGTCATAGAACATTATTTCCAGATGCAGGGTAATCAACAAACAAAAATATGAGTAAATTAATCCTAAAAGTACAATCCTCCTCAGTAAAGTAATCCTACAAGTACAATCCTCCTCAGTAAAGTAATCCTACAAGTACAATCCTCCTCAGTAAAGTAATCCTACAAGTACAATCCTCCTCAGTAAAGTAATCCTACAAGTACAATCCTCCTCAGTAAAGTAATCCTACAAGTACAATCCTCCTCAGTAAAGTAATCCTACAAGTACAATCCTCCTCAGTAAAGTAATCCTACAAGTACAATCCTCCTCAGTAAAGTAATCCTACAAGTACAATCCTCCTCAGTAAAGTAATCCTACAAGTACAATCCTCCTCAGTAAAGTAATCCTACAAGTACAATCCTCCTCAGTAAAGTAATCCTACAAGTACAATCCTCCTCAGTAAAGTAATCCTACAAGTACAATCCTCCTCAGTAAAGTAATCCTACAAGTACAATCCTTGTTGACAGACAACCATAGGACTCCCATGAGGTAAATAGTAAGAAAAATTGACAGTTTGATGTTTGTTTGTTTAATGGTGTTTAATGTCACTTTCAACAATATTTCAGTTATATTGTGGTGGTCAGTTTTAGTGGTAAAGGAGACCGGGAGAAAACCACCGACCTGTCGCAAGTCACTGACAAACTTTATCACATAATGTCGCCCTGATCGAGATTCGAACTCACAACATCAGTGGACTGACTTATTAGATATGTATGTCCATCTCTTTTGTAATTTATTAATCATTAAAGAGAAATGAACAACAATTAAACAAATTAATCAATGTTTTATATTACAGACCCAAATTAATGGAGAGACCTGACATTGTAATAGGAACACCAACACGTATCTTGGCACACATCCAAGCTGGTAATCTGAGTATTAAACAGTCTTTAGAGATGTTAGTTATAGATGAAGCTGATCTTGTCTTCTCATTTGGATATGAAGATGATGTTAAATCTGTTATCAAGTATGTAGTAGGGTATTTTGGTAGAAGATGATGTTAAATCTGTTATCAAGTATGTAGTAGGGTATTTTGGTAGAAGATGATGTTAAATCTGTTATCAAGTATGTAGTAGGGTATTTTGGCAGAAGATGATGTTAAATCTGTTATCAATTATGTAGTAGGGTATTTTGGCAGAAGATGATGTTAAATCTGTTATCAAGTATGTAGTAGGGTATTTTGGCAGAAGATGATGTTAAATCTGTTATCAAGTATGTAGTAGGGTATTTTGGCAGAAGATGATGTTAAATCTGTTATCAAGTATGTAGTAGGGTATTTTGGCAGAAGATGATGATAAATCTGTTATCAAGTATGTAGTAGGGTATTTTGCCAGAAGATGATGTTAAATCTGTTATCAAGTATGTAGTAGGGTATTTTGGTAGAAGATGATGTTAAATCTGTTATCAAGTATGTAGTAGGGTATTTTGGCAGAAGATGATGTTAAATCTGTTATCAAGTATGTAGTAGGGTATTTTGGCAGAAGATGATGTTAAATCTGTTATCAAGTATGTAGTAGGGTATTTTGGCAGAAGATGATGTTAAATCTGTTATCAAGTATGTAGTAGGGTATTTTGGCAGAAGATGATGTTAAATCTGTTATCAAGTATGTAGTAGGGTATTTTGGCAGAAGATGATGTTAAATCTGTTATCAAGTATGTAGTAGGGTATTTTGGCAGAAGATGATGATAAATCTGTTATCAAGTATGTAGTAGGGTATTTTGCCAGAAGATGATGTTAAATCTGTTATCAAGTATGTAGTAGGGTATTTTGGTAGAAGATGATGTTAAATCTGTTATCAAGTATGTAGTAGGGTATTTTGGCAGAAGATGATGTTAAATCTGTTATCAAGTATGTAGTAGGGTATTTTGGCAGAAGATGATGTTAAATCTGTTATCAAGTATGTAGTAGGGTATTTTGATAGAAGATGATGTTAAATCTGTTATCAAGTATGTAGTAGGGTATTTTGATAGAAGATGATGTTAAATCTGTTATCAAGTATGTAGTAGGGTATTTTGGCAGAAGATGATGTTAAATCTGTTATCAAGTATGTAGTAGGGTATTTTGATAGAAGATGATGTTAAATCTGTTATCAAGTATGTAGTAGGGTATTTTGATAGAAGATGATGTTAAATCTGTTATCAAGTATGTAGTAGGGTATTTTGATAGAAGATGATGTTAAATCTGTTATCAAGTATGTAGTAGGGTGTTTTGATAGAAGATGATGTTAAATCTGTTATCAAGTATGTAGTAGGGTATTTTGGTATGTTTTATTAGATATATCTATAATTTACAGTTCTATTATTAGCCCCTGAATGTATCATTCACCAAGCCGGTAGTTTAAAAGGTATATTTATTATTTGAATTAAATTTCCTTAATAATATAGCTAGTATTAGAACTAAGATTCTCCTCCATCAGGGTAATCTTAGCTGGTTTAAATTCTGTTGAGTTTCTTTGGTTTACTTGCTCCCGAAAACTTTTAAATTATTTGATTTCGCAATCTTTTGAATTTGAGCACACCGAATGAAAGGTTATTCCAGAAACAGCCCATGTGCACTAAATTATATGTAGTTGAATTAAATAGGTTTTACTGAACTAATTGGAAATATTAACTGACTGCCAATATAATATGGTAGATATAATAGAGATTTGTTTAAATTATCATGAAGCCCTCATACATATATTTCGATTGTTTGACAAAAGGCATTATAATGTTGGCTGATAATTTTTTCTTTACATTTTACTGAGCTTTTTACATGTTTTTGTTATATTTTTCAATATTTCATGTGAATCTTGTATTGCTTTTATTTGGCAGCTGTAAAAAAAAAAACCCATCAATATTAGTAAATGCTTTAGAATTCATATTTTCAGGCAGCTTCCAAAGATATACCAAGCTTTCCTGATGTCAGCTACACTGAGTGATGACGTGTTAAGTTTAAAGAAAATGGTTCTTCATAATGCTGTAAGATTTCTGGTTTCATTAACTTTAAAATAATGCATTTGATTCTTAATCAAACCACTGTCACTGACAATAATTTTACCAAACTTTGCATCAAATCATCGAACGGTTTTCAGTGCTCATGGCTTCTACTGGAACTTGATACACCAAACCAAATTTTCTATATATTAAAATGGCAGTAGATATATATGACATAGTTCAATATCTTCACCGAAATAAACATTTATCAGAAATTCTAATTACAAAATTTGACAAATATAATCAATTTAATTCTATTAAAGGAAACAAAAAGTGTTTGCCATTCTCAGCTCATGAACACCCAGCAGGATGATATAAAACCAGTTGTCTCTTTTATAAGACCAGGCATTAAAACAGGGAGGGGGGCATTAACTTGTTTATCTTTTTTCTTGTTCATGTTTATTTTGATTGATGCACCTTTTGAACACCTTATTCATTTGTATAAATGTCCTTGTATTGCTATTACCCAAAGGGGTCTTTTGTATGCAATAAATATATGGTTAATATCCATATACTAGTAACTTTGTAGAGTTGATATTTTGATTTGTTTCTGATTTTGTAGATCGTTTTCTCTTGGATATTTATTTCACATCTCAGTATTTTCCATGAATATAACATCTATAAATAGTTCCAACTTAAACTAATGGAATATCCCGTTAAAATTTGACGATATATCGACTTTCCGCTTTGGAATTCTTGGACTTTTTGTAATTTTGATATCAAATACTGTCAAAAAATTTAAAATTGAACATTGTAGCACGAATTCAGTGTGTTTTTTCCTGCTCTGTCGAAATCTACATGCATGTAGTTGCATGCGTGCCAAAAAGTATCCTGTCACTGAGATTTTTCCTTATATAATATTTCATAATTACGTTTTATGAAGCGCACATTGCCGCCACTTTTTTTTATATGTCTCGATAGATTTCCTTGCAATAAAGAGAAAAAGAGGGAGATTTAATTTAGTAAAATTTTATTGTATATTTTGAAAGATTCTTATAACCAATAGTTTCTTTTTAGCAACGACATAAACACAAAAGAAATATCCTTTTTGTAAATATGACTTATGCGGAAATTGCAATACGTCAATCGATTTGAACTTTATGCACACCGTAAAGGGAGATACATTTTATTTTGGATATGATATTAACAAGTTGTCAACCTGCAGAAGTGATAGAATAGCTTGACTCCTCATTGTAATTATGTACATTCAACGTTCGTTTTTACGATTTACGACTGCTCCGACCCAGTCGGTAATTTGCGACCAAAAAAAATGTTGTATATCGATAGTCGGTAAGTTTTGTGAAACGGTCGTAAATCGTAAAGACAGTCGTACGACCAAGTTTACGATTTACGACCTTTTGTGAAATGGTACCCAGGTCCTGGCTTGAAACAGGCACAAAAATGTGAATGGGATCCCAACCCTCTCATCTTGATAACTGGATCTCCAACAGCAGCAATACAGATATATACTAATAATTTTTTTATCGGTAATTTCACAATTTTAACACAGCTTTGTGATTTTTTTGTTGTGTTTTGACCTTTTTTTTTAATGAAAGGTTTAGTGACGTCACGTTAGACTGCGCATGACAAATGACCAACAGCTGATAATTTCTAGTATCACGAGTCGGTTGTCAACTGAACGTTGTTACTAAATTTATCGGGTAGTAAAGATCAAAGGAAACTAACAAATTACTGATAAAAACATGTACAAACAATGATAAAAAATCTGCACCAATTTGCCAAAATAAAGATGGAAAAAATGCATATAGATGATACTGATACATTGTATATGGCTACAACTCTCTCCTTTAAAAGGAGACATCTCCTCATAACTACCTCAACGTAACTAGGAACACAATGCATAGTTTTCTCAAAGCTAATCCTCATCGGAATTAAAAGTGCACTTTTTTTTTCTTTCTGTAAATGTAATTTAGTGGATCTGCCTTTTGTCAATGGAATTTTTATTATATCAAGAACAATAAATGGCTAAAATTTGTTGGTTGATCAAACAAAAATCTATAATTTTACATAAATTTTCATAATTTGATTTTCTAAGTTTGTATTATATAGACCAGAGTTATAGACTTGTTTCTTTATGAGCACTTTCTCTTGTGTATAAAACATTGGATTATTTATACCTGTATTGTTGCACTGTTATATATTTATTTGTAGGTAATATTAAAATTAGAGGAATCCCAGTTACCTGAGTCTACACAACTATCACAATATCATATAAAGTAAGATATTTATCTTATACTTAGTACTAAATACTGGTAAATCTAACATGTGTCATCAACCAATAGAAACTGACTGCTAAGGTAATAGATATAACTGAATATGGTTGAATTGTGGCATTAAACCTCAATAACTATAACCAAAACAATTGATGGTGAGGTGAACTCTATAAAACATTATGTGATAAAGTTTGTCAGTGACTTGTGGCAGTGCAGTGGTTTTTTCTGGGAACTCCGGTTTCCTCCACCAATAAAACTGACTGCCACTATATAATTGAAATATTGTTAAATGAGGTGTTAAATACATAACCCCTTCTTAGCTCAAAACAATTGGTGAATGTTTCCTTGGACCTAATAGAAAATGTAAAATGTAAGCTGATCACAATTTTTTTTTTACAATAAATACTTGTGTTTTTGATTGATGTAAAGTATTACAAATACATGACTTTTTATGGTAATTGTGTTGATATTTATTGTTGTCATGGTTACAGGTGTGAAGAAGAAGACAAGTTTACATTAATATATGCCTTGCTGAAGTTACGACTTGTACGAGGGAAATCTATTTTGTTTGTAAATAATGTGAATCGTTGTTATAAGTAAGTATATGATATCTATTAATAACAAAAATCTGTTATATTTATATGTTATATTTATAAGTATATTGTATTCAAAACTTAGAATGTGTCATGTAATACATGTATTGAAAAGAAGAAGAAAAAACTGATTTTGTATGACTTGAAATTGTATTATTATATGAATATACAAATGGATAAACAGTTTGTATTTTGGACTGAGAATCAAGACACATATATCATTTAAAGTTAATAAGGCCATGAGAAAATGATTGTCGGTTTCCCCTAACCTGACCGGGTCAAATTTTTACTGCCGAGTCATTATCTTTTATTACTAATAAATAAGATAAAATAAAATAAACACCGGCCGTGTGTCTTCTAACTCAGTGATTTTTGTTATCGTAAACAATTTCAGTCGTGTCTTTTTCGATGTTTTTCCACATGTCAAGATCATTGATCTAGATCGCCAAAGTCCATACGACATCGGTAAAATGACCATGATTTAATACGTGTAAGTGACATACAGTATATATAAAATGGCCACCGCCGGTGTGCCCAGTGGAACCATTCTGGCTGTTCATTTACAGAAATGTTCGCATTTATCAAACAAAATAAAAGTGATGCAAAAATTTTTGCATAGCAAAACCCTTTATGATATATTTTCTGACCTTCACGGGAAATATAGCAAAACCCTGATTTGCAATATCTCTTGGGGTGGGGGGGGGGGGGGGAACAAAAAAAACCTGCCCGACTGCCCTTAAAATTTTTCCTATGTTAGGGGAAACCAACAATCAATTTTACATGGCCTAATCAATTGACAGTAATGTTAATTTGGAGTTTGAACAATTCAGATTCTTGATTGTAAACTTATCACTAGAAACACTTATATTTCAACAATGTGTGCTAGTTTCTACTTTTAATTTCAAGAAACATGTAATTCCTATTCCCTCTTGGCTGTCATCTTGTGTTAGTTGAATTTAACAGTACCTGTCATCACTAAAGTTATGAGGGGCCGTCATGATCTTATAGTAGTTGGATTTACATCTACCTGTGCAATCAGTGCCTATCACCACTAAAGTTGTAAGTTTGAATCGTGGTGAGGTATACTCTATGTAACATTATGTGATAAAATTTGTCAGTGAATTAAGGCAGGTTGTGGTTTTCTCTGGGTACTCGGGTTTCCTTCACAAGCAAAACTGACTGCCACGTTATAACTGAAATAGTGTTGTTAAATATCATAGCCCTAACCCTAAAGTTGTGAGTTCGAATTCCGATGTTTGCGAGGTGTACCCGATAAAACTTTGTGTTAAATTTTGTCAAAGATTTGTGGCAGGATTGCAGTTTTCTCTGGTTTCCTACACCAATAAAACCGACCGCTACGATATAAATGAAATATTGTTGAAAATGTAGTTAAATACACATGACCCTATTAACACAAGTTATAGAACAACACTCGTACCTCAGTCACTAGTCACTATATTATACGGTCTCTTGTCCTCAGATAAGTGGTATTTTTTAATTACAAATAGTAAATGCAGTCTACAATATGTTTTTATACTCACAGACACATCAGGCAGAGTTTATCAACCTCAAGACACATGTAATTAATAGACAGTAATGAGTATACAGCTTGTTCTTTATTTTATTGAAATTTTCTGTTGTAGATTAAAGTTATTTTTAGAACAGTTTGGTATTAAAAGTTGTGTATTAAACTCAGAACTTCCTGTTAGCTCCAGGTAATTATTTTTATTCTGCACTGGTTCTATTTGAGCAGTCAAATTGCATCGACAGGATAAATTCTGGTACCTGATTTCTGTTGAGCAACAGAAAGAAACGGTAACAGTATAAGTGCTGACGTCACAGATGACGCCTTTGAAAACGTTTAGAACAATGCTTGTTTCAGTTATTTTCAGACAATTTGGCAATTGTTTTGGACCTTTTGATATTAAAGAATAAACACAATATACTTACAATGTCGTTAAATATAAAATTAATTTGCACTCGCTAGAAAACCTGTTTCTAAAGCTCGTGCAAATAAATTATATATTTCCGACAATGTACGGATATTGTATATATAAAAAAACGACTGCTGGTGATATATATATATATATTCCAGATGATATCTTTATAATTGATCTGTATCAATCACCTCTGTCATCTTGAACTTGGATAAGATAAACTCTTCTAGTAGTATTATGTTGTGAGAACCAAATTTTATTTTTGGCATCAGTGGACAATGTTTTCCTGTTAATAAGTGAATTGTTGATAAAACTATTAAATTGACAATGTTTACAGTAGATTGTTTTGCAGCCAAAATAGGTATGATTTGTTCTGTATCATATCAGACTAACTAAATACAGTGGAGGGGGGCCGTCGTGGCCGTGATCGTATGGTAGTTGGATTTACACAGGATCAGTATAATGTGTCACAGTGGAGTGACATTTCTACCTGCATATAGTTGTTTCAGTGATCTAGCACTATACAAATCCAGTTAAGCATATTGGTCTACATCTTCGCTAGCCAAGGGTTACAATTCGGGTCCCCCTTCTCTCCACCCTTGGCGGATCTAGAATACATTTTGAAATTTGCGTGCAATGCCACCTGGTGGTTTATCGAAGTTGCGCCCCTTAGATAGTCGTCATCGCCAGCCAATCAGAATCGTTTTGTTATACGTATGTTGAAGAGTTGAAAATGGCAGCGCCCATTGAAGAAACACTTATTTGTGATAGATTTAATTTGGAAGCACTTCCTGTCAACCAAGTGAAAGTTTCAAAGCTTTGGCAGACGGGAAAGATGTTTTCATTGGAACCAAATCGGGAAGTGGCAAATCGTTGTCATATGAGAGCATTCCGGTGCCATCTTTGTTTACATTTCGTCGATAACATGTGCTCCGTGTAAAATGTCTTCTGATTGGATATGTGTACTGGTAGCTGTAACCAATGAAATATTAAAGCGTGAATCCTCAAAATGTATTCTAGATCTGCCAAGGGTGGAGAGAAGGGGGACCCGAATCGTAACCCTTGGCTAGTGAAGATGATTGGTCTAGTACAAAGTGGTCATCATCATCTATCTAGCACTATACAAATCCAGTTAAACATATTAGTCTAGTACAAAGTGGTCATCGTGGCGCGACATATTGGTCTAGTACAAAGTGGTCATCATCATGATCTCATTGAAATAGCTTGTTTTTTTATTCAACAAATGCAGAAAAGTTGAATAAAACAATTGTTAAAATCCGACATGAATTGACTTTTTAGAATCTTACTACTACTTTTGTCCCCCCTCTGTACAGCTGTGCCTTTTTTCATATTTTAGATGTCACATAGTTAGCCAGTATAATGATGGGTTATATGACTATATAATAGCCTCTGATGAATCCATGTTGATGGATCCAAAAACTAATCCACATGTATCCACAAAGAAAAAATACAAGTAAGTATTCTGTGTTAGTTATTATTGATTTGTTGTAAAAAATTTCCCTTTGATCTTTACACATGATAAATACCCATTACATACATAATGTGGTGGTACAAGACTTGTATCAGGTCAAGACTGTAGTGTGAACCAGTATCACTACGAGTCGCGAAAGCGACAAGTTGTGATGCGGTTTGTTCACACAACAGGCAAGACCTGATACAAAGTCTTGTACCACCACACTATGTATGTAATAAGTTTATCTAACATTTCAATAAAAACAAATAACAATGGTCGAAATAATATTAACAAATTTGTACAACACTCTGAGGGAGATTACATTTTGTGCATGACGTCACGTTTATTTGTTGCCGTTCATTCTATTGCTTTGTCAACATTACTCACATTGACATTTTTTACCCCACATTCCAATGATATGACGTCATTACAAAATAGTTCGGCAGAGAATATCACGTGCAACGTTGCGCCATTCTTTTATCACCATAGTGTGGTGATACAACATCTTGTATTAGACACCTTGTATCAGACATGCTACTTTCTTTAAATTCAAAGGAAAACGTGCAAAATGTTAGATATTATCTATTATCAAGCGATAAGTTTGATGTAAAATAGTATCCACTCAGTATATAGACTGGCTGGTTCAGGATCAGTATAATGTGTCACAGTGGAGCGACATTTCTACCTGCATATAGTTGTTTCAGTGATCTAGCACTATACAAATTCAGTTAAGCATATTGGTCTAGTACAAAGTGGTCATCGTGGAGCGACATATTGGTTTAGTACAAAGTGGTCATCATGGAGTGACATATTGGTCTAGTACAAAGTGGTCATCATGGAGCGACATATTGGTCTAGTACAAAGTGGTCATCGTGGAGTGACATATTGGTCTAGTACAAAGTGGTCATCATGGAGCGACATATTGGTCTAGTACAAAGTGGTCATCGTGGAGTGACATATTGGTCTAGTACAAAGTGGTCATCATGGAGCAACATATTGGTCTAGTACAAAGTGGTCATCATGGAGTGACATATTGGTCTAGTACAAAGTGGTCATCATGGAGCGACATATTGGTCTAGTACAAAGTGGTCATCATAGAGCGACATATTGGTCTAGTACAAAGTGGTCATCATAGAGCGACATATTGGTCTAGTACAAAGTGATCATCATAGAGCGACATATTGGTCTAGTACAAAGTGGTCATCATAGAGCGACATATTGGTCTAGTACAAAGTGGTCATCATGGAGCGACATATTGGTCTAGTACAAAGTGGTCATCATGGAGCGACATATTGGTCTAGTACAAAGTGGTCATCGTGGAGTGACATATTGGTCTAGTACAAAGTGGTCATCATGGAGCGACATATTGGTCTAGTACAAAGTGGTCATCATAGAGCGACATATTGGTCTAGTACAAAGTGGTCATCATAGAGCGACATATTGGTCTAGTACAAAGTGGTCATCGTGGAGTGACATATTGGTCTAGTACAAAGTGGTCATCATGGAGTGACATATTGGTCTAGTACAAAGTGGTCATCATGGAGTGACATATTGGTCTAGTACAAAGGGGTCATCATAGAGTGACATATTGGTCTAGTACAAAGTGGTCATCGTGGAGTGACATATTGGTCTAGTACAAAGTGGTCATCATGGAGTGACATATTGGTCTAGTACAAAGTGGTCATCATAGAGCGACATATTGGTCTAGTACAAAGTGGTCATCGTGGAGTGACATATAGGTCTAGTACAAAGTGGTCATCATGGAGCGACATATTGGTCTAGTACAAAGTGGTCATCATGGAGCGACATATTGGTCTAGTACAAAGTGGTCATCATGGAGTGACATATTGGTCTAGTACAAAGTGGTCATCATGGAGCGACATATTGGTCTAGTACAAAGTGGTCATCGTGGAGTGACATATTGGTCTAGTACAAAGTGGTCATCATGGAGCGACATATTGGTCTAGTACAAAGTGGTCATCATGGAGTGACATATTGGTCTAGTACAAAGTGGTCATCATGGAGCGACATATTGGTCTAGTACAAAGTGGTCATCATGGAGTGACATATTGGTCTAGTACAAAGTGGTCATCATGGAGTGACATATTGGTCTAGTACAAAGTGGTCATCATGGAGTGACATATTGGTCTAGTACAAAGTGGTCATCATGGAGCGACATATTGGTCTAGTACAAAGTGGTCATCGTGGAGTGACATATTGGTCTAGTACAAAGTGGTCATCATGGAGCGACATATTGGTCTAGTACAAAGTGGTCATCATGGAGTGACATATTGGTCTAGTACAAAGTGGTCATCATGGAGCGACATATTGGTCTAGTACAAAGTGGTCATCATGGAGTGACATATTGGTCTAGTACAAAGTGGTCATCATGGAGTGACATATTGGTCTAGTACAAAGTGGTCATCATGGAGTGACATATTGGTCTAGTACAAAGTGGTCATCATGGAGTGACATATTGGTCTAGTACAAAGTGGTCATCGTGGAGTGACATATTGGTCTAGTACAAAGTGGTCATCATGGAGTGACATATTGGTCTAGTACAAAGTGGTCATCGTGGAGTGACATATTGGTCTAGTACAAAGTGGTCATCATGGAGCGACATATTGGTCTAGTACAAAGTGGTCATCATGGAGTGATATTTTGGTCTAGTACAAAGTGGTCATCGTGGAGTGACATATTGGTCTAGTACAAAGTGGTCATCATGGAGCGACATATTGGTCTAGTACAAAGTGGTCATCATGGAGCGACATATTGGTCTAGTACAAAGTGGTCATCATGGAGCGACATATTGGTCTAGTACAAAGTGGTCATCATGGAGCGACATATTGGTCTAGTACAAAGTGGTCATCGTGGAGTGACATATTGGTCTAGTACAAAGTGGTCATCATGGAGCGACATATTGGTCTAGTACAAAGTGGTCATCATGGAGCGACATATTGGTCTAGTACAAAGTGGTCATCATGGAGCGACATATTGGTCTAGTACAAAGTGGTCATCATGGAGCGACATATTGGTCTAGTACAAAGTGGTCATCATAGAGCGACATGTTGGTCTAGTACAAAGTGGTCATCGTGGAGTGACATATTGGTCTAGTACAAAGTGGTCATCATGGAGCGACATATTGGTCTAGTACAAAGTGGTCATCATGGAGCGACATATTGGTCTAGTACAAAGTGGTCATCATGGAGCGACATATTGGTCTAGTACAAAGTGGTCATCATGGAGTGACATATTGGTCTAGTACAAAGTGGTCATCATGGAGCGACATATTGGTCTAGTACAAAGTGGTCATCATGGAGCGACATATTGGTCTAGTACAAAGTGGTCATCATGGAGCGACATATTGGTCTAGTACAAAGTGGTCATCATAGAGCGACATGTTGGTCTAGTACAAAGTGGTCATCGTGGAGTGACATATTGGTCTAGTACAAAGTGGTCATCATGGAGCGACATATTGGTCTAGTACAAAGTGGTCATCATGGAGCGACATATTGGTCTAGTACAAAGTGGTCATCATGGAGCGACATATTGGTCTAGTACAAAGTGGTCATCATGGAGCAACATATTGGTCTAGTACAAAGTGGTCATCATGGAGCAACATATTGGTCTAGTACAAAGTGGTCATCATAGAGCGACATGTTGGTCTAGTACAAAGTGGTCATCATGGAGCGACATATTGGTCTAGTACAAAGTGGTCATCATGGAGCAACATATTGGTCTAGTACAAAGTGGTCATCATGGAGCGACATATTGGTCTAGTACAAAGTGGTCATCATGGAGTGACATATTGGTCTAGTACAAAGTGGTCATCATGGAGCAACATATTGGTCTAGTACAAAGTGGTCATCATGGAGTGACATATTGGTCTAGTACAAAGTGGTCATCGTGGAGTGACATATTGGTCTAGTACAAAGTGGTCATCATGGAGTGACATATTGGTCTAGTACAAAGTGGTCATCATGGAGCAACATATTGGTCTAGTACAAAGTGGTCATTATCATCTCATTGAAATGTAACATGTTTTTTCCATGATGTAGCTGGAAAAAAATGCACACTTGGCATGAAATAAATATCATTCGCTCACTTAAAAAGGGAGATAACTTCTTTATGTTTCTTATTACTTTTGATTGCATTCTTATGTGTGTTTACTCTAAGACTAAAATTACAATTTCAGACATTTAAAACGAGACAAAGAATATGGTGTTTCTAGAGGAATAGACTTCCAGAATGTATCTAATGTAATCAACTTTGACTTCCCTGTGTCAGTAGATACCTATATACACAGAGTAGGAAGGTTTGTAGTTATTTAAAGGGGCATTATCTGCCGTAATCGTAAATTTTTGTTACCCATAAAAACTATCAGATATGATTGATGCCTTAATAAAACATGTTTCTGTAACTTATAAATGTTATGAAATGTACGCGCATTGGGGAAAAAAGGTGCAACTGCTCGTGTTTTGAGATCGATCAAGAAATGGACGTCATCTTATTAATTATCGGCATTGTTTACGGAGTTTGCTGAATCGTCATTAAATCAGTACAACAATGCACTTAATTCTTATTTTCTGTGAATCTGCTTTTAGTCGGCATTAATTACGGACAAAGAACCATGCAAGTTTGCAGTTAATAAGCGACAAAATACAAATTATTCATTTTTACCTGTCACTAGTAAGGTCAGTTGCATACGGAGAAAGCGAGGTCAAATTATTTGCTTGCAAGGAAATAATAAATCAATGGTAATTTTCGTTCTCAAAAGGCAAAGAGTGGTACGATAAGCTGTTTAATGTGAAATATTTACCTTTATTTCATCATTTTAAAGCTATTTATCAATTTCCAAAAAATAAATTTTTTTGGTCAAAATCGTAGCTAATGCCTCTTTAAAGTGTTCATTTTTAAACTGCATAGTGATTGCACACTGGAAAAAACGTGTATTTAAACAAATTCAACTTTATATTTGCAAATACATTTTCATTACATGTATAATGTGTATATGCATGCATATGTAATGTCAAAGCCACGTTTATAATACTGTAGAAAAATAAATTATATGTAATGTCAAAGCCACGTTTATATAAAATACTGTAGAAAAATAAATTGTATGTAATGTCAAAGCCACGTTTATAATACTGTAGAAAAATAAATTATATGTAATGTCAAAGCCACGTTTATAATACTGTAGAAAAATAAATTATATGTAATGTCAAAGCCACGTTTATATAAAATACTGTAGAAAAATAAATTATATGTAATGTCAAAGCCACGTTTATAATACTGTAGAAAAATAAATTATATGTAATGTCAAAGCCACGTTTATAATACTGTAGAAAAATAAATTATATGTAATGTCAAAGCCACGTTTATAATACTGTAGAAAAATAAATTATATGTAATGTCAAAGCCACGTTTATAATACTGTAGAAAAATAAATTATATGTAATGTCAAAGCCACGTTTATATAAAATACTGTAGAAAAATAAATTATATGTAATGTCAAAGCCACGTTTATAATACTGTAGAAAAATAAATGATATGTAATGTCAAAGCCACGTTTATATAAAATACTGTAGAAAAATAAATTATATGTAATGTCAAAGCCACGTTTATAATACTGTAGAAAAATAAATTATATGTAATGTCAAAGCCACGTTTATATAAAATACTGTAGAAAAATAAATTATATGTAATGTCAAAGCCATGTTTATATAAAATATTGTAGAAAAATAAATTATATGTAATGTCAAAGCCACGTTTATAATACTGTAGAAAAATAAATTATATGTAATGTCAAAGCCATGTTTATATAAAATACTGTAGAAAAATAAATTATATGTAATGTCAAAGCCACGTTTATATAAAATACTGTAGAGAAATAAATTATATGTAATGTCAAAGCCATGTTTATATAGAATACTGTAGAAAAATAAATTATATGTAATGTCAAAGCCATGTTTATATAAAATACTGTAGAAAAATAAATCTCACATTTAGGGGCATTACCAGTACTAGTAGTAGATAAAGTAAAACTGACCAAGATGAAAACATTATCATTTGAGATTATTTAAACTGGTCAAAATAAAACACACTAAAAACCAGAGTGGGTAAGATTTATTCCACCAAAATAAAAGTGCTCTCTATTTGGAAAAGAGGCCAAAATTAACCTATACCAAAATTGTCTGATATAGTTGAAATATTCTTGAAAGTGCCATTAAACATTCAAAATCTAATTTATGATTTCCTAATGATATTTAGAATTAGAAATCCTTATAATGAATCATTATTTTATTATTTCAGAACTGCCAGGGGAGATAACCAGGGAACAGCTTTGTCCTTTGTCAATATACAGGAAATGAAGTATTTAGAACAAGTAGAGGAATCTCTAGCAGACTCAACTCGTATGTATATGTACATAGAATGCTTCACAGTTACACTTACAATATGTGTAAAATATGAACTCTGATACCAAAATACACAGATTAAGTATGGAAATACTGTGTACCTCAGAAGGTTCTTCATCTAAAAAAAATTTGAATTTATATTTAGGAGATAAATGTATAGTATTTTAAGCTCTGTGGATGTAAATCGTCAGTAAATACGACATGTAGGATTTCACATTTTCAAGATGGCAGATCCTTCCAGCTGAACTCCTTAGTTATGACTTGTAGATTGAGAATTTTACCTAGAATAATAAGCAATCAAATCCGATGATACAAACAAATTGCATTAGAATTAATATTTTTATTTTTCACTGTAATGCAAGTAGCTGTAGCAAAAATGGTAGAGTATACTCATTCTGTATATTAAAAAAAAACCAACAGAAAAAAGTGCATTATTATAATTTTAAATTTAGTGTTTCTGAATATATTATTACAAATTTTTGTCATATGAAAGTTTTTTTCCATATTTTTTCTTTGAACATACAGGTTGTAGTCGGGTGCAATTTAGTGAAAAACTGTTTTTTGTCAGAAAAAGTTGATATTATATTAATGTTTTCCTATTTCCATTACGACTTTAGTGAGAGCAAAATTAGTATATTCTCTCCTGTTTTACGGTATTATAGATTAAGGAAAAAAGCCAAACAAACAAAAAAAGTGTAATGTGCTGCACACGTGTACATATTTTTCGTAAAGTAATTATTTTTCTGTTTCAGCTGATGGTGAGACTGTTTTTAAACCATATAATTTCAAAATGGATGAGATTGATGGATTTAAATACAGAGCTAAGGTTTGTAATATAATTGGGTTATAACATGTTCATGTGTCACTCGTATGTAATGCTACCTTGTTCAACATGTGTGTTTAAATTGCACAGTAATACATCTACTGTGTTCAAAGGAAGATTGTCAATACACATACAATTGTTAGACATAGTAAAAGATAAGAGGTGAATGTATGCGGTTTGTCAACACATACTATTTGGAACAGATTTTCTGACAAAATGATTATCTACTATTAACTATGTTAGGATAACCTTATTGTCTACACTAATATTGTGACCTCTAAATTTCTAAACCTGACCAATCACAATCATTGATTGGGCAACAAATCAGCCAATCACAATAAATCATCATCAACAAATCAGCCAATTACAATAAATCATCATCAACAAATCAGCCAATCACAATAAATCATCATCAACAAATCAGCCAATCCTAGTAAATCATGATGAACAAATCAGCCAATCACAATAAATCATCAACAAATCAGCCAATTACAATAAATCAACAACAAATTGCCAGATCACAAAGTGTTGTGTTATAACTGATTAATGAGATTGTACTAGATTACTAACATCATGTTACCATTTTTGGTGGTTATCATGGAGGCTGTGAGGGCATACCTTTTGTTTGTTTTTCAGGAGGCTGTGAGGGCATACATTTTGTTTGTTTTTCAGGAGGCTGTGAGGACATACATTTTGTTTGTTTTTCAGGAGGCTGTGAGGGCATACATGTTGTTTGTTTTTCAGGAGGCTGTGAGGGCATACATTTTGTTTGTTTTTCAGGAGGCTGTGAGGGCATACATTTTGTTTGTTTTTCAGGAGGCTGTGAGGGCATACATTTTGTTTGTTTTTCAGGAGGCTGTGAGGGCATACATTTTGTTTGTTTTTCAGGAGGCTGTGAGGGCATACATTTTGTTTGTTTTTCAGGAGGCTGTGAGGGCATACATTTTGTTTGTTTTTCAGGAGGCTGTGAGGGCATACATTTTGTTTGTTTTTCAGGAGGCTGTGAGGGCATACATTTTGTTTGTTTTTCAGGAGGCTGTGAGGGCATACATTTTGTTTGTTTTTCAGGAGGCTGTGAGGGCATGCATTTTGTTTGTTTTTCAGGAGGCTGTGAGGGCATACATTTTGTTTGTTTTTCAGGAGGCTGTGAGGGCATACATTTTGGTGGTTATCATGGAGGCTGTGAGGGCATACATGTTGTTTGTTTTTCAGGAGGCTGTGAGGGCATACATTTTGTTTGTTTTTCAGGAGGCTGTGAGGGCATGCATTTTGTTTGTTTTTCAGGAGGCTGTGAGGGCATACATTTTGTTTGTTTTTCAGGAGGCTGTGAAGGCATACATTTTGGTGGTTATCATGGAGGCTGTGAGGGCATACATGTTGTTTGTTTTTCAGGAGGCTGTGAGGGCATACATTTTGTTTGTTTTTTATGAGGCTGTGAGGGCATGCATTTTGTTTGTTATTCAGGAGGCTGTGAGGGCATACATTTTGTTTGTTTTTCAGGATGCAATGAGGGCTGTAACAAAAGTTGCAATAAGAGAAGCCAGATTGAAAGAAATTAAAATTGAAATTTTAACTTCACAGAAATTAAAGGTTTGTTCATATAGTAATAATATGTATTTAGTTAAACTTTGATTATTTTTAGCTTATATATTTAATCTGTCCGTCCCTCCGTCCAACGTTACATATATGTAGTCTGTTCGTCCCTCCGTCCAAATTTACATATCTGTAGTCTGTCCGTCCTATCTGTCCAATTTTACGTACGTTCCCCTTCAAAATTATGTCAGACAGCCTTGCTCTTAATTCAAAATGACTATCATTTCTAAAAATAGAAATGTCTTTGTCAATAATTACTACAATTGACCTGAAATTAAGAATGTTGATGTTTTATATTGAGTTTTTCTGTGAAAATTGTATTATTTCTGCTGTTATTAATATGCAAATTATTTTTGACAATGTAATAAAAAAATATATCTCTAAATTCATTCAAAATAGATTATACTTAGCAGTGATTTACCACGAACGGTCTCATTGTTACTCTTTAAAAATCAGGATGACAGCCATGTCACACCCTCCATGCAAAAAAATAATAGCTGTCATTACTATTATACCCCCACTGGTAGAGAGGGGGCTATATTGCAATCACCTTGTCCGTCCGTCCGTTCACACTTTCCTAACAGATATCTCGGCTTCTACTGGAAGAAATGATTGCACATCTACTTCCTGTTTACCGTGTGACTTACAAATGAGCGAGTGGGGGTATTCTTAGCACGACGTAGTGTGCAACATCTTGTTTTTCTTAAAGGCCACAACTACTAAAGTTTTTAGCAGGTATTTGCTCATATTTGATTGTGTATGTTAAAACAAAAAGAAAAATAGAACTAAGTTGAAGCCTCTCGATGAAATACAATGCCAGATAACATGATGTAAAGCTGTAAATGGTAACAGATGTGGAAAATATAATACAAGTAGAATTGTTACAATTTGTTGTTTCAGTCTTACTTTGAAGATAATCCTAGAGATCTACAGGTTCTGAGACATGATAAAAGTTTACATACAGTTAAAGGTGCTAGTCATTTAAAAGATGTCCCTGATTATCTTAGTAAGTGCATTTTGTTGTTAAATATTTTACAAGGACTTTTGTTTCTGTTTCTGAGATATTATGTATCAACTTGTAAAAATTGTGATGGGGTCTCCATCAATTGCTTTATATATATATAGTTATAATAAAGTACATGATTAGGATTCAGTCAGATTAATATCAACAATATTTCAGTTATATCATGGTGGTCAGGTTAATCAGGAGAAAACTTGAGTACCTGGAGAATACCACTGACTTGCCATAAGCCTCTGAATCACTTGATTACACTATGTATTTCAAGTATACCTCTCCAGATAAGAACTGATTACATTTGTAGATGTACTACTATATAACTGCCAACACAGACAGGAACTGATTACATTTGTAGATGTACCACTATATAACTGCCAACACAGACAGGCACTGATTACATTTGTAGATGTACCACTATATAACTGCCAACACAGACAGGCACTGATTACATTTGTAGATGTACCACTATATAACTGCCAACACAGACAGGCACTGATTACATTTGTAGATGTACTACTATATAACTGCCAACACAGACAGGTACTGATTACATTTGTAGATGTACCACTATATAACTGCCAACACAGACAGGCACTGATTACATTTGTAGATGTACTACTATATAACTGCCAACACAGACAGGAACTGATTACATTTGTAGATGTACCACTATATAACTGCCAACACAGACAGGAACTGATTACATTTGTAGATGTACCACTATATAACTGCCAACACAGACAGGAACTGATTACATTTGTAGATGTACCACTATATAACTGCCAACACAGACAGGAACTGATTACATTTGTAGATGTACCACTATATAACTGCCAACACAGACAGGAACTGATTACATTTGTAGATGTACCACTATATAACTGCCAACACAGACAACATTTGTAGATGTACCACTATATAACTGCCAACACAGACAGGCACTGATTACATTTGTAGATGTACCACTATATAACTGCCAACACAGACAGGAACTGATTACATTTGTAGATGTACCACTATATAACTGCCAACACAGACAGGCACTGATTACATTTGTAGATGTACCACTATATAACTGCCAACACAGACAGGAACTGATTACATTTGTAGATGTACCACTATATAACTGCCAACACAGACAGGAACTGATTACATTTGTAGATGTACCACTAGATAACTGCCAACACAGACAGGCACTGATTACATTTGTAGATGTACCACTATATAACTGCCAACACAGACAGGCACTGATTACATTTGTAGATGTACCACTATATAACTGCCAACACAGACAGGCACTGATTACATTTGTAGATGTACCACTATATAACTGCCAACACAGACAGGCACTGATTACATTTGTAGATGTACCACTATATAACTGCCAACACAGACAGGAACTGATTACATTTGTAGATGTACCACTATATAACTGCCAACACAGACAGGAACTGATTACATTTGTAGATGTACCACTATATAACTGCCAACACAGACAGGAACTGATTACATTTGTAGATGTACCACTATATAACTGCCAACACAGACAGGAACTGATTACATTTGTAGATGTACCACTATATAACTGCCAACACAGACAGGAACTGATTACATTTGTAGATGTACCACTATATAACTGCCAACACAGACAGGAACTGATTACATTTGTAGATGTACCACTATATAACTGCCAACACAGACAGGAACTGATTACATTTGTAGATGTACCACTATATAACTGCCAACACAGACAGGAACTGATTACATTTGTAGATGTACCACTATATAACTGCCAACACAGACAGGCACTGATTACATTTGTAGATGTACCACTATATAACTGCCAACACAGACAGGAACTGATTACATTTGTAGATGTACCACTATATAACTGCCAACACAGACAGGAACTGATTACATTTGTAGATGTACCACTATATAACTGCCAACACAGACAGGAACTGATTACATTTGTAGATGTACCACTATATAACTGCCAACACAGACAACATTTGTAGATGTACCACTATATAACTGCCAACACAGACAGGCACTGATTACATTTGTAGATGTACCACTATATAACTGCCAACACAGACAGGAACTGATTACATTTGTAGATGTACCACTATATAACTGCCAACACAGACAGGCACTGATTACATTTGTAGATGTACCACTATATAACTGCCAACACAGACAGGCACTGATTACATTTGTAGATGTACCACTATATAACTGCCAACACAGACAGGAACTGATTACATTTGTAGATGTACCACTATATAACTGCCAACACAGACAGGCACTGATTACATTTGTAGATGTACCACTATATAACTGCCAACACAGACAGGCACTGATTACATTTGTAGATGTACCACTATATAACTGCCAACACAGACAGGCACTGATTACATTTGTAGATGTACTACTATATAACTGCCAACACAGACAGGTACTGATTACATTTGTAGATGTACCACTATATAACTGCCAACACAGACAGGCACTGATTACATTTGTAGATGTACTACTATATAACTGCCAACACAGACAGGAACTGATTACATTTGTAGATGTACCACTATATAACTGCCAACACAGACAGGAACTGATTACATTTGTAGATGTACCACTATATAACTGCCAACACAGACAGGAACTGATTACATTTGTAGATGTACCACTATATAACTGCCAACACAGACAGGAACTGATTACATTTGTAGATGTACCACTATATAACTGCCAACACAGACAGGAACTGATTACATTTGTAGATGTACCACTATATAACTGCCAACACAGACAACATTTGTAGATGTACCACTATATAACTGCCAACACAGACAGGCACTGATTACATTTGTAGATGTACCACTATATAACTGCCAACACAGACAGGAACTGATTACATTTGTAGATGTACCACTATATAACTGCCAACACAGACAGGCACTGATTACATTTGTAGATGTACCACTATATAACTGCCAACACAGACAGGAACTGATTACATTTGTAGATGTACCACTATATAACTTCCAACACAGACAGGAACTGATTACATTTGTAGATGTACCACTATATAACTGCCAACACAGACAGGCACTGATTACATTTGTAGATGTACCACTATATAACTGCCAACACAGACAGGCACTGATTACATTTGTAGATGTACCACTATATAACTGCCAACACAGACAGGAACTGATTACATTTGTAGATGTACCACTATATAACTGCCAACACAGACAGGAACTGATTACATTTGTAGATGTACCACTATATAACTGCCAACACAGACAGGAACTGATTACATTTGTAGATGTACCACTATATAACTGCCAACACAGACAGGAACTGATTACATTTGTAGATGTACCACTATATAACTGCCAACACAGACAGGCACTGATTACATTTGTAGATGTACCACTATATAACTGCCAACACAGACAGGCACTGATTACATTTGTAGATGTACCACTATATAACTGCCAACACAGACAGGAACTGATTACATTTGTAGATGTACCACTATATAACTGCCAACACAGACAGGAACTGATTACATTTGTAGATGTACCACTATATAACTGCCAACACAGACAGGCACTGATTACATTTGTAGATGTACCACTATATAACTGCCAACACAGACAGGAACTGATTACATTTGTAGATGTACCACTATATAACTGCCAACACAGACAGGAACTGATTACATTTGTAGATGTACCACTATATAACTGCCAACACAGACAGGAACTGATTACATTTGTAGATGTACCACTATATAACTGCCAACACAGACAACATTTGTAGATGTACCACTATATAACTGCCAACACAGACAGGCACTGATTACATTTGTAGATGTACCACTATATAACTGCCAACACAGACAGGAACTGATTACATTTGTAGATGTACCACTATATAACTGCCAACACAGACAGGCACTGATTACATTTGTAGATGTACCACTATATAACTGCCAACACAGACAGGAACTGATTACATTTGTAGATGTACCACTATATAACTGCCAACACAGACAGGCACTGATTACATTTGTAGATGTACCACTATATAACTGCCAACACAGACAGGCACTGATTACATTTGTAGATGTACCACTATATAACTGCCAACACAGACAGGCACTGATTACATTTGTAGATGTACCACTATATAACTGCCAACACAGACAGGCACTGATTACATTTGTAGATGTACCACTATATAACTGCCAACACAGACAGGCACTGATTACATTTGTAGATGTACCACTATATAACTGCCAACACAGACAGGCACTGATTACATTTGTAGATGTACCACTATATAACTGCCAACACAGACAGGCACTGATTACATTTGTAGATGTACCACTATATAACTGCCAACACAGACAGGCACTGATTACATTTGTAGATGTACCACTATATAACTGCCAACACAGACAGGCACTGATTACATTTGTAGATGTACCACTATATAACTGCCAACACAGACAGGCACTGATTACATTTGTAGATGTACCACTATATAACTGCCAACACAGACAGGAACTGATTACATTTGTAGATGTACCACTATATAACTGCCAACACAGACAGGAACTGATTACATTTGTAGATGTACCACTATATAACTGCCAACACAGACAGGAACTGATTACATTTGTAGATGTACCACTATATAACTGCCAACACAGACAGGAACTGATTACATTTGTAGATGTACCACTATATAACTGCCAACACAGACAGGCACTGATTACATTTGTAGATGTACCACTATATAACTGCCAACACAGACAGGAACTGATTACATTTGTAGATGTACCACTATATAACTGTCAACACAGACAGGCACTGATTACATTTGTAGATGTACCACTATATAACTGCCAACACAGACAGGAACTGATTACATTTGTAGATGTACCACTATATAACTGCCAACACAGACAGGCACTGATTACATTTGTAGATGTACCACTATATAACTGCCAACACAGACAGGAACTGATTACATTTGTAGATGTACCACTATATAACTGCCAACACAGACAGGCACTGATTACATTTGTAGATGTACCACTATATAACTGCCAACACAGACAGGCACTGATTACATTTGTAGATGTACCACTATATAACTGCCAACACAGACAGGAACTGATTACATTTGTAGATGTACCACTATATAACTGCCAACACAGACAACATTTGTAGATGTACCACTATATAACTGCCAACACAGACAGGCACTGATTACATTTGTAGATGTACCACTATATAACTGCCAACACAGACAGGCACTGATTACATTTGTAGATGTACCACTATATAACTGCCAACACAGACAGGCACTGATTACATTTGTAGATGTACCACTATATAACTGCCAACACAGACAGGCACTGATTACATTTGTAGATGTACCACTATATAACTGCCAACACAGACAGGCACTGATTACATTTGTAGATGTACCACTATATAACTGCCAACACAGACAGGCACTGATTACATTTGTAGATGTACCACTATATAACTGCCAACACAGACAGGCACTGATTACATTTGTAGATGTACCACTATATAACTGCCAACACAGACAGGAACTGATTACATTTGTAGATGTACCACTATATAACTGCCAACACAGACAGGAACTGATTACATTTGTAGATGTACCACTATATAACTGCCAACACAGACAGGAACTGATTACATTTGTAGATGTACCACTATATAACTGCCAACACAGACAGGAACTGATTACATTTGTAGATGTACCACTATATAACTGCCAACACAGACAGGCACTGATTACATTTGTAGATGTACCACTATATAACTGCCAACACAGACAGGAACTGATTACATTTGTAGATGTACCACTATATAACTGTCAACACAGACAGGCACTGATTACATTTGTAGATGTACCACTATATAACTGCCAACACAGACAGGAACTGATTACATTTGTAGATGTACCACTATATAACTGCCAACAGACAGGCACTGATTACATTTGTAGATGTACCACTATATAACTGCCAACACAGACAGGAACTGATTACATTTGTAGATGTACCACTATATAACTGCCAACACAGACAGGCACTGATTACATTTGTAGATGTACCACTATATATCTGCCAACACAGACAGGAACTGATTACATTTGTAGATGTACCACTATATAACTGCCAACACAGACAGGCACTGATTACATTTGTAGATGTACCACTATATAACTGCCAACACAGACAGGAACTGATTACATTTGTAGATGTACCACTATATAACTGCCAACACAGACAGGCACTGATTACATTTGTAGATGTACCACTATATAACTGCCAACACAGACAGGCACTGATTACATTTGTAGATGTACCACTATATAACTGCCAACACAGACAGGAACTGATTACATTTGTAGATGTACCACTATATAACTGCCAACACAGACAGGAACTGATTACATTTGTAGATGTACCACTATATAACTGCCAACACAGACAGGAACTGATTACATTTGTAGATGTACCACTATATAACTGCCAACACAGACAGGCGCTGATTACATTTGTAGATGTACCACTATATAACTGCCAACACAGACAGGAACTGATTACATTTGTAGATGTACCACTATATAACTGCCAACACAGACAGGAACTGATTACATTTGTAGATGTACCACTATATAACTGCCAACACAGACAGGCACTGATTACATTTGTAGATGTACTACTATATAACTGCCAACATAGACAGGAACTGATTACATTTGTAGATGTACCACTATATAACTGCCAACACAGACAGGCACTGATTACATTTGTAGATGTACCACTATATAACTGCCAACACAGACAGGCACTGATTACATTTGTAGATGTACCACTATATAACTGCCAACACAGACAGGCACTGATTACATTTGTAGATGTACCACTATATAAATGCCAACACAGACAGGAACTGATTACATTTGTAGATGTACCACTATATAACTGCCAACACAGACAGGCACTGATTACATTTGTAGATGTACCACTATATAACTGCCAACACAGACAGGCACTGATTACATTTGTAGATGTACCACTATATAACTGCCAACACAGACAGGAACTGATTACATTTGTAGATGTACCACTATATAACTGCCAACACAGACAGGAACTGATTACATTTGTAGATGTACCACTATATAACTGCCAACACAGACAGGAACTGATTACATTTGTAGATGTACCACTATATAACTGTCAACACAGACAGACACTGATTACATTTGTTGATGCACCACTGCCAACACAGAGGGCCCCTTGATTATCTTAATGTCAATTGTAAACACAGAATAAAAACTATTTCCACCTTGAAATTTAGATAAAAAAAGTTTGATATTTAAAATGTATTACATTGAATTTACAGTTCCACAAACATTAAAAAGGATAAGTGGCAAAGGGAGACAATCCAGACCAGGGACTCGTCAGTTTAATAAAGGACCTACGCAGACTGAAAAGAAATTTAGGGTAATACTAGGTGTAATATGCAGCCCTATCTTATACAATACAATAGTTAAATCATTTGTAAATAGTAATTTTATAGTAGTTTTATAAGCAACTACAAGTACCACTTATAGATTCTTGATATTTTGTTGTTAGATTGGAAAATTGTTTTTAGAATTATTTCTACTCCTGTTTGCTCTAGCTTTGAATTTAATACAAAAATAAAAGATACAAGATTTTTCTGAACAAATCGTAGTAATTTTATTTTAGATTACTCTTCCATCATGAAACATTCAGACTTGTATGTGATCTACTTTCTGTTTACCAGACTTGTATGTGATCTACTTTCTGTTTACCAGACTTGTATGTGATCTACCTTCTGTTTACCAATTCTTGTACTTGTATTTTAATGATTACCAAATTGTGTTATTTTAAAGAAGTCGATTAATTATATTCTCTTATGAAAAGAAAGTGAAAACTGATAATCAACAATTCCACCAATATGAACAAAACAAACGACTAACTCTCACCTCAAATCAATGCACACAAAAAGACCATATGTCGATGGAAATCCAATTCCTGGCTTGGGACAGGCACAAACATGTGGGGTGGGGGTTAAAGAGGTTAATAGGATTCCAACCTTCACCCTCTTGACAATTAGATTCCCCATGGCATATATAGATACATGTATACATAAACAAACAATGAAAAAAAAAACTTGCACACTTTTGCTTCACTCAAAAAGATTGCACACTATCACAACTATTGACAACGTAAACATGGACAGTACAATAGCAGGATCAATGAATGTTCATAGTTAACTGACTACTAGCTAAAGAAGGTAGAATCTGTTGGTCACATAGACAGTACAATAGCAGGATCAATGAATGTTCATAGTTAACTGACTACTAGCTAAGAAGGTAGAATCTGTTGGTTAAACACCATTACTCTTAAGACAAAAAACATAACTGATACTTCTTACTGTATATACAGTACTTTGTGTTACTCTACCTTGGTAAAGAACATTTAGTTCTAACTGTACTCGTGTTATCACTCTTAATGAAGTAGAAGGGACATTCAATTGCTGTACACAATTATATTTACTGTTTTTCTCTACAACTTAACCATTACTATTGGAAGGTCATAATTGTTAGAGACTGTTGAAAATGGAACTAAGTTAAACGTCATATTGTGCAAGGAATATCTTGAATAACATTGTGCAGTGAGAATATTACCATTAAATGTACTGCCCTGTATTTGCTCCAAACCAAATTCCCATTGGGGAAATAATTTACTAGAACAAAAAAATAACCAAAGAATTGGAAATAATTAATTGGGACTTCAAAGTCATCTTTTTAAGTATCAGTAAATTGGTTATGTTAAGGTTCGAACTTACAACTTTAGTGGCAATAGGCACTGATTGCACAGGTAGTTATAAATCCAACTACCATATGATCACGACCATGACGGCTATGTAAAGGTTGTTTTACCTTCTTATCTTTTATTACAGAAAAGAAAGGCAGACCCTTTAAAAAGTTTTGAATTTGCTGGACTTGGAAGCAAGAAAAAGAAGAGGAAATAAATAAATTTGACAACAAACTTTGTTATTAATGATATAATATTTGAATGATCAAATGTGGTTTGTGGATAAATAACAATACAATCTGCTGGTTACCTTTAAACTGGATTGGACCAGGAACAGATTAAGGCCATTGATTCATTTTGCAAATTCATCATTATTAAGAATATTTATTAACTTTGTTAAATTCAAGAATAAATGTTGAAACACTTGATTCATACAAATTATAATTTCTACAAATTTCTGGAAAACTAGACCGTCAATGCTTACTGTGGCAAAACGATTTATTGGTTTATAAGTTTTTATAGTATATGACAATTGCTATTTCAATGCTTTTGCAATGGTTCTTACTCAAGTGAGAGAGTTATTGATATGTAATGCCGAGTGAGCAATTTTTCAACTATAATATCGAGAGAAAAGTAGCGTTTGACGAGATGAGGATAATGTTTTTGTACTAACCCGTTCTTGTGCTAACTTACTGGAACAAGTCTGCAGACAGATATGTTGCTCAACTTTGAGATATTATTCCGACATTGAGCCAACCAATCTTTGCTCTTATTACTTAATGAAGCATGATTAGTGGATAATTGGCAAATACAAATTTTATTGTCCTTGTTTGACCCCATTGGGATTTAACCCACAATTTTACACACTTGAGGCAAGCATGATAACCACTACACCAACGAGGCATTATTCTTACTCAAGTCATTGCTTCAGAAATTCTATGATCACCATCATGAATTAGTTCAGTTGTAATTCCAGGATCTCCTCTGGTAGTAGACATTATTCCAATATGATCTTGAGACTCTTGTTTCCTCAAATGGACTTGGGAATTATGACTTCATGACAGATTCTGTTAATGGGGCAGGAGGTGCTTATCTTTCTGGAATACCTGGTCTCACTCACATTGTTGTCGTAGTTTTAATTTTATGAAATTTTCAATTTCAAATTGACAGGTTCAATTCTAACTAGGAAGAACTGTTTTAGATACCTAAAACTTATGTCTCCCTTAAAAAACAATTATTTGACCTTGAGGTCAAAGGTCAAGGTCCCATGAAGGTCATTACAGTACGCGACACACCACCTTATGGTCATGCACCCACATGCCAAATATCATTGACCTATCTGGAAAGACAAAAAAGTTATGGTCCGGACAAGCTTCGCTGAGAAGAAGCGGAAGTGGCAGAAGAAAAAATCAAACTAAAACAATATATCTCCCTTCGTTCGAAGGGGAGACATAATTATTGTATATTATGCTTATATTTCATATGGTAACGAGTGTTTAATATCACTTTCAACATTTCAAATGTATTATAGGTCAGTTTTATTGGTGAAGGAAACCCCCCAAGTACCTTGAAAAAAACCACTAACCTGCCGAGAATAACAAACTATCTCATGAAATTGTATCAAGTGCACCTTGCCCTGGGTGAGCAACACATTAACGAACCTTACTGGTGATAGGAGCGAGTCGGTGAGAACCTTACTGGTGATAGGAGTGAGACAGTGAGAACCTTACTGGTGATAGGAGTGAGTCGGTGAGAACTTTACTGGTGATAGGAGTAAGTCAGTGAGAACCTTACTGGTGATAGGAGTGAGTCAGTGAGAACTTTACTGGTGATAGGAGTGAGTCAGTGAGAACTTTACTGGTGATAGGAGTGAGTCAGTGAGAACCTTACTGGTGATAGGAGTGAGTCAGTGAGAACCTTACTGGTGATAGGAGTGAGTCAGTGAGAACCTTACTGGTGATAGGAGTCAGTGAGAACCTTACTGGTGATAGGAGTGTCAGTGAGAACTTTACTGGTGATAGGAGTGAGTCAGTGAGAACCTTACTGGTGACAGGAGTGAGTCGGCGAGAACCTTACTGGTGACAGGAGTGAATCTGAGAACCTTACTGGTGATAGGAGCGAGTCAGTGAGAACCTTACTGGTGATAGGAGTCGGTGAAAACCTTACTGGTGATAGGAGTGAGTCGGTGAGAATCTTACTGGTGATAGGAGTGAGTCAGTGAGAATCTTACTGGTGATAGGAGTGAGTCAGTGAGAACCTTACTGGTGATAGGAGTGAGTCAGTGAGAACCTTACTGGTGATAGGAGTGAGTCAGTGAGAACCTTACTGGTGATAGGAGTGAGTCAGTGAGAACCTTACTGGTGATAGGAGTGAGTCAGTGAGAACCTTACCGGGGATAGGAGTGAGTCAGTGAGAACCTTACTGGGGATAGGAGTGAGTCGGTGAGAACCTTACTGGTGACAGGAGTGAGTCGGTGAGAACCTTACTGGTGACAGGAGTGAATCGGTGAGAAGCTTACTGGTGACAGGAGTGAGTCAGTGAGAACCTTACTGGTGATAGGAGTGAGTCGGTGAGAATCTTACTGGTGATAGGAGTGTCAGTGAGAACCTTACTGGGGATAGGAGTGAGTCAGTGAGAACCTTACTGGTGATAGGAGTGAGTCGGTGAGAACCTTACTGGTGACAGGAGTGAGTCGGTGAGAACCTTACTGGTGACAGGAGTGAGTCAGTGAGAACCTTACTGGTGATAGGAGTGAGTCGGTGAGAACCTTACTGGTGACAGGAGTGAGTCGGTGAGAACCTTACTGGTGATAGGAGTGAGTCGGTGAGAACCTTACTGGTGACAGGAGTGAGTCGGTGAGAACCTTACTGGTGATAGGAGCGAGTCAGTGAGAACCTTACTGGGGATAGGAGTGAGTCAGTGAGAACCTTACTGGTGATAGGAGTGAGTCGGTGAAAACCTTACTGGTGATAGGAGTGAGTCGGTGAGAATCTTACTGGTGATAGGAGCGAGTCAGTGAGAATCTTACTGGTGATAGGAGCGAGTCAGTGAGAACCTTACTGGTGATAGGAGTGAGTCAGTGAGAACCTTACTGGTGATAGGAGTGAGTCAGTGAGAACCTTACTGGTGATAGGAGTGAGTCAGTGAGAACCTTACTGGTGATAGGAGTGAGTCAGTGAGAACCTTACTGGGGATAGGAGTGAGTCAGTGAGAACCTTACTGGGGATAGGAGTGAGTCGGTGAGAACCTTACTGGTGACAGGAGTGAGTCGGTGAGAACCTTACTGGTGATAGGAGTGAGTCGGTGAGAATCTTACTGGTGATAGGAGTGAGTCAGTGAAAAACTTACTGGTGACAGGAGTGAGTCGGTGAGAAGCTTACTGGTGACAGGAGTGAGTCGGTGAGAAGCTTACTGGTGACAGGAGTGAGTCAGTGAGAACCTTACTGGTGATAGGAGTGAGTCGGTGAGAATCTTACTGGTGATAGGAGTGTCAGTGAGAACCTTACTGGGGATAGGAGTGAGTCAGTGAGAACCTTACTGGTGATAGGAGTGAGTCGGTGAGAACCTTACTGGTGACAGGAGTGAGTCGGTGAGAACCTTACTGGTGATAGGAGCGAGTCAGTGAGAACCTTACTGGTGATAGGAGTGAGTCAGTGAGTGATTATTTCTTAAAGCTAAATTAGCAATTTTTCAGCTACATATAGCGAGAACATGTTGCATTCCGAGATGATAATGATGTCCACTTTGTACTAGACCAACATTTATACTTGGTTGGATTTTTATGGTGCTGGTTCATTATGTGGGTAGACCACTCCACACATTATCCTGATTATGAGCCAACCAGTCTTTGTTCTTGATCCTTAAAGCTGCATGCTTAGCAGAGATGAAACAAATACAAATTTCATGTCCGAGGACAAAACCTTACCACGTCCTGTGACAAATGTTTGTATTCAGAAAATGATTGGTGAGCAATCTCAAAATAAAATACATGTACATAGTATAAAACATTTATTCAAGTTGCCGACAGTACAGTTTTAATATTTTCCACAGCTTTAGACAGATTTTTTGATGGCATCACAAGTACAGTTCTTAGAGCCTCCATCTGGTCTTCAGCGTCCCATTTCCCATCAACCACAGTATCCCTCTCTGATTCTACTGAATAATTAAATGTAAACTCACATTCCTGTAAAAGTCAAAGAAAATATCTGTTTTGTAATATGAAATATTGGATCTGGCTCAAGAATTTGATAAAATGATGACGCTACCAGCTTTGTACTAGACCAACACATTGTCTTGAGCTGGGCTTTTATAAAGTGCTGAAAACTGAAACAACAGTCCACGGACAGACATGTCGTTCTACACAAGACACATGACCCCGACTTGGCAGAACAGCAGACCAAGCTAGCTACACATGTAAAGAATAAAATAGACACAAGAACACATATAGAATCATCCTTCTCACTAAAAATATAAGCCAGTTCCTATTTTTAGGGGTGGAAGATAATCTTGTCTTGTACCCCCCCTTTACAAGACCAGAAAAAAAGGAAACTAGAGGCTCAGTGGACTGAGCCTGTGTCGCTCACCTTTCATTCTGCTTTGAGGAAACTTAATACACAACCTTCCATACATGTAGATGCTTCCTACCAAGTTTCGGTTCATTTGGCTAGGCAGTTCCAGAGGAGAAGATTTTTTTTAGATATCGACCAATCAGAAAGAAGAATTGCCTGTGGTGGCCATGTTAGATAACCGATCGGGACGAAATGAGCAATCTTCATAGAGGACATTCCATAGATGCTTCCTGCCATGTTTCAGTTAATTGGCCAAGCGGTTTCAGAGGAGATTAAAAAAAATTGGCCAATCAGAAACAAGAATTGCATGTGGAGGGCCATGTTTGGTAATGGATTATAACAAAATGTGCACTCTTTAGAGAGGACCTTCCATAGATGCTTCCTACTAAGTTTCAGTTCATTTAGCTGATGGGTTTCAGAAGAGAAGATTAAAATGTGAAAAGTTAAACAGACAACAAACGACGGATGCCAAAAGCCCACATTACCTTTGGCAAGATGAGCTAAAAAGAATATTAAAATGTGAATACCTACATGTAATGTATAGTATAAACATGTTGTACTATATCAGCATTATTTAATTTCTAAGGGAGATAATGGCAAGAGTTATATTTCTTTTAATGCAAGAGTTATCTCCCTTTTAACAGTTTGCTACAATGGATAAGACTTTTTCTTAGAAATGAACCAATCAGAAACAAGAATTGCCTGTGGTGGCCATGTTTGTTAACGGATCGGGATGAAATGAGCAATCTTAATAGAGGACCTTCCATAGATGCTTCCTACCAAGTTTCGGTTCATTTGGCGAAGTGGTTTTGGAGGAGAAGATTTAAAAAAATCGGCCAATCAGAAACAAGAATTGCCTGTGGCGGCCATGTTTGTTATTAGATCGGGACAAAATGAGCACTCTTTAGAGAGTACCTTCCATGGATGCTTCCTACTAAGTTTCAGTTCATTTGGCTGAGAGGTTTCAGAAAAGATTAAAATGCGAAAAGTTGACGGACGACAGATGCCAAGTGATGGCAAAAGCTCACATTGCTTTTAGCAAGGTGAGCTAAAAATCTATTCATAGCTCTTCACCACAGTTCAGACTTTATTCTCATAAATTAAACCATGATTCTACTACTAAAGTATTTTAACTTAATCTATGTATACTATTTTGCTCGCAAACGATTTAACACTCTTGCACCTTTCACAGTGTTTGACTCTTTTTCTCACCCCTTTCTACTGTGTCAATGTTGTTTACTTTGGGTAAATAATAGAGTGCTCTCTCTTGTTAGTAACTAATGCAAAGAAGGAAATTACCTCTCCTTGACTGGAGTTGAACAAATTTTTTATGGGTATTTATCGCTGTTGTAGCATTTATAATGTATCTATAAAATACATTGTATTTTGTTATGAAATACATTTTAAATACTGCCAAGACACGGATGTATATCGATAAATTGACAATTTACTTCAGCAATGGAAAACGTTTGATGGAATGAACACAAAACTAGAGGCTCATAGGAGCCTGTAATCGTTCACCTGGCTCAAAGTTGGCCCTAAAAAAAGAAAAGCCATAATTATTACTAAGTATATGGAAGATTCTGTAGTCAAATCCATTGACATACTACTGAAAGATTAAGTGATTAACGATGTTTTTTAAAACGAGATGACTTTCTCAGTCATCTCTCATCGAAGGGCGAAGCCCTGAGATGAGAGATTACTGAGAAACGTCCTCGAGTTTTAAAAAGCATCTTTAATTATTTTATCGCTATTTTGTATTCATAATTAGATAATTTTTTTAAACACAATTAATATTTTATATCGTTAATCACTTAATTATCAAGAATTTGGTAATGCGACGTCATTATAACGTCATATTAGGAAACAAGATAATACTACGTGCGTCCTTGACCACGCTTAGCGATAATTAGAATCATATCATGCACCCACATGATATGAAATATATCGGTTTTAAACATCAAAGGGAAAATAAACAAAATAGCGATAAAATTTAATAAGGAATCTAACGAAAAAACTGCATCAAAATCAGAAAAAAAATAAACGTTCTATACCCGAAAATATGTTTGCTTTAAATTGCATGGGTAACTGCTTTCACAGTAGAAAATTTTTAAGCATTTAACCCATGGTCCTATGTAAAAACTATGTCTGCTGATGGCGACCATCTCGCATGCAGGTTGCATGGGCTCGCCAGACACAATTCTGAAAGGGAACCACTAATGACCATTTCACAATAGCTTGGGCCCCAGTAGTTTCAGAGGAGATAATTTTTAAGTGAATATTTGGGAATCTTTTATTTTTAGCAATGGCCGCCATCTTCTTTGGCGGGCGGGGTTGTCGGATATAATTCTGAAAGGGGACCATCTAAAGACCATTTCACCATAGTTTGGGCCCATTTGACCCAGCAGTTTCAGAGGAGATAATTTTTAAGTGATTTTTTTGCCAAATGTTCTATTTTTAGTAATGGTGGACATCTTGGCTGGCGGCCGGGGTCGTTGGACAGAATTCTGGAAGGGGATCACCTAAAGACCATTCCACCATAGTTTGGGCCCAATTGGCCTTGCAGTTTCAGAGGAGATAATTTTCAAGTGATTTTTTGCTGAATTTTCTATTTTTAGTAACGGCGGCTATCATGGTTGGCGGCCGGGGTCGTCGGACACAATTCTCAAAGAGGACCACCCAAAGACCATTCCACCAAAGTTTAGTTCAAATTGGCCCAGTGGTTTTAGAGGAGTTGATTAAAATGCAAAAAGCTAACGACAGACGAACACCCAGTGGTAGCAATAGCTAATAAAGGTGTTTAGTGAGAAATAAAATTAAACACCGGAAAAAAAAGCCAGATACGGAAATCTCTGATACCCTTGGGTAAGATTTTAATCGTTGTCTGATTTAAATTAAAATCTTACTCTCGGGTGTCGAGGATTTCCCTGCGATGTTAGATTCTATATTTCTACCTTTATTAATAATTCCTCTTCTGCGTTGGTATAAAACATCTGATCTGTACCCTTTGGTCTATAACACTTTGATATTAATATATAATATCTAAAGTCGTATTTCATCTTCTTCTTCTTACATTTCTCCATTTCTTTCCTTCAAATATCAACGTTAAACACCAATCAATCAATCAAATATCAATACACAGATATAAATGTGGGTATAAGAACTATTTCCATTTACTATGGGCAAATATGCTAAAATATATGTATATAAAAATACAAAAAAGTGTATGACATTTGTCTCACATGATTTTGGATGAGCAAAGAAACTAGAGGCTCCCAGGAGCCTGTAATCGCTCACCTGGTTTTCAATTTGACATCTAAAGTTGATAGAAAATGGGGGTGTTACACATAATTTTGAAAGTGGGCCACCCAAAGATCATTTCAACTCAAATTTCTGAGCAAAAGATTTTGATGTGATTTTTATCTCATAATATTCCTAAACGGAATAAACTGGCTGAATTTTTTTTACAGAAAAACCCAGAATATATGTTAAACTACTCATTGCCATGTAGCTGCAGTTAAAATTTGAGTTCATTTTAATTTGTAATAAAGCAGAAATTGATAACTAAAGAAATTTCTATTTTCAGTAACAGCAGCCATTTTGAATGGAGAACGGGGCTGTCGGACACAATATTGAAAGGGGACCGACCACCCAAGGACCATCCCATTTAAATTTGCTTTAATTTGGTTCAGTGGTTTCAGAGGAGAAGATTTAAATGTGATCTTTTATCAAAATATGTCTAATTTGTATAATCGGTATAAATCAGTTGAAGGAAAAATTTCACAGAAAAACCCAGAATATTTGTTAATCTACTCATTGTCATGTAGCTGCAGCAAAAATTTGAGCTCATTTTGATTTATAATAAAGCAGCATAAGACAAATTTCTATTTTTAGTAACAGCAGTGATCTTGAATGGAGGGTGGGACTGTCAGACATAATTGTGAAAGGGACCCTTCCTGCCAGGTTTGCTTTAATTTGGTTCAGCGGTTTCAGATTTAAATGTGATCTTTTATCAAAATATGCTTAATTTGCATAATCGGTATAAATTGGCTAAAAGAAAAATTTCACAGAAAAACCCAGAATATATGCTAAACTACTCCTTGCCATGTAGCTGCAGTTAAAATTTGAGCTCATTTTGACTTATACTATAGCAGCAATGGACATTTGAAGAAATTTCTATTTTTAGTAACAGCAGCCATCTTGAATGGAGGGCAGGGCTGTCGGACACAATATTGAAAGGGACCCACCCTGCCAGGTTTGGTTTAATTTGGTTCAACATTTTCAGAGGAAAAGATTTAAATGTGATCTTTTATCAAAATATGCCTAATTTGCATAATCGGTATAAATCGGCTGAAAGAAAAATTTCACAGAAAAACTCGGAATAAATGTTAAACTACTCATTTCCATGTAGCTGCAGTTAGATTTATAATAAAGCAGCAATGGACAATTGAAGAAATTTCTATTTTTAGTAACAGCAGCCATCTTGAATGGAGGGCAGGACTGTCGGACATAATGTGAAAGGGACCCACCCAGGGACCATCCCTGCCAGGTTTGGCTTAATTTGGTTCAGCGGTTTCAGAGGAAAAGATTTAGATGTGAAAGTTTACGACGTACGCCAAGTGATGGCAAAAGCCCACATGGCCTTTGGCCAGGTGAGCTAATAAAAACTACTGTATAAGAGGTTTTTTTCGCGGGAGGAAAGTTTCGCAATTTTCTTCCAAATTGGTGGATTTTTTTAGCAGTATTTAATTTTCACGATCCCAAGTTTTAACCAAAATCAAATTTTAGCGGATTGACAGTTATATTAGAATAACATTATCTGAACTGTTTGACCAACAATCAAAATAGGAAATGTTTTAAATAAATTGAGTACAAGCTTTTTGTATGCGATAGGCGGTATTTTAGAATTGTATACATGTTCATTAATAGAAAAATTGTGTAAGGGCATTTAATATAATTTTAACATATAATGTATTATTACAACACATTTACAAAAATTAAACACAAATAAGTCTCATTAACAGACTCCAAAACAAAATGTGATCAATTAATTAACACCAAAAATTTTCAACTTACAGGTAATTAAAAATCAGTGAATGGAAATGATAATATTAATTAATCTAGAGGCTCAAGAGAGCCTGTAATCTCTCACCTGGCAAAACTTGGCAGGGTAAACCTTTAGAAACACTAAGTCTAACAAAGATTCATATTTTCTTGTGACTTTAGACACAATTTGCTTACTACTGAATGTGTGCTCCATAAATTCTGAAAACCTAAAGTTTTTGTTTTGGAAGTCAAAATTAAATCTCCCATGTTAAGTATATTAGACTGCTTAAGTTTTAATTCTGGAAGAAGGTTATCAACAAGCATATTTTTCAAGTCTTTCTGTTGGTATAAACATATTTTATTGGTATAACTGACATATATAAAGTTTATTAAACAGAACAATAGCAATTCTACAATAGGTTTCAGAAACAAGCAAATGCTTTTTTTAAATCTGTTTCCTATGAAAAAGTCTTTCTGTTTGCAGTTAGGAGCAGCGATGGAACAAATCAAGTCAACTGGCTTGGTACTTTCTGAGAAGAACAACTTAGTACAAATTCCCATAGGCTTCCATGTTAAACTTTGTCTGTCTATGGTGGCCATCTTGAATTTCCAATCGGTACCAAATTTACAAATTTGGTAGAGGACCATCCATAGATCATTCACACCAGAAAATAAATTCAATTGAATCAGTAGTTTCTGACCAGAAGATTTTTAAAGATCGATGAATCAGAAAGCATTATCTGCCCCTGGCGTTTAATTACCGATCAACACCAAAATTACAATTCTGGTAAAGGACCATCCAATCATCATTGCTGCCCAGATTGGTTCAAAGTGAGCAAATAGTTGCAGAGAAGAAGACTTTTATGTGAATTTCCCATAGGGTCCTATGTTAAACTTTATCCGTCAATGGAGGCCATCTTGAATTTCCTATCGGCACCAAGGAAAAATTTAGGCCAGGTGAGCTAAAAATGGGGTGCAATTACAGATCTAAATAAAAGTTGACTTACAACAAAGATTCAAACATAGGAACAGAAATTTGTGGTGGTATATTGATGTATCTCTCTGATATCAGGTACCCAACATGATTGTCTGGATCTGTCAGGATCTGTGACAATCTCTCAGGATTTTTCTGGCAGCATGCCTTACATTTGTCTACCAACATTGACCTCAGCTGCTTCACACATTCCAAATTCTACAATAAATATGAAATAAGTGAGTGTTGACACCTGTGAAATATTTGGTATTTATATTGTCTTGTAACTCCTATGTCTCAATTAAGTGTTTTTATGTATGCATTTGTTTTATTTGTAAATAATCGCTGGTCTTTTATGTCAGGTTTAAATATTTATCATAGTTTATGTTTTATATTATTTTTTTTCTTTTTAACTTTCTATAAATTTGACTTAACGTACAGAAGGTGCTCTAAATTTAAAAGAAATTTATGAAGAGCATCATTTACAACACTAATTAGCTAGAATGGTATGTCATCGCTGCCCTGCCACAATATAACTGAAATATTGTTGAAAGTGGCATTAAACATCACAACTCTACCCTCCCAATCGCTGCTTAATAAAATGCAGGATTATCTTTTATTCAATTTGATTGCTCACTGGTTATAGATACACAGTAACAACTGGAAGTGGAGAGAATAACATCTTGTCTATACTAATTAATAGTTTTATCCAAGTTTATAATTAAGAAATAAATCATGGAAGCCAGAATGTGTTTTGAGTTTTAACATGATTGGTGGATAAAATTTACTAATATCCGTCAACCCATGTTAAAACTCAAAACACATTCTGGCTTCCATCAATAATTTCGATTCTGATACGTCTAACAGTACAAATACGGTAGTATACTTTAGTTGGAAGACGGTCATTTATATTTATGTTTGCGGACAATGTCGCACACAATTTATGCTGCCAAAATCGAGCAGACGATAGTTCATCAACATGTACTTTTACGACGGGAAAGTCAGTCGTATTGATGGAGCATCTGTAACAATAATATTGTGCTTGCATGTTTTAATTGCACGTCACATATCATTAATTTTGGATATGTTGATTATTTTCACTGAATATAGATGTTATTAACAGTGTAAATAATTTTATTTAATTATTTTATTACAACATGGCTTAAATGTGTGCACCTGTGCATGTGCTAATGAGATTATACTCAATCGATAAATCGCTCGTTTGTTTACAAAGTGAAAGAAGGACGTCATATTAGAATAATAATTTTATCATAAGAGGTTATACCAATTTGCTTAGAGGGAGTCATGGCAAAAATCATATCGTAATTGGATGTAAATGAACATGGGGAAAAATCAGATCGTGCAGGACAAATAATAATAGTAAAATTATGACTTTGTTGCTCACATTGTGTTATACAACAATCACTCCTCACATCCAATCAAAAAATCATGTTTCCTACTTTACCTGTTTTTCTGTAAAAAATATTGACAACTGTAATAATTTCCCCTATTTTACCTGTTTTTCTGTAATATTGACAACTGTAATAATTTTTCCTATTTTACCTGTTTTTCTGTAATAATTTTCCTATTTTACCTGTTTTTCTGTGATATTGACAACTGTAATAATTTTACATATTTTACCTGTTTTTCTGTAATATTGACAACTGTAATAATTTTCCTATTTTACCTGTTTTTCTGTAATATTGACAACTGTAATAATTTTTCCTATTTTACCTGTTTTTCTGTAATATTGACAACTGTAATAATTTTTCCTATTTTACCTGTTTTTCTGTGATATTGACAACTGTAATAATTTTACATATTTTACCTGTTTTTCTGTAATATTGACAATTGTAATAATTTTCCTATTTTACCTGTTTTTCTGTAATATTGACAACTGTAATAATTTTTCCTATTTTACATGTTTTTCTGTAACATTGACAATTGTAATAATTTTCCTATTTTACCTGTTTTTCTGTAACATTGACAATTGTAATAATTTTTCCTATTTTACCTGTTTTTCTGTAATATTGACAACTGTAATAATTTTCCTATTTTACCTGTTTTTCTGTGATATTGACAACTGTTATAATTTTTCCTATTTTACCTGTTTTTCTGTAATATTGACAACTGTAATAATTTTTCCTATTTTACCTGTTTTTCTGTAACATTGACAATTGTAATAATTTTCCTATTTTACCTGTTTTTCTGTAATATTGACAACTGTAATAATTTTTCCTATTTTACCTGTTTTTCTGTAACATTGACAACTGTTATAATTTTTCCTATTTTACCTGTTTTTCTGTAATATTGACAACTGTAATAATTTTTCCTATTTTACCTGTTTTTCTGTAATAATTTTCCTATTTTACCAGTTTTTCTGTGATATTGACAACTGTAATAATTTTCCTATTTTACCTGTTTTTCTGTGATATTGACAACTGTAATAATTTTCATATTTTACCTGTTTTTCTGTAATATTGACAACTGTAATAATTTTCCTATTTAACCTGTTTTTCTGTGATATTGACAACTGTAATAATTTTCCTATTTAACCTGTTTTTCTGTAATATTGACAACTGTAATAATTTTTCCTATTTTACCTGTTTTTCTGTAATATTGACAACTGTAATAATTTCCCCTATTTTACCTGTTATTCTGTAATATTGACAACTGTAATAATTTTCCTATTTTACCTGTTTTTCTGTAATATTGACAACTGTAATCACTTCCCCTATTTTTCTGTTATTTGTTCTATTTTACCTGTTTTTCTGTAATATTGACAACTGTAATAATTTTCCTATTTTACCTGTTTTTCTGTGATATTGACAACTGTAATAATTTTCCTATTTTACCTGTTTTTCTGTAATATTGATAACTGTAATAATTTTACATATTTTACCCGTTTTTCTGTGATATTGACAACTGTAATAATTTTCCTATTTTACCTGTTTTTCTGTGATATTGACAACTGTAATAATTTTACATATTTTACCTGTTTTTCTGTAATATTGACAACTGTAATAATTTTACATATTTTACCTGTTTTTCTGTAATATTGACAACTGTAATAATTTTCCTATTTAACCTGTTTTTCTGTGATATTGACAACTGTAATAATTTTCCTATTTAACCTGTTTTTCTGTAATATTGACAACTGTAATAATTTTTCCTATTTTACCTGTTTTTCTGTAATATTGACAACTGTAATAATTTTTCCTATTTTACCTGTTTTTCTGTAATATTGACAACTGTAATAATTTTTCCTATTTTTCTGTAATATTGACAACTGTAATAATTTCCCCTATTTTACCTGTTATTCTGTAATATTGACAACTGTAATAATTTTCCTATTTTACCTGTTTTTCTGTAATATTGACAACTGTAATCACTTCCCCTATTTTTCTGTTATTTGTTCTATTTTACCTGTTTTTCTGTAATATTGACAACTGTAATAATTTTCCTATTTTACCTGTTTTTCTGTGATATTGACAACTGTAATAATTTTCCTATTTTACCTGTTTTTCTGTAATATTGATAACTGTAATAATTTTACATATTTTACCCATTTTTCTGTAATATTGACAACTGTAATAATTATTCCTATTTTACCTGTTTTTCAGTAATATTGACAACTGTAATTAATCCTAAAACAGGATCATCGTCTGACATTTCATCATCTTCATCATCATCTGGGATATCAATTTGCTGAAAAAGATGATCTCTAAACTGAATTCAAATCTCCATTTCTAAAATTATTTTTTTATGTTATTTTACTTATGTGAAGGGTTGGTAGTTTAGATAAGGACATTCTTACTAGTATAACATATATAGATTTGCTGTAATCAAATTACAAATTTTAAAGTGGATAGGTAGATAGGCAAATTATTTTTTTCTTTCGAGATCACAATAATAAAAGTTTTAGTATAAGTTTTGATCGGTTGGTCGAGTTGCAGCAAATCAAAATGCTTTATGGTTGGCCTAAAATGGCCAAAGGAAATATATTAAAAAATAAAGCAAGGCACACAACTGCATGTACCGCAGATTTAAACAAGTGGTTATGGCATCTGAACATGGGAGTACCCAGAAAACATTCCATAAATAACTCACAAGATCTATTACATAGGCAATTTTTGATCATGAAAATTTAATTGTTCAGTAATTTTTTATTTAAAAAATAATTAATTTAAATGTTTAATGTACAAATATAATATAAATTTTTCTACCACTATAATATTAAATTTCCTCCTTCATGTTGTTAAAGAGGAAATTTGGAAGAAAAAAAATAGGTGTGAACATAAATATTTCTAAGATTTGCATTGCACAAAATGATAAAAGGCTATGCTGTGTTCAGCATGTCGACAAGGATTTTCTCCTAAACCTATTTCACTGAAAATGATAATTGTCCAGCATAAGTCATCACGTAGAATCTGTTTGAAAAGTTCTAAATGGCAAACAGTAGAAGTTATTAGAGACATAAACATTATACCTATGTTCAACCGCCTGTACTTTTGTGGCAACCTCCTACCTTTATAGGGGGCCGTCGTGGCCGTGATCGTGTGGTAGTTGGATTAACAACTACCTGTGCAACCAGTGCCTATCACCACTAAAGTTGTGAGTTTAAAAACTGTTAATGGCGAGGTGTGCTTGATACAACATTATGTGATAAAGTTTGTCAATGACTTGCGACAGGTCAGTGGTTTTTCTGGGTTCTTCGGTTTCCTCCACCAATAAAACTGACCACCACGATATAACTAAAATATTGTTGAAAGTTGCGTTAAACAACAACAAACAAACAAACAAACCTACCTTTATAACACTGCCGATGTGGTTCTGTGATATGATTGTATTAGTCATCTCAGACAGGTCAATATGGGCTTTTAGAAACAGCTGTAAATATATATTAATACATTGAAATTTTATATTGTTAATAATTATTTAAATAATTTATGGTTGATTTCTCTGATACATGTACTTCCACCACTAAATCTGGTCACTGTGATATACATATAACTGAAAAAATGCAGTGGGAATCAATTGTGTTTTGTTAAATTTATCTGTCTATGGACAAAACTAAACTAGAGGCTCAGTCCACTGAGCCTGTATCGCTCACCTGACAATAGAATGATACAAAAACTTTATCTCTAATAATTTTTGAAATATCAGACAAAAATGTTTAAATTAAAAAAACAATAATGAAAAAAGGGCAATAACTCCTAGACGGGTAATCAGATTTACTTCTAAATTGCAGGGCATGTAGATCTTGACAAGCTGAACATGTTTTCAGTTTACACTTAACATCTATCTCTTATAGTTTTTGAAATAAAGGATGAAAACTATTAACATTTTAAAAAATTTGATGAAAAAAGGGCAATAACTCCAAGAAAGGTAATCAAGATTTTCTTCAAAATTTCAGGGTAGTTAGATCTTGCTGTGCTGATCATTTTTACCCCGTCAGATTTCTGATATTATTAACGGTTTTTGAGTTATTACCAAAAACGTGCAATTTTACCAGATGTTCTATTTTTAGTAACAGCGGCCATGTTTGTTGGCCGAATGGAACCAAATGAAGAAGTTTTATAGAGGATCTTACATAGATGCTTCCTGCCAAGTATGGCTCCATTTGGCCAAGCAGTTTCAGAGGAGAAGATTTTTTTAACATTAACCAATCAGAAACAAGAATTGCCCTTGGCGGCCATATTTGTTGGCGGAATGGGACGAAATAAAAAAACTTTATAGAGGACCTTATATAGATGCTTTCTGCCAAGTTTGGTTCCATTTGGCCCAGTTGTTTCAGAGGAGTAGATTAAAATATGAAAAAGTTAACGGACGGACGACGGACGCCAAGTGATGGCAATACCTCACATGACCCTTTGGGTCAGGTGAGCTAAAAACTTCAGTCAGGGGAGCTAACCCAAGTTATCCAATACCAAATTAACAGGGAATGTTTCTCCAATAGGGACCTACTGTGTGTTAGTGTACATGTATTACAATTCAATGTTACAGATAGTTGACACAACTACTTCTCATACAATAGAATTTTGACAGGACCATCGTTCCTTTAATTTATATGAAAGTTTAACAAAATAAAAAATACTATAAGACTTAACATTTTATTGAAGATACTACTACATTAAAGGGCTTAACCCTGCCATATTTTTGTGCATGTCCCAGACCTGGATTTCCATCTCCATATTTTGTGGGGTTTTTGTGTACAGAGATTGGAGGAGAGAGTTGGTTGTTTGTCTTGTTGATAATTGTTAAATTGTTGATCTTCACTGTTTAAACCTTAGTAATGTAATGTAATCCTTCACTTGATTAACAGTTGCTCAATGGCTTCATAAGTTGTTGTCACGACAGTGCTTTACCAATATATTATAGATGTATTATCTTAGCTAAAAGTAGTCAGTTAACCATGAGCATTGACTGAGCATGTTAATATTGTACTATCCAAGTTTATTTTTGTGATTTGAGTGGAAGGAAATCCGTGATGGGGAGGGACCTCATTAACCAGTTTAACACTGCCAAATAACCCCCACTTCTATAACATCACATGTAACTGACAAAAAATGATATTAAAATAGCAACTGCCATGATTTTCCTAAACATCATATTTCTTAATATTTTTTCACTTTAATTCTTTGTACATCTGAATAATTGAAAAAAATAAAGATTTGAAGATAACTACCTTTCTAAAACCAAGATATGTGTTCATATTCATGGGTTGGTAGGCACCTATTTGGGGGGGGGGGGGGGGATTTTTATTTTATGAAAAAAGTAACCAAACTTTTTCTTTTCATTAAATATTCAAAAACATCATATACATGTTAACATTCAGAATTTGAAAAAAAAATAAAAATGGGGGATATTTACAATAGAATTTTTTTTATGGGTCTTTGAATTACCCTACGTTTTTCATGAAAAATACACTAAAATGTAAAAAGAACAATACATTTTTTCACAATTTTCAATATTTTTTTAATCTTTGAAATATAAATAGACAATCATGTGTAATTACCTCAATAATTATGATAATTTAAATGAGTGGTCATTACATTCTGTTTACATCTTTATGAAAAATGTACACAAAAAAATATATTCCTTATTTGACTGGTAAATTTTCAAAACTGCAGCAATAAAAAAAAGTCACTATGGTTTCAAAACAGACCTTTATCCAAATATTCTTATACATTTTGCTAACTGGACAATATACGTTTCCATAATAAAGTAAAACTAGAGGCTCCCAGGAGCCTGTAATCGCTCACCTGGTTTTCAATTTGACATCTAAAGTTGATAGAAAATGGGGGTGTTACACATAATTTTGAAAGTGGGCCACCCAAAGATCATTTTAACTCAAATTTCTGAGCAAAAGATTTTGATGTGATTTTTATCTCATAATATTCCTAAATGTAATAAACTGGCTGAAAAAATATCACAGAAATACCTAGAATATATGTTAAACTACTCATTGCCATGTAGCTGCAGTTAAAATTTGAGTTCATTTTGATTTGTAATAAAGCAGAAATTGACAACTAAAGAAATTTCTATTTTTGGTAACAGCAGCCATTTTTAATGGAGGGTGGAACCGTCGGACACAATATTGAAAAGGGACCACCCCAGCCAAATTTGATTTAATTTGGTTCAGCGGTTTCAGAGAAGATATAAATGTGATCTTTTATCAAAATATGCCTAATTTGCATAATTGGTATAAATCGGCTGAAAGAAAAATTTCACAGAAAAACCAGAACTACTCATTTCCATGTAGCTGCAGTCAAAATTTGAGCTCATTTAGATTTATAATAAAGCAGCAATGGACAATTGAAGAAATTTCTATTTTTAGTAACAGCAGCCATCTTGAATGGAGGATGGGGCTGTCGGACACAATTTTGAAAGGGACCCACCAAGGGACCATCCCTGTCAGGTTTGGTTTAATTTGGTTCAGTGGTTTCTGAGGAGAAGATTTAAATGTGATCTTTTATCAAAATATGCCTAATTTGCATAATTGGTATAAATCGACTGAAAGAAAAATTTCACAGAAAAATTCGGAATATATGTTAAACTACTCCTTGCCATGTAGCTGCAGTTAAAATTTTAGCTCATTTTGACTTATACTAAAGCAGCAATGGACAATTTAAGAAATTTCTATTTTTAGTAAAAGCAGCCATCTTGAACGGAGGGCAGTCAGAACAAAAAGTAACAACACTTGATAAGGAACTTGCAAGGAACATTTCTGCCAAGTATGGTTCCAATCCATCAAGTGGTTCTTGAGAATAAGTTTGTTTTACATATTTCCCAAAGGGTCGCTATGTTAAATTATGTTCCCCGCTGGTGGCCACCTCAGATTTTCAATCGGTCCAAAAAGTAACAACACTTGGTTAGCAGCTTGCAATGATCATTCATGACTATTTTCAATTCCATCCTCCATGTAGTATCGGAGAAGAAGATCTTTGAAATTTCAGCCAATCCTATTATGGCCCCTGGCAGCCATATTGGATAACCGATCGGAACAAAAAGTAACAACAATTGATCAGAACCTTGTCAGGAACATTTCTGCCAAGTATGGTTCCAATCCATCCAGTGGTTCTTGAGAAGAAGTTTGTTTTACATATTTCCCATAGGGTCACTATGTTAAATTATGTCCCCTGCTGGCGGCCATATTGGATTTTCAATCGGTCCAAAAAGAAACAACACTTGGTTAGCAGCTTGCAATGATCATTCATGACAATTTTCAATTCCATCCTCCATGTAGTATCGGAGAAGAAGATCAATAAAAATTTCAGCCAATCAGAGGCTTTTATGGCCCCTGGCAGCCATGTTGGATAACCCATCGTAACGAAAGTAACAACACTTGGTTAGATCATGCAAATGAACATTCCTGCCACGCTTGGTCCCATTTGCTTCAGTGGTTCTCTAGAAGAAGATTGAAATGTTTACGGATGGACGACGGATGCCAAGTGATGGCAATAGCTCACCTGACCCTTTGGGTCAGGTGAGCTAAAAAAAAAGGTGTTTTTCTTCAATTTAATGAGAAAAAAACAGGGGGTAAATTAGTTTTGCCACCCTCAACTTTTCAAAGTGGGGAGGGCGATTGCACCCAGCTCCTTTGCCCATGAAGTGGTATTAGTGAAGTTCAAACTGCAGACTCATATGGAGCATCTGAATTTATGTTGGTCCGGAGTTTTAGTGGTATTTGTGTTGCTCAATCTTCAGTTTTCAGTGTATTCGTAATTTTTTGTCAGCCATTAAATATGTCTTTTTGTTTTGCTATACCTGTATATTTATATCATATATTGTTAATGAAGTACTATATTGACCCTTTAAGATTAATTACCAATAAACTGTAGCTCTCAGTCTGTAGTGTAAACAATCAAAGATGCTAAAATGGGAAGTTGGATTATGTAATTTTTCCGCCGAATTATCTCCCTTTGATGTCAACACACATTTATTTTTGTGAAATAAATTATATGTCAATGGGGGAAAATGATAGAAATAACTTTTATTATATGTTAAAATGAGTTGAAATTTGTTAAAAATAAACAATGATTGAGCGCTTCCACCTAAATCGTATTTTTTAAATTAAATTTCCACTTCAAATTATGTTTTCACGAAGAAAATGCATCTAATTTTATTTAATGCAGAATAACGCTTGATTTAATCATCCCTACAAAATAATTTGCACATATTCGAAGCATTTGTACACGGGTCATTATATAGCCCCGTAATACATACCATGTAAATGGGTGTCAACTTTTCATTCATTGTATCAGGGCGACACCTAGTGGAGGTGCCAGTCGCTGATTAAAACTTACTTGTTGTAATAAGGCTCTTGTACCATGGAAATCACTATCATCTATCATTCTTGCTTCAAATTCAACTTGAATTTCCTAAAAACATAAAAATTATTCTTAAAATTTCCTCTAGACTCTTGTACAGGGCTCACCACACTTGGTAAGAACAGGAAGGTATGATTTCTCTTTAAATAGAATTAAGGGAAACGTGAGGGAAACTCTGGGAGACTTCCGAAGAGCTTGCAAATATTGTAATGTTTCTTTCCCCACTACAGCATGTCCACCTATCTTTCACAAAACAAACATGCTGTGTAATGATCTTATAGGGCGATTTCATTGGTTATAACTTATACATAATGATGTTTTCCGGTACAGCCCCCTACTCAGGTTCCTCTTCACCAGACTCCTCGTTTTCAGTTAAACTTTCATTTCTCACACGACTTCCATCGATGATGGCTCTATAATCTTCATAATATAATTTTTGGTCCTTCTAGTACTTATCCAATTTGCTTTTGAAACTATTTAACAATGGGGCCATAACTATTTTCTCTGGTAGTCTATTCCAAACCTTTGCCACTCTTAAAAAAATTCCTTCTTAATTCTCTATTTGCTCTCAGTTGTACTATCTTCTTAGTGTTTGTTTTAGTACTATGTCTTAACTTCTGATTTCTCTGCTGTTTTAACTAGTGTTATTACACCTTTGTCGTACTTTCCTTTTATTATTTTGTACATTTCTATCATGTCTCCTCTGACTCTTCTATACCCAAGTGTTGGCAGTTTAAGCTTCCTTAATCTTTCTTCATAATTTAAGTTTTTTTCTGTAGGGAGCCAATACTGAGCTTGCACAGTCTAATTGCAATCTTACTAGTGATTTATAGAGTGGGATAAAAGTTTTTGCATTCAAGTATTTGAAAGCTCTTCTGATTATTGCAAACATTGAATTTGCTTTATTTACTTTTTCACTGAGGTGTTTATCAAATTTTAGTCCACTATCTATTGTTACTCCTATATCCTTTTCTTCTTGTGTCCATTCTATATTTTCCCCCTCTAAGTAGTAATTGTATTCTGTTTCTTTCTTTGTCTTGGCAATATTCATGGATTTACATTTTTGTGGGTGGAACATTAATAACCATTGCTCACTCCATTCTGTCATTTTCTTTTAAGTCCTGTTGTAAAACCTCTCTATCATTGACCTCCTTAATTATTTGGTAAATTTTTGTATCATCTGTAAACAGATATGCATCTGAGTCTACACAGTCTGGTAAGTCATTTATGAAAATGACAAATAGGAGGAGTCTACACAGTCTGGTAAGTCATTTATGAAAATGACAAATAGGAGCGGTTCTAATACTGATCCTTGTGGTATGCCAGATGTTACATCCTTCCATTCTGAACTTTTCCCATTTATAATTACTTTCTATTTTCGTGGTTCTAATACTGATCCTTGTGGTATGCCAGATGTTACATCCTTCTATTCTGAACTTTTCCCATTTATAATTACTTTCTATTTTCTATCTGCAAGGTAATTTTCAATCCATGAGAGTATGGGGTCTTCTATGCCATAACTTTTTAGTTTGTTGATCATTCTCTTGTGTGGCACTTTGCCAAAGGTTTTCTGGAAGTCCATATATATATACAGTCAACTTTTTCCCCTGAGTCTACTGCCGGAGTCCATTTATACCTCTAATAGTTGTAACGTAGTTGATCTATCTGTGATGAAACCAAATTGTTTCTTTGAAAATAGGTCATTTTGTCTCATGTGGCTAGTTAAATGGTTTCTTACTACTTTTTCCATAGTTTTACATACCACTGATAAGGTTAACCGGTCTGTAGTTTCCAGGCATTGAGTTATTTCCCTTCTTAAATATTGCTGTAACAGTTGCGTTTCGCCACTCTTTTGGAACTGTCATAAGGGATATTGATTGTTTAAATAAAATAGAAAGGGGTTTTGTAATTTCTGTCGCCAACTCCTTTAGAATTCTTTTATTGAAGCTCATCTGGCCCTGGTGATTTATCAATCTTAAGTTGGAGCAGCATTTTTGTAATTTTCTCTTCCTCAATATGTAAATTCTTTAGTTTCGTTTTTATCTCTTTATTCTATAGATGTGGTGCTTTCTCTTTATCATCGTCTGTCTTTGCTGATTGAATATTGTCTGGGTCTATATGTAAAATTCTTCTATTCCTTCCTTGACTTGTTTTTGATTTAATATAATTCCAGATGGCTTTTGTGTTTTCTTTTGCTTGTATTGATATTCCTTTCTCATGTTGTTTCCTATGTTTATTTACTGCTGTTTTTACTTGGTTTCTGACTATGTTGTATTCTTTTCTAACTTCCTGGTTATTACCTTTTGACAGCTTTTTTGATAAAGCATTCTTTTGTGTGATCTTCTTTCTGGTCTTCTCATCAATTGGGAATTTTTCTCTGCCTTTTCTCTTTTGATTGGGATAAACTCTTTCTCTAACTCTTTAAATTTTGTTATAAATATTTCCCAATTTACATCAATATGATTTTTTTTTGCTAGTATTTCTTCCCACTTTAACTTTGCTAATTCCTCCCGAAATTCTTGGTTTCTTCCTTTATTAAACAATTTAATTGGTTTATATTTGTTCACCTCCATGTAACATTTAAAGTTGAATGTGATTACACAGTGGTCACTCTTCCCTAATGGACAGAAATATTCTAGTTTTGATATCATGCCTTCTTCGTTCGTCAACACTAAGTCTAATACATTTGGTCTATCTGATCCTCTCTATCTAGTTGGTTTGGTAATGTGTTGGTACAGGAAATTGTCCTGGAGATATTCAACAAATTTATACTCTATTGAGTCTGTGGTATCTCCTTTAGAGTCCCATGTATCCCAATCTATATCAGGATAATTGAAATCTCCCATTAGTATTAAATGTGAAAACTTCTTGTTACATGCTTCATGTATTAATTCTCTCAATTTTCCATTATAGTCTTGTCCTGAATCTGATGGGGATCTGTATATTAGGCCAACTAGTAACTCGTCTGTCTGTTAACAAATATATTCTCTTGAAAATTTGCTTCCATTGATATTTCAGTTGCCGTTGACTATAAATCACTTATAGTATATGTAGTATCATACCTTGTCCTACTGTGTTATCAATGTTCTTTGTAAACATTTGATATCTATCTATTTCATCCAATGAAACTTCGGCTTAATCAACAGGATAACGACAGTTTTTGGGTTTTACTTCAATCACTCCTATAACTTTTGTATCCCTAATTCTCACCTTCAATTCATCCAATTTATTATGTAATTGGTCTGCATTAGTGTAAAAACAGTTAACGTGTACAGAACAGTGCTCATATTTACAGTGGAATCAACTTAAAAAAAAAACTATTTACATGTCCGCCATCACCTCCTAATCTCTTATTCTTACTATCTTTCTTGCCATGGGGGTCCCCAGACCTTGTATATGAAGTCCCCCAACCTATCCTGTTCTTGCAGTTTTTTGGCCTCTTCTCATAGCTTCTTTTCAATTTCCCGTTACTGTTTTGTTAGGTCATTACTGACCCTTATTTCCTCATATTTTTTTACTTTCCTAATATAATGTATGTTTTTAAATAGCGTTAACTTTGGTTCTATTGAATTGGTCTGAAGTGTTGTTCTCTGTTATATTTCCCGTCTTCTCACTTTCTTTATATTATCCGGGTCCAGTTGAATTTTGCAGTCTTTGTATAATGCTAATACGATATTTTTATTGTGTTTTTCCCTCTCTATTTTCTGACTGCTTTTCCTCAGTTCCAAAAACTACCATGTTGTTTTGTCTAGATTTCCTCAATTACCGATGTAACAGTCTCTTGGCCGGTTTGTTTATCATTTCCTTCTTGGTCTGTATCTTCGTTTCTTGTATTTGGTTGAAGCTTGGTTACTTCCTCCTTGCCTACCTCTCTAAGATTAGTTATCTCCCTTTTATCTCTAACATTGATTCTATTTTCCATCTCTTCTTGTACTATTTTTCTTACATCCTGTTCACCACATGTTTTTAACATCTTTTGTTCTAGATTAATGATTCTTTGTTCGAATTCCTCACGGATTTGGTTGCATACTTCCTCTATTTTTTTGTGTTACAATATTCTTCACCACTCTTTCTTTGCAGAGCCTGCAAAACCACATTGTGTCAGAGTTACTGAGTATATCACACTCTGCTGGTTCATTACATCTCTGACATTCTAGATGTTCATTACATTTCTGACATTCTAGATGTTCATTACACCTGACATTCTAGATGTTCATTACATTTCTGACATTCTAGATGTTCATTACACCTGACATTCTAGATGTTCATTACATCTCTGACATTCTAGATGTTCATTACACCTCTGACATTCTAGATGTTCATTACATCTCTGACATTCTAGATGTTCATTACACCTCTGACATTCTAGATGTTCATTACATTTCTGACATTCTAGATGTTCATTACACCTGACATTCTAGATGTTCATTACATCTCCGACATTCTAGGAGTTTTGCATCATTGTCCTTAAACATCTTACTACATATTTTACATTTCTATGGGTCTTCATCTTCCTGTTGTGTTAGTATAAGTGCAGTTGCACTGTTTTTCCTATTTGTTTTCTTCTCATCTTCGTTTTTCGGAGGCATGATACCAACAGTTGGACAGGGCTTCCCAGTCCTAGTTTACAGTTCAAAATGTGCTTTCTATTTTCCAAGTTTTATTTTTAAACAGGACTTTCCTGTTTAATTATTATTATTTTTTTCTTTTCTTTACTATTATTTTCTATTTAATATACCTCCTTTGCTTAAACAGGACTTTCCTGTTTAATTTATTAATTTCTACTTGCCTTAAATTCTGTATACTTATAAAAACAAGTCCGGGTACTGCTAGTAGCAGTTTTGCTATCAATGGCATTTGGCTCTAATATATCACTGACATCATATTAAAGGGATTTCGTCTGTGTACCATTGTGACTCGACATGATGGAACCATTGCCGCTTCAGGGCCTAGTCCAACCTAATCTCGACCAGTGCCATCTTGACATATGGGCACACTGGGTAGTTGCTCGGAGGCCCTTGCTAATTTATGCATGTTGTGTATGGCATGTTTTTTAATGTTTAAACACATGAGTTTTCTTTTGTTGTAACTTGTATCCTCGTGTGATGGGTTTTCGTACTATTATCGATTTTCCGATATAGCGATTAACAGTGTTAACCCTTCATTCATAAAACAGTAAGCTTAAATAATCCAGCTAGATTAATAGACAAACTGTTTGATTGTTTAATTTCACCAATTCTTTTATACTGTAGTGAAATCTGGGGTGCCTTTGTTCCTTAAAGGACTCTGACCCTTTCGAAAATCTCCACCTGAAATTTATAAAAGAACTCTTGGAGTAAATTGCAAAGCCTCAAATGATGCTTGCCGAGCAGAACTAGCTCGACTTCCACTTAGAAATTTAATTCATGCCTCTTGTATAAATTTTCTAGATCATATACTTTCATCAGACAACACCTTAATATATCAAATATATAATGCTACAAAAACTTCAAACCCATGGATTAAGAAAAACAAAATATTTACTCGATAGCCTTGGTTATTCATATTTTTTTTTGACAATAATGTGAATTTTAAACATCAACTGATAAATATAAAGCAAAGAATAAAAGATCAAAATTTACCAAATCAAAATAGCAATATTTGTCAATCTTCTAAACTAAACGTCTTTAGAATTTTCTACAATATGGGACAAAGATCTTCATATGTTGATAGTTTAGTTAATATTTCTGTGAGGGTTGCAATTTCTAAAATTTGCACAAGTGCCCTTTTACTAATGATATAAAGAGGAAGGCATACAAATATTCCTACATCAGAAATATTTTGTACAGTTTGTAAATCTGGGAAAATTGAAAATGAAAAACATTTCCTTATACATTGTCCAGGATATGAAATGCAAAGACAAATATTTGTAAACAAAATTAACAATATAGTACCAGGATATATAAAACTGAGTACAGTTTCCAAAATAAAACTTCTTCTTAATAGTAATTCATCAGTAATTCTTAGAATGTCCTCTTCATTCATATTAAGTTGTTTAAAAAATAGAGATAGTCTGATGTTAAATACATTATGTATATTATGCATAAATTTTTAATATTGTCATATTTCATTTGATGTAAAACCATACTTCACAAACTTGTCATACTGTTACATTGTATATGGGCCACAATCATTCATTATAAATGACTTTGTGCTAATAAGGTATTTGTATGACGATTGGAATTTTCAAAGAATGGCTAGTTAAATATTTCTTTGTACTACAAATTGTTTTAAAAGCCATTCTTGTATTTTAATATACTCTCAATTATCTGGCAACTTTGGCTGTCAGTAAAATGGTGTCATATGTTTTCGTATGAAGTAAAAACAGGGCCGATACACGGGATGGAAACGAATATAAAATTCGGAAATGGCTGGTTTTAAAATTTCATGGTTCTGGCCATCTACAAATCATACTACATCTAAATAAAATAACAGAATGTTTGAAAATGACCACTTTCAAAATTGTGTTTACTTTTGATGTTTTTTTGAGTGCTGAAACCACATGCACTACTGATGTTTTGCACAGTTATTTAGTGTTTAGTATTTATTTGACTAAAAAGAAACAAATATATATATAAGTGTTAATCATTTTATGTATTTTTGTCAAAGATACAATGAATTGACATACAATCACTGGGGTAAAGCTGATGACCATAACTGTAATTACGGTCATCCAAGATGGCGGACGCGGAATCAGGTAAGAATCTTTTTTGTCGATTAAATTGTTTCTATAAGGTATTTTAAATGGCACATGCATTGGTACGATAGTAATCTATGAACTTATCACAAGGAAATCACAAATTACGACTTGCACGGTCATCTCAGTTTTCAGTTACGGTCATCTTAGCGATGTTTTCAAAAATCAGATTTTCTTTCATATACATTTTTCAGTTGTAATTTGTGATTTCCTTGTGATAAATTCATAGATTACTATCGTACCAATGCATGTGCCATTTAAAATACCTTATAGAAACAATTTAATCGACAAAAAAGATTCTTACCCGATTCCACGTCCGCCATCTTGGGATGACCGTAATTACAGTTATGGTCATCAGCTTTACCCCAGTGATACATTGTAGTGACTAATATAAAGTGAAATATTACAAACAATAATTTAATACAAAGTAACTACTCCTCTTGCAAACATGGCAAACCACGAGGCCAAAAAAAAATAATGTGTGTTTCCGATCGACAAAATCAGGAAATTCTTCTCCGTTTCTGTGTTTGTTTTCGACTTCAACAATAGACGCTTGACTGTTGCGATATTGATGCTTTCTGATAAGCGCTTAATTGAAACGGATTTATTAAAGACCGGTTTCCTGTTTGAATTTTCTTCATTTCCTTGTACATTTGATCGATGTTTGGAACCAAAACATTGTACCGCATGTCAAATAATTAATAAGCTGTAGTAAGAAAGAAACAAACAAGTTTGTGTGCTTTTAGAGGAAGGAGCATACTTGTAGATTAAAAAAAAAATATCCCTACCTACCGACCCTAATTTTGAAGACCATGCAATCGGAAACACACATATTTTTTTGTGTGGCCTGACATGGACAATAAAATACACTGTGTGTCCTTAACACCCTGACCTCACAACAAAAATGTAAATGTACCCAATGCAAACAACCTTCAAACATACACCGACTCCAGTTTGCTATTGTCAAATCACATTCTTTCAGTTTTTCAGGATACAATTTTTTACAAACACAACATAATTCACTTTGAGACATTTGACTCTCATGATCATATAAACTATCTTCAAATTCACTGTCAGATAAATAAATAGTTTGCAATCCAGAAATACCTGGCTTGCTTGCTTGCTTTACCTTTCTGTTTACCATTAACCTTTTTTTTCTTTCACTTTTTCCTGTTTATTAATAGTTTTAGACGAACTTTTTTTAGTTCCTTTCTTAACTTGTTTTTTTGACTCTCAGTGTTCTTGTATACATGCTATTACATTTTCTTCTGAAATTGCTTTACCAGAAACTAGTTTTGACAAATATTTTCTGTTATTTTTCTTGTGTGTTTTATTTGTTACACATTGTTCACGACCTAGAAAAAATGCTGATAAATCAGGGGAATTTGTCATGTATAGGTCTGTCACTTGCTGTCTTGTGTCCATCTTGCACCACATCATTGTCTTGTCCATTGTCAGTCACATCAACTCTGTCAATGTCCATAAAGTCAAGGTCATCAAGTAACAGAAAAATGTCAGGGGATAAGTCCATGGGTGGGGAATCAGCAGATGCATGTGTCAAAATGTTGGGGGTCAGGTTCTTGTTGGCACTTTCTGAGTCACATCAGGAGACAAGTCCATGGGAGGAGAGCAGTCAATCCTGTCAGTCTGTATAGGAGTCTGAGGTAGAGTATTAGCATTTTGTTCGTCTGTCATGTCATGTGTGTCTAAGGCATGTTCCTCGGTGTCATTTTTGTCTGTCATTGTCTGTGTGCATACAGTAGATGGCAAGTACACCTGTGGTGGATATGGAGACTTGTTTAGGGGGTAAATACCAGTCTGTCGAAATGATGACCTCAGGTTCTCAGGTGAAAGACCTTTGACATAGGCATTTGTACAAAGTTCTCCAATGTTGTATCTTGTTATTTTACAATTGTTATAAATTCCACTGAGAGGACCAAAGCACCCAACATCAAGAGGTTGAAGTAAGTGACTAGTGTGAGCCGGAAAAACAAATAGAATGATGTTGTGTGCTTTGGCCCATTCAATAACACCAAGTGAAACATGTGACTTGTAACAATCATACAAAACAATTATAGGTTGATCTGCAGACAATCCTTTTACATATTTCATAAAATGTTTTTCAAGATAAGTTTTGAAAATTTCTGTGTTTGACCATCCAGTTGGGCTCACATTCCCACTAGTTCCTGTTGTACATCCCTGGAGCAGTTCCTGTCTCATACGCTGACCAGCAAATACTAGATATGGTGGTATTTGTGTTCCTGAAGCATTGCCTGCACCTATTATAGTAGTGGTATTATCTCGCTCAGATGTTACGGCTGGAGACTGGGCAGAAGAATCAACAATAACTTTTGGAGGTGTATGTTCAGGTGAGAGACATTTCTGATCAATGTTATATATACAGTGAGGTTTGTCTTTCAAGTTATTCTTCGTTAAAATGGTTTCCAGCTCATCAAAGAATGAATCAACAACCTCCTGTGAAGTACATTTAACACGAGACCTCTGGGTTTTTAATTCAGGCCATCTTTTCATGAAACACCTAAACCATTGCAGTGATAAAGGTTTGCCATCTTTACCTTTCAGGTCAAGGTCAACAGCATAGTCTGTTGCAAGAGTTGTTACCTCTTTGCGGGTATACCCATATCCAAGATGAGACATTTTCTTTATATGGTTGACAAGTCGAGCCTCCTGTTCTTGTGACAAAAGTGGCTGTGGTCCAGATGACAGGGTTTCAGGGTGTACCTGTATACAAAAATAGTAACTGAAAGTAATTTGATCCTCTTGGACATACCGTACTATTTTTTATAATTTATTTTATAATGACAAAATAATATCACTATTATTTTTTTCTGGAAACTACAGTACGCACAGCACGCTTTAGCAAGACATCACTGTGGTCTGACGTCGGTGAAATCAAGAAAATGTTGGTGAAATTTTAAAAAAAGTCGGTGTTGACACTGCGAAATGTCAGAGAAAAATCGAACACGTGTTTTTGCTGATTAACTATAAAACGCCACAAAAAAACTGACATTGACGATTAGACGCAGCGAAATAAAGAAATGAGATATTAACCTTTATTTGTACATTTGTATGTAAAACTGTCATATTTGATAATATGAATCATTCATAACAAATAATTATTTTCTTTTTCAGGTGTGCAAACTGTCATCATATTTTCGTTCTTTAATTCTGATATTTGCTTTTGTTTTAATCTATTATGTTAAAGGCATGCAGTCGCTCAGATTGATTTTTTTTTTATGGAAGCGGAAGAAAAAATCAGATTAAAACAAGATGTCTCCCTTCGTTCGAAGGGGAGACATAATTAATATAATTTAAGAAATATATCTATGAAATTGGATCCCGGGGTAATCAGTTAATATTATATAATGGTACATTTTGTATTTAGTAAGAATGACACTTAAAATCAAAAATACGTGATGAAATCAATAAAAACAAACCCAAACTCTGCAAAGGGGCCCGATAAAGGGAAAATTGTAAACAAATTGCATTGCATATTATTAGGCCAGCGGCAAAATCTAAATAGTCGCTTATTTAAAGAGTTAAATCAACCCATCGGCTACACACCTAAATATACTTTCAAATGCTAGATTATGCTTTTAACTAATAAATTTAACATGCCGTAAGAAAATTGTATGGTCACGTTATCACGAAAACTACATTTTTCTAGGATTACTGCGTTTTTGGAGAAAGTCCGATCATACTCAGTAAAATCAACATTATACATGATTTATGCATCTTCGGCAAATTGTTTCACTTGTAGTTTTTAAATTTAACTTAAATAAATAAAATAAGCCAAAATATCTGATTAAAATAACTTTTATTTCATCAGTTTGGCTTCTTTGAAACCAGCAGATGTGGTAAATATTTTAACGGTCACTTTTAAAATTATGTCAAAAGAAATACTTTCATTAAATCGATCTCAAACTTTTTTTTAAGACAAAAGTGTAAACATAGTTTACATAAAACATTATCATTATAGCGCCCATTTCTACTACTTTAAGAGGTTTGGACCGTTTTTAAATGCACATCAACATATCGAAAGTAGAAAATGATTCCAGATATCTTGCCTGTGACTTTTTAGAATTGTAATCCTCAGTCCGATCAAATCTTATTGCATCGAGACCAAAGTTGTTTTCGCATATGTTCTTAATAATTACTTATATTCTTGTGTTATCTGTATTTAATTGTTGTCACCCATCATTGTTAACATTTGCTGGTGTTAATTGTAACGTTTTAGTTACAAAAGGTGGTTTGAAATATTGTTTGTAGAGAATTTAATTAATGTTTACAAGTTGTTAGAAAATCATTTGTCGGAACTGTTGTGAGTGTTTTCCGGAAAATGGCACAGTTTGGTAGCCCACTTAAACTTCTTCCATCTAGTGCTAAGAGGAGTAAACCTTCAATAGATTGGAACCAATGTATCATTTTTCCGATTCCAACATCATTGTTTAACGACGATGGCACAATGCGCAAAACCAGCAAGGCAGATCTTGCACATCAACTGGAACAGGACGTTTCTATAATACAAACACTGGCATAGCTTTGTTGCAGTCAATAAATGCAAAAAGGTTTAGAACCTTTGGTGAGATGGCACTTGATTTTGTAAAAAATCAGATCTCTTGCTTTCAGTTTGCATCAGTTGTCGTCGATATCTTTGATAGGGTATATATGACATTCAAAACTCTATCAAAAAGGCAAAAAGGGACCATCGATCCAAGTCTGTGTTCACTGCAAAAATATATGAGGTGATTGAAGGTAGGGTTATTCCTGACTGGAAAAAGTTTATTAGTTCTGGTGAAAATAAGCAGTCACTTATTAGATTTCTTGGCGATTACATTGTCAAACATATTAATCAGAACAGTTCTCTCCATGAAGGGCAATCACTTTACCTGGCCAGTTTATTTTCTAATCCTGAAACAGTTAAAATGTTGAATCAGAATGGTATGTTGGATTGCAGTTGTTTGGCAAGCACACAAGAAGAGGCGGATACCCGCATAATTTTGCATGCACTGTATTCTGCCAAACTGTATCAAGAGAATAACATTCAAGGTTGCATTGTTGTGAAATCCCCAGATACGGAAGTTCTTGTCCTTTATGTACATTATTTTCCAAAAATGAAAAACACAAGTGAGCTTTGGTTTCAAACAGGACTTATTATGAGCACTAAGGATTGTAGACGTTATATCCCTGTACATGAGTTATGCAAGTCATTGAGCTCCGTTGTGTGCGAGATCTTGCCAGCTGCTCTAACTGGGTGTGATACCACTTCTTCGTTCTTTGGTATCGGGAAGAAGTCTATGTTCAAAGCTCTGAATCAGTTTAGTGATTTGTCTCGAATAGAATGCTCTGACAGATGATTCAGTCAATCTAAGCCGAAAACTAATATCAAGGCTGTATGATCCGAAGGGAAAGTCAAAAAGATGCCATAACGATCTGAACAAATTGCGGGTAAAATTGGCAACTGTCAAAGATTCTACTTTGGTGATACTTCCTCCGATCGCGAGTGAAGACACATTTAAACAGCATGTTCTAAGATTTTCATACTAAACAAAGATATGGTTAAATGCACATATTCCAAAGCCAGCAGTTGGGTAACCTCTTGAGCATGGTTGGAAAGATGGAAAATTTGGTCTTGAACCAATATTGTTTGAAGGTCAAATGTCATCTGACTTTTTTGCAGGACCTCGTATGCACATGCAAAGGAAGATCCGTTTGTAGTAAAGGTTGTGTTTGTTTTGAACAGAATTTGTCCTGCACAGAACTTTGTCCTTGCCAAGCATTAGACCTCTGTCACAATGTGATTACACACAGATATCAAAGATGACGATGCGCAAGCACGCAAGAGTTCTTTTTTTAAACAAATCATAAAAACAACTGTATTTGTTTAATTCCCTGAATATCCCATATGCGATTGACCAGATCAAATGCATTATCCAAACACCCAATCTGAAAATAATTGGGTTTCGGATTACGATGGTGAATGAAACATGTATATTTTGTGGTTTTAAACGTTCAAAATGTCTAAAATGGTGTTTTTATTTATGAATCACTTTAATAAAAAAAACTACAAGGGTTCACATGAGATATACAATGCTCGTGGCTATTTAGGGACTGACAAAAATACCTGTGTTGGGCGAATCGGGTATGTTTTGATTTACTTCCGTTGTATCGAACAGTATATATACAAAATATAATGAAACATAAATAAACGTCATTATTACATAAATAGGGATGACCTTGGGTCAAGGTCATTGTTTTAATGAAGCAAATACGAGTCACTTACATTGAAAAATCACATTCCCATCCAAAAACGGTCATTTCGACGTCATTCATTTCTGAATTTTGATTCAATAATCTAATTTAATATGTTGTCCATCAAACTTGTCGAATTGAATTTCATTTTTAAGGAAAATGCACTTTTCGAACGAAAGTTGAAAGCGAAAAACAAATTGTTCTTGACCTTTGACCTTAATTATGCAAAAACATGACCACTTCTGACTTTTACGGCATCATTATTCTGAGAGTCCAGTCATTCCTCTTTCTAATGACATATGATATAGGTGTGTAGCCCATGGGTTCATTACATTTTATTTTTTGATTTTCTACCGCTGGTCTATATTGACAACACTTGAGTTGCAATTGATTATATTTTAAAAAAAAAACAGACATGAAGTTCATTATTTTAGTCTCTTATTTAAAAGAGATATCACCTAGTGTTTTCTCCTGAAAAAAAAAAAAAGATATATAAAAAAAACTACGATGCAATTCTGTCAAAATACGATTCAGCCGAAAAAAGATATATAAATTATGCTTACGTGTTGAAAAATGGAGTAGGTTGGTTTAACATCTTTTTTTAATTTTTACACAAATCTTGCGGAATCCTCCTGTGTCGCTTTCAACAATTTCGCACATGCGCAAACGCTTTACCGAATGAGGTCACTGTGTAGGCCATCAATGGTCATATGATCATATTCATGAATATATGAATATCATGCTGCCACTGGTAAACATTGAATTCTTTACGGGAAGTAAGAAAATCAAACAGCGATATATTTCCTTTGTTCCAGGTTATATATGTATGATATTTTGAAAAATTTCAACTGCAATTAGTATAAAACATCGAATATTGGCAACTTTCAATATAAAAAAAAATCTATCTGAGCAACTGTATGCCTTTAAGAAAACAATGTACAAACGTTTAGTATTATGTGATCATTACCATTTATAAGCTTGTATTGTATTATTTTTTAATTAGAATAAACTTCGGATGTTCAATTACTGTCGACTCGAAACGTTTCTAGATCCCAAAAGCATGCTTTGATCGATAATGATGTGGAAATCTTTCTAGGTTCTCATTCATGTGAAAAATGTGTGTACAAAGGGAAATGTGTATCCACTTTAATTAAAGGTAAACATGACACGTGGCTTGCAAGGAGATTAACGACATACAAATACGAAAACGAAAACACACTTTTAGATAAAAATTTACATCAATTTTTTTTCTTTATCTTGACGCGTCGCAATAATTAAACCTTGCATTTATATAGGTCATCTTATTCAATTTCTGCAATAAAAATTGAAATAGTACCTTTTTGCCGGGTCATTTTTAAAAGCAAAGACCCTTCAGAAAATATACGTGGATTTTTTTTCATAGACTACTTACCATGATGCATACTCTTAGATTCAGTTATCAAAACGCCAACAAGACAGAAAATCCTTCTACGCCGAGATTTGATTTTCGCCGCGGTGTTGTCACCGACAATTAAAATATTTCACTGACATTTAGGCCTTAATTTGTATATTTTCATGGTGAAAGTTTCCCTGTGATTTCACCGACATTTTACGGAGATTTAATGACATATCACCGCCATTACACCACGAAAAAACACAGACCAAGGTGATTTCATGCTAAAAACCTCTGTGCATATGCAGTATAATATTTTCTTGTATTTGGATATAAATTTTTATACAGTTGACTCTCGTTATCTCGAATTCGATGGGACCATGGAAAAAATTCGAGTCAACCGTAGTTCAACTCAAGAGGAGCTATGAAAATACCGGAAGTGTAGTTTGTTTAATGACGAAAGGGAGACAACTCGAGCAAAATTTTGAAGAGCTAAAACCAGCATCGCATGTCTCGATTCTCGGAACGATTTAAAACTTATTCGATGTTTTTTTTCTCTTAAATTCTTTGAATCTTGTGGAATGACTGATAACTACTAGATATCTTTTTTTGTTGTGTGTATGATTATGTTTATCTGTTATGTTGCATTGATTCAATAAAGTGTAAAATAAAACTTTTCTCGACCGAAAATAACGCCAATTCTGAGAAATAGCGTGATTTCCCCTTTTATTACAACAGTTAATTAAGAGTAACATTTTTTTCAAACCTCTCAAAATTGAGAAATTATACATCTTTAATGAAAATTAATTTCTGACAAATAAATCAATAGATAAAATGCTTCCGTTGTGTACTTTTCACAATCATTGATGTATGCTGACCCAAGCGCACTTATTATAAATCGATAATTTGTTATTGTACACATTTAACCTGTGTCATAATAGATTATACCAAGCCAATTCAAATATTATCACTAATTAATTTGAGATTGTTAAAATAAACATGTGAAATAGCCTAAGGTAAAAATGTCAAAGTCAATGACCGGATGTTTCACCTGTGATCCGATTTTAATCCCAAGGTAATACACATGTTTTGACAGATAAATTTGACTTAACGAATGTAAATAATATGGTTTTCTACATCTCTGGACCAAAACTTTTATTCGAGACAACCGAAATTTCAACTCATCCGAATTCGACTCAACAGGAGTCAAATTATATATATGTATACACAACGAAGTTCGGGACTTCGATAAAAATTCGACTCAACCGGAAATTCGAGTCAACGAGAGTCAACTGTATTTGGATAATATTTTTTCATATTTGGACATATATATAGCAAATAGTTCATGGCACTGAGGGTCATATGGCAGTATATGTACCGGTCCATATACTGCCATATGACCAGAAGTGACATGAACTATTTGCTATATTATACTTTTTATCTAAAATAATAATGCAGGTACCTGGCCGGTCCATATACTAAAATAGTGACCGGTCCATATACGAAAATAGTGACCGGCTGCGCTAACAAAGACAAATAGGGAAAATAAAAACGTAAAGTGTAATATTTTCAAATATTTCAGTAACTGTGATAACATTTTACCAATATCATATCTTTTTTCCAGATTTTTTTGTGGATTGGGTGTAGCTTGAATTTATACATACCTTGCCTTTCACTCTGTCTATCAAGGTGGTGGCAGGAACACCATACACTATGGAAGCTTTATAGGCAGACATCTCATGTGAAATAACCTTTTGTAAGGCATTCCCTAAAGTTGTTTGAGAGTATTGCCTGTATCTGTTCCTCTTGGCAGTGTCAGTGGATTTCTATAATAAATATGACAATAATAAATGATTTTTTTATCCAGACTTGTTTTAAAGATCAGAGTTTATAAATAAAAAATCAGGCTGTTTTTATGTCATTTTATTACAGTAATATAAAATAAAAGTTGACAGTGAAATACATTAATTTCCAAGGTGACATGTACACTGTATTTTATATAAGAAACAGGCACATTTCAGTCAGCTCTTTTGTTTACAAGTACGATCAGTGACCCCATGACAGTCACATGACAGGAAGAGCCGGTGTCTGAGAGGCAGACAATATAGTTCTTCTTCTTCTTTCAATTTCCGCATGCCGTCATCTTATTGACGATTATGTGCCGTGCATGCGTGGGGTAAAAAAAATATTATGATAACGTTCAAATAAAGGTGACAACTATATACAGTGGTACAGTGTGGTTAAAACTATGTACAGTTGACTGATAATTAGATGTGTTGTTGGAGAACAGATAGTGGTATCTGTTCTTTGAAGCTGTCAAGTGTGGGACATTGTACAGCAGCAGCTGGGAGCAGGTTCCACTGTACAATGGTTTTCGGATAGAAGGAGTATTTATATGAGTCTAAGTTTGTATGGATATGTCTAAATGAGTGGCTGTGTGTGTATTGTCGTGTTCTACAGACTACTGTCAGATGGTACTAGTAGGTTGGTTGGATATATAGCAACTAGATGATGTATAATTTTGTAGAAGAATATGAGGCGTGTTCTTGTTCTTCTCAGTTGTAATTGTGGCCATTTGAGTTCTGTAAGCATGTTTATGACAGAGCTGGTGTTATGGAATCTATTGCAGGTGTATCTGGCCGCTCTGCGTTGGACCATTTCGAGTTTACTGATGTTAGATTTGGTATGAGGGTCCCAGACACAGCTACTGTATTCTAATTTTGGTCGTATCAAAGATGTATATGCTTTCTCTTTCACTGTTAAATTTTATATAGCCCTTCTGGATTTTTTTTCCAGCTACTTTATAAATGAAGTAAATTTTTAGCATTACAAAAATATGGTTCAATAGGTAGGTTCACTATTTTTGGTACTTACGTCTTTAAAAGCAACCTTGAACATTTTTGACAGATGTCACGTTGGAGTCCTGTTTACGTTCCAGAAATAGAAACCGGAAGACACGTCAAAAATAACGCGTGCGCTGTGGAAATCAAAATAAAATGGATGATACGAAAACATATGACATACTAGTCCGAGATTCCTCTGCCATCCGACGGCTTTTTGTTCGACTTGCTGGAGCCGTGGGACGTCAGAGCACTCTCCATAAGGAAAACAGTGTATTTTCTGCTCCAACTCTGGGTCGGCACATTTCCACGTTTCGTGGCTATCAGATTTTATTTTCTATCCGAAACCCTTACATAAATCACTTCACCAATCAATTTTCTATTCATTCATAACCATCTTACCCTCAGAAAGTTGTGTTACACTCCATTACTGCACGATTTTACCTTAGACCCTCTCATTTCGTCATTTCATTTTCATCCGCTGTTTTCCTTATGGAGTGCTCTGACGTCCCACGGCTCCAGCAAGTCGAACAAAAAGCCGTCAGACGGCAGAGGAATCTCAGACTAATGATATACAAAAACATAAGTACCAATAGTATGATTAATTTTATGGACATTTACAGTTTAATTCCTGCGAAAGGCTGTGTAGGTATTTGATCCAGTGCAGAGCTTTGCCTGGGGGTTCTATATTGGTATAATGCTGTTAAGACTGCCCTGATCTTGACGAGTTTAAGTCCAACCCAATGCCATTGGCAATGTGCCTCAGGCGTGACTTTTTACCCAAATACTAGTGATGGGAATCGGTAACATTTTCAAGATCGATGATCGTTATATCAACATCGACTGATGATCGATCATCATTGACAATTGCCTGCTAAATGTATTTACTGACTATAATTAATCAAATAGTCTTTATTTCAAGAGTTTGATTGACAAAAGTAAAGATATGAATAAAATTACATCATAAATTTATAAACTATAATTTTTCCATTAGTAAACATTAACTTAGAACAAAACAAAAGATCGTTTTCCATATGTGTAACACCTGATATAATATGGACTATTCCGGGAAGTAGATAAATAATAGACTAGTCGAAATATGTGTATTGACTGAGTGTCAAAAGTACGCTTGAACAAAACTGCCAGATGTTTGTCAGTATGAGGGCAAACAAAACCAGCTGGGATAAAACTGCAATATTTTTGTCAGTATGGAGACAAATAAAAAGAAAACAAAACAACCAAAGGCAAAGAACAAAGTTAAGCATATACATGTATATATTTTTGACACTATAGAATCAGAATCACCACAAGGTTTAAGAATCGATCAACGGATCGTATGATGACATCCGACTGATTAGTCGATGTTTTCGATGATCGGTGCACCACTACCAAATACTGGCTTCAAATTATATTATTTCTATTATTTTGAGATGTTTTATGAATAATTAATGATTTATTAGCTCCTCTATCGTTATTTTTTCATGAATTTCAACAAAATATTCAGGTTTTTACGGATCTCGGCCAGGTCGCTTACAATCACGAATATACCCAAATTTACATTAAAATTTCGTCTATCAAAAATCTGATGAGCAAGTGGTATGTCTAATCACCGAAAAAAAAGGAGCATACTGATCATTTCCCATTTTCATATTTATTTTTATTCATATTGAAAAGGAAGAAAAGGAATAAGATAAATAAATAAAATAACTAAAGTCTAAAAGAGTGTTGGAAGAAATATATTTGTTGTATGTAGGCAACACATACCATATGAATTTTGAGTGTGTTTGGGTACATTTGTATTTGTTGGAAGGGGCCATGTTGTTGTATCGATGTTCCTAATATTAATAATAGTTATAAAATTGATCATTTTGATTACTCTTGTGACAAATTTATGAAATTTGAATTTTTTTATGAAAAATAATTCACAAAGAACCTTTAACTAATACAATAAATACGATTTTATGGTGTATTTGGGTAAAAAGTCACACCCTCCCCCTTTTTGTATTTATTTTTTAAATGTCTTAAAACAAAAATGTCTCACTTCATTGACATCATCCTCCATATCACTATCGTCACCCGAGTTGTCATCTACTTCCTCTGCTGCATTATTTGATTCCATTTGCTCATTTAGTTGCACAACTTCTTCTTCATCTTTTAATTCTTCTTTAACACGTTTCTCTTGGGAAGCCATTTTTATTTTTCAGATTCACGAATGAAACGACAAGGTCGGATTCTTTCCTTTCAATATGTCAAATTAACTAGATAAAACCTAAAATATGTCTAAATTTAATGTCTTAAATAAAATTTATTTGACTTATAATCACACGTTACGTACAATCACTCAAATCTGACTTCTTCTTCACAGAATTTAAAGTTCGTTTTTTTTTGTAATTTCTCATAATTGTCGTCCTATTTATTGTCTCCCTTGGTACGTTATCCATCAGCGGGAACAACGAAAGAGTTGTGTCTAATCTCCTTTGTAAGAATGTATTGATGGAAAATTAAGCCATTACACTAGGGCAATTATAGAATCAAGAATTTTATTTTTTCCAATTTGGGCCCACAAGGGGCATACAAAGATCAACATATATAAAACTAAAAGAATGAAAGAACCAAATAAAGAAGACATGACGGATGATAGGCTGATACTAAACAGAGTCTATTAGAGTCTACTACCGAAATAACGCAAAATAAACATGTAAAAGTATTGCATTACTTTGTAGATGATATTAAATGACTTAAATGATATTTATAAGTTAATGTTATTGATGTTTTAGTTCTCACGGAGTGAAAATATACAAGAAAGATCCGTGCGATTTACTGAATCCTAGACATTTCGGTACTGACTTGGACATTTCGGTACTGACCTGGACAGTTCGGGACAATATTCGGTACTGTCTACTGACCACAATTGTTTGGTACTTATTAATTGTCAATATTTTTGTACTAGTAGTTCTTTAATATATGACCCAAAAGTGGATCGATATGTGTTTTTGATAATTCCAGTGTAGATCGATCCCGGAGATCGTTGTTTTTGTATATTGATTTTTATTTATATGTACTTCATTTATTATTTACAAAAGTAATTATGCAAATTATGAAATTCAGCGTGTTTGTTAAGAAAGCCCCGGTACTTTCATTTCATTAAAACGGACTGATTTATTGCTTTTCCCCACAAAAATTCTTCATACTTTGTAGTGGGGTTACCAATTATGCTATGTGTGTTCGTGTGAGTAACTGAGGAAATTGACAGTGCTTTCAATATACGACATTTCTTGATTTTCTGTTTATAATTTGGGGGGTTAAATAATATACAAAAGCGATACAATTAGATAAAAAGATCTTACCAGTAATCTGTGCTACCACTGTGAACACTGGTCACAGTGTAAAGCCTCTTGTCTGGGACGGACATTGCTGCCACAATCTATACACGGATACTCGTTCAGTTTGAATCTCAAATTAGGGTAACCCTCCATTATATATCGGCTTGGCAAATATTTCTCAAATAAAATTATGCTTGTGCATTGATCTATGATTAAAGAAATTAAATTTGGTAGTTAAAGCTATCTAATTAAAACAGTTATGTAATCAAAACAGAAATGAAAATAATCATCCCGTAAAGTTTATCTGTGATTTATTGATAAAGGGACTTAGTTATCAAAACAAAAGTTACTTACAAATATTAATTCACATAAAAATTTGTATAAACAACGTCTACATGTAAAAAAAATTAAATTCAATCAAATTATTTTTATTATTCAGTACCGAAATTTCCAGTACCGAGTACCGAGATGTCGCATATGTTCAGTACCGAGATGTCCTGATACCGATTTACTTCCGGTTTACCAAAAAAAGACAAGTAACTTTTATAGTTGTTCTTCTTTCGGTATACAGCTATCCATCCACTGAATGATTTGACTGAGATATGAAATATCATGTTTGTCAATAACTCATAAGTGGTATTTGAGTATTAAATCATATTTTTAAAGCACATGCATGTTGAAATTTAGGTCAGATTCATGTTTGTCAAAAGTAAAATAAAAGCGCTTCTAAATTTAAAATCAATATCGGTCTAGGACATGAAAATGCTTGACGTATCTGAAGTTCACTAAAATGAACGTATGAGATGATGATACAAAATCAATGTATAGGATTTTTATTAAAGCCAATTATGAAACGCTGACAAGTTTTACATATGCACAATTTTTTTATCCTTATTAACTGTGTTTCATTAAGAAAGGATCTAGGATATAATTAAAAAAAATATGGAAAAAAAAATGCTCATGTTAGACTATCATTCTGTACAGTGTTCGTAAGTTTGAGATATAGTTTTTATTGGAAATAACATTGATTGATTGATTGAGGATATGATGCCAATGGTAGAAGTTATACGATAAATTAAACAATGAAGCAGAATCATTTCATAAATTACAGTGTATTTAAAAAAGGACTGTACAGAATGTTAGAGCTCTCACACCACGTCAAGGCCATGAGCAATGTGGGGGTAGGCCCTCCCTTTCCCTTAATTGAAAAAAAATAAATGTTTTATTCTTTAGCTTTATCGAAGAAATTAAGTTTAATACATGGGGACTTTTTAACCTACCAAGATGTCCTGCACGTGGCCCGGGACCTCTTAGGTAGTCCGCGATCATTTCTATTTACATATTATTTTTTTTTTAAATATATTGAAAGTTATAACCACTTAAACATCAAGATGAAATTCCATCACATGATCAGACTGATGGCAGTCTGATTCAGTTTCAGGTAACTGAACAAACGAGTCAATGGGGGCTTCTTCTGAAACATGAGATGTGGACTCAGAATCAATAATAGATTCCATCACATGTTCAGACTCTATAGAGTTTGATTCAGTTTGGCAAGACTGAACAAAAGAAGCAATTCTAGCCTTCAGTATGGGGTCACTGATATCAGAGTAGTTGATTGTAGTGTCTGGGTCAACTGAAGGTACACTAAATGACTTGGCAGGTGTGGAAGTAAATTCCTCCTTGCCTAAGGGTGGGAATTGTTCGTAGTCATCAATATTGATGGTCGAACATTCCATCGTGTGGAGTATAAGGAGAGCAAAATGACATGGCTTCCAGATTGAGCCTATGGTGTTACCACCGGACCACATAATAGTGAATGTGGTGTTCAAGATCTTGATGTTCATGTCAGCAGGGCCATTGACAACAGGATACACAGACTTGATAGGCTTGCCAATAACAGTACTGGCAGCATGCATGGTCCATGTGCATGAATAGCTACCAATCTGTGTATATTGTCGAATGGCACTGGCAAGAGGTGGACTAACGTCCGGTATGAAATATTTGACATGTATACGCCAGTGTGGGAAACAACCGCTCGCCAAAGGCGAGTGGAAATTTCGGGTGGCGAGTAAGATCCACTTTATACTCGCCAGTCTGGCGAGTAACAGTTGTAAGGCGAGAAGGAACTTGAAAACTCTCGCCACGATAACTGGTTTACAGCTTTAAAATATCATAGCTCCCAAACAGTTAAATTTTCTGTTAACTGTGTCATTTATCCATTTATCCAACATTTTATTAATAGTACACAAATTATGTGATCGTCTCGGTCCAGTAAATTTTCAATCAGCTGATCAGGATATTAAAGTGCCGACTGAAATTCACCTTGTTTAATGATTATCTCATGGTGATTATTTTATTTGTTCCTAATTGACCAATTCAAGTGTAGAACAGTCTAGAACGAAATCGATAATTATTTTCCAGTATATTTTGTATAAAAAGCTTGTTCTCCACGTTTATTGTGAGATGTAATGCAACCGCCATTGTTTACTACAACCTCGTGCCCATGCTCGTGTTTGATGGAAAAGCTATATAATAGCTATATTTAGATATTTTGTGATAATAATTTTATATTGTAAAACGATCCACCCTGTGATTTTTTTTCAACAACATACATTTTTTTATAGTATATATTTTATTATACAATACAATATTGAACTGATTTTCGCTAACACTTCAATCATTGAATATTGATTTTTTTCGGATGTTGAACATTTTTTTCCCGGAATTGCACCCCCTCTATACTTTTATTGCTTTATTTAAAAAAAAAATAGCACCAAGAACATCGATGATTTCAGTCTTCTTATTCAGAAAAAAAAACTACAGCAAAATAAAGGTATACTGTAAACAAAATCGTCATTTGTATTGAGATTTTTTTGAGGGATTCCAGATTTTTTTAACTTCATCCTTGTATAGGTCGATGTGGACGATAGGTCGAAGCCAGCATGTTGAGGGAAAAAAAGATCGACCTATCGTCCATAAAATACGGTATTTGGTATTTGTTGGCGAGTTAAAAAAAAATGTCACTCACCAAACATTGGCGAGCTCTATTTTAATTTTGGCGAGTACTTGTTTCAGTCCACTCGCCATTATGAGTTTTGAAAAAAATGGTTTCCCAGACTGATACGCTCATAGAACGCTGTATTGTCAAATAATTCAAAGAATGTCTTCAATCTAATCTCAGATGAAGCATTCTCATGGCCAAATAATACCAAGGAGATGGCATTGAAAAGACAATTACCATCTCTGTTAATTACGGACAAAGAACCATGTAAGTTTGCAGTTAATAAGCGACAAAATACAAATTATTCGTTTTTACCTGTCACTAATAAGGTCAGTTGCATACGGAAAAAGCGAGGTCAAATTATTTGTTTGCAAGGAAATAACTAATCAATGGTAATTTTCGTTCTCAAAAGACGAAAAGTGGTACGATAAGCTGTTTAATGTGAAATATTTACCTTTATTTCATCATTTTAAAGCTATTTACCAATTTCCAAAACATATAATTTTTTTGGTCAAAATTGTAGCTAATGCCCCTTTAACATACAATTATGAGACAATTTATGTTAGACAAATTAATAAAATTGTTTCATTGATATTGTTGTATGAAGCAAGGATTTATAAATCCTTGTATGAAGATAAATAAAAATAAAAGTTTCTTTATATGAGTTTCAGTCAATATTGTAAATTATTAGGATATTTATAAAAAAAAAACAAACAAAAAAACGAACAAAAACCAACAATTAAATACACCCTACACAATATACATCGTCTTCATCCTATCCTCAACTATTTCCTATCGGTCCCGGAATGGCACAGATTTTTATAGACAAAGGTGTCGCCATATTGGATTTACCGATGATTTTGTTACCAAACGAAATAATAAATAAATACATGCGAAATATGAATGTATGTACATATCTATTATTTTATATGATAATAAATAAAAATCAAAACTATTTAACACCCATCTTACTACACAATGATTTGTAGACTTCAACAGCCCATCCATAGTTGTCGTCTCTAACACACAGCTGTACAGCTCAATTGAAGAAAAGACAAATAAATAGCTAAAATTTCAGACCAGAAAAGGCTGAAAATCACTATTGTGTAATATAAACCTTTATTCATAACAAATTTTTTTTTTTGATTGAATTCTTAAAAGTATTGAGTGTAAAAGTTACTTGTCTCTATTTTGGTAAACCGGAAGTAAATCGCACCGATCTTTCTTGTATATTTTCACTCCGTGAGAACTAAAACATCAATAAAATTAACTTATAAATATCAGTGAAGTCATTTAATATCATCTACAAAGTAATGCAATACTTTTACATGTTTATTTTGCGTTATTTCAGTAGTAGACTGTAGTTTAGTATCACCGGACATGACACATTTTGTAATAATGTTATTCTAGAGTTGATACCACAGCTGATGGAAAAAACATTTAAGTCAAAGCACAATAATAAATGCTAACACTAACAATTATGAAGAGTTATTAATAAATCAGATCAATTAAAGCACAAATATCCTGATGATAATATTATTTACAAATGTAAATGTATTCAAGTTGATAAAATAAACTATATTAAATATAAAATAATTGTAACCGTAAACCAATATAAAGTATATCCTGTTGGTCATATAGACATAACTGTTTTCAAGTTAAACCCTTTCAATAAAAAATCACATAATATGAATATGTTGCTTAATATATATCAAAAAAGAAAAGAAAACAAAATAAGCCATGGCATGATGACGAATGTAAAATAAAATTGAGACATGTAAAAAGTTTAGGCCGTTTATTAAATAAATCCCCATGGCAGCGGGACCTGAGACATAAGGTATTATTTGAGAAGAAACAATATAATAAATTGCTACGTAAAAAGTATAGAGCCTTTAAAGCAAAATTACTTAATAATCTTTTAGATACTTCTGATAAAAACTCAACTGAATTTTGGAAAGTGGTTCATAAACTAAAAGATAAATGTAATGAACATCCCAGTAGTACTATTGCTCCACAGGAATGGTGTAAATATTTTCACAATTTAATGAATGTTAGATATGATAATAATTTTGAGGTGGATTCAATGAATAATTATATTCACTGGAATAATGATGTCTTAAATGTTGATATCACAGCTGAGGAGTTATTTAAAGCAGCAAAAGGTTTAAAAAATAAAAAATAATGTGGTTCTGATGGTATATGTAATGAAATGATAAAGGTATAATGTAATACAAATTATATATTATATGTCGACATTTTTAATCTTATTTTAAAATCAGGAAAATATCCTTCTACTTGGAGAGAAAACTTTATTAAGCCCCTTTTTAAAGGTGGTAGTACAAATGACCCATCTTGCTATAGAGGTATAGCAATTTTTAGTTGCCTTAGTAAGTTGTTTACAAGAATTTTGTTTAATAGATTAGAAAAATATTTAGAAAATAATAATATTATATGTCCAGAACAGATAGGGTTTAAAAGGGGGGCGAGAACTAGTGATCATATATTTACACTCAAGTCCCTTATTGATAAATTTTTCAAAAATAACAAATATCTTTTTGCTTGTTTTGTAGACTTGAAAAAGGCTTTTGGCACTGTTAATAGACAAGCACTTTTGTTTAAACTGAACAGATATAATATCAGGGGACATTTCTTAAATATAATAGAAGACATGTATATTGATGTTTCATTTTCCATTAGGTTAGCAAATGGGATTACTCAACCATTCCAAACTAGTATTGGAGTAAAACAAAGGTGCGTTTTGAGTCCGACTTTTTTTTCGGTCTATATGAATGATTTAGTTGAGCATTTTAAATTAGAGTGTGATCCAGTTAGTATAAATGGGAAATATATATCTTGTTTGTTATATGCAGATGACATTGTGCTGATGTCACAGTCAGCAAATGGTTTACAAAAATTATTAGATAATCTCAAATTGTTTTGTGATAAATGGAACCTTAAAGTAAACATACAAAAAACAAAAGTTATGATTTTTAATAAATCAGGCAAAGTGTTGAAGGGTTACAATTTTTCGTTTGAAGAGCAGTCTCTAGAACTTGTGTCAGAATATAAGTATTTAGGAATTATATTTAAACCCTCAGATTCTTTTTCATTTGCTATAAATTATTTGTCAAAGAAAGCCTCTAACAGTAGGACAGCCAGCGTGACAGGAGAGGTCCAAAGTCAAGTCCCAGTCACGTGACTTTCGCTTCATTTTTGATGAAAAATGACGTTCAACCCTTCGCTTAAAATACGTCGGTTTACAATAAATATTTATGCTTGAAATCAATTAAAATATACGGAAGATGTCTATGGATAAATAGAAATTTATTGTATCACTTCAGTTTTTATTTATATTGTGTACAAACATCGAATTTTGCTACTTGAAGTGGACTCAATTTCAAAACAAATGTCAAGGTGGTTCTATTTAAAAGAGAACATTTAATTAAAACAATATGATGGCTTTCTGTAACATACAATGCCTGAGGAAATCATCTAGGATCATTGTCATACCGACAACTAGTGTCAATGTCTTGTGGGATGCAATTGTTCCACTTAGCCCTACACCCACCTTGATCGTATTGACCATTTGCCAAACATCGAAATTCATTGTCTTTCGGAACACATCGATGGTGTTTCTTAACATCAACAATAAACGACACCTAAGCGTACATCCGAAAGAGTATATTTCATTTGGGAAAGGGGTGTCTATGTCTTTTTTTAATTTTCTTGTATTAATACCGTATTTTTCAGTTTAATTGAATTATTTGTATTGCAATATTGTTTTAGACATTGTGCATTTTGTAATTTAGACTGGGGAATTACTATTTATTATCACTTTAAATTTAAAAAAAAATCATCTATGATACTAGACTTGCACAGGGAATGTACAACAATTAATAATTTCAATTTAATTTAATTTCAATACAACAGGTACAAGATAAATAGAAAGAAATACCTGTGTGGAAAAAATAAAAGCATGTAAACAAAAATTAAGCAAATTGAAAAAATATGAAAATATTATAAAAAAAAAAAAACATGTAACAAAATTAATAATTTTTTTAAAATCTAAAAAAAAGTGAAACCTTGAGACAAAAAGGGGCATAAAAAATTGTATTCAGATATCTTAACCTTTCCTATTATATCAAGGCAAATTTAAAAAAAATCAGTGTAAGCAAATATTTTTCTTGAAATTAGGAAATTTTATTATCTGAATGAAAGCTACCAAGTTTCATGTTTATCTCACAATGTAAATATCAATGTATTTGGAATATTCATGTGTTTGACACAACTACAAACTAGCTTTTATAACATATATGGGTGGTCAAGTTGTAACAATTCTTTCCCCTTGACATTCACAAAATGACCAGCATTTACAAATATGAGTACTTAAGTTGCAATAATTCTTTCTCCAGGACATTCACAAAATTACCAGCATTTACAAATATGGATACTTAGATTGCAATAATTTTTCCACCATGACATTCACAAACAGAATGACTATAGCATTCACATAAAAGACAGACACAAAATGACTAGCATTCACATAAAAGACACATACAGAATAACTAGCATTCACATAAAAGAGCATATTGAATGACTACCATTCACATAATTTTAAGACACATACAGAATACTTGCATTCACATGAAAGAACAAACCAGAATTCCAAATTTCACTAAGTAAATTAAATAACTAGAATAGAATGAATATGTTTTCTGTTGGCAAAATAACCAAGTATTGGTTAATATTGTTTAAAATTGAAGTTAAAAAAATTATTTTATTTGTTCCAATGACTGGAAAAAAGTTAATAAATGGGCACATTTTGAAAAATTCTTTTCTGTAATTTTTTTTTTTATATAAATTTCGGCATTAATATTCATAGATAAAAGATAATTATATTTCTCATAAACAACAGGCAACATAAGTACCTTTTCATCTAAAAAAAGCATGAATAACAAATTCAACAACATGTTGGAGTGTATACAGGTCTAAATGTCTGTAGAAACTTGTTTAACAACTTGGTTCTGGTTCAATATATCTATAGGAAATTGAAAAGTTTGAGATCTTGTTTCAGCTCCACTTTCTGACCTAGAAAATGTGTTACAACTGTTATAACAATATGTACCACAATATAATTTATCTTCTGAGCCAAATTCTTTACAGAAATTTAATTCATTCTTGAAATGTTTAAGACAAGTCCTGGTTTTCAATTGAAATTGAAATAAACCTTTTGACTTTCAGATGAAGTTTCACAAATTACACAATCAAAAAGTTCTTTTCTGAATGACTTTATTATAATTTATGACACAAGGTGTCTTGAAAACTCATGGCATTTGTTTGATGATGTACTTTAAAAATAATTGGAATGCTGGTCCATTTTTTTTACTTCATGGATATTTTAGAAGAAAAAAACCATATATATATATTGATTTTCAAACCTGTATGAATATATATATAAGACTTATCATATATTCTTATTTTTATTTATTCAAATATTCAACCAATAAACATCACAGGAAACTTTGCATTTATACTCATAGAATCTGAAACTAACAGAAAATAAACATCCATTTTATTTAATAGAATCTGTAACTTTGCCCCTTTGGTATCTTCAGACTCTTGTTAAAAAAAAATAAACATCCCATGTCCAGTCTGTATATATATATCTACCTACAATGATCTAAAACTAACTAAAACTAGAGGTTGTCAATACCATTGGCACTGAAAAGTAGCATGTACACACATCAATAAGTATTTCAGGAAAACAGACTGAAAATGAAAAAAAAGGGGGGGGGGGAGGTGTAAATGCTTGACATGAACTAAATATGTAGCCTTATGCTATGCCATGTTAATCTAGAGTGAATTTAACATAATCGTTCACCATTCTCTGCATGACAAGATCATACATTATGATGCAGACCTTTTTATTTCTAAAATGTATTTATTAATTATGTCAATATTTTGACATGTCCATAAATGCCATGGAACCAGTCAACGAAAATGGAAGATTTGTTGTTAAAACTGGAATAAAATGACTCTATATATGTGTGGCTATGATTGGTCAAGTGGTTCTTTCGTGTTTAAACAGAAACAGTCACATTTTCATCCTAATAGATCGATCAATCTATGAAAAAACCCAGAAATATTTGGTTAGAATCTCGAAATATAGTGCTTCTTGTTTACATCCAAATATGGAATTCTAGTGACGAATGATGGGGAAATATGCAAATAATCCATACTCTAATACGTGATTCTAGCTATTTTTACCAAATTTATTAATAAACAGCAAATGGGATGCAATTGTTCCACTTAGTAAAAGAGTCTATTTTTAGCGCCATTTTTTTTTACAACATTTCATCAGCAGCGGTATCCCGAGTTCCAACGTTGATTTCAAGCAAACGATATCATAAATACACGTATTCACGCGTCAGTCACGTTACAATTTTATTTAAAAAATGGATTCAATAAAAATGAATACTTCTTTCAGTTTTATTTATGAAGATATTCAGTAAAAACACATGGGGTGTCGACGTAAACAATGCATGGCCGCTCACTTGTAAAGCGTCATGTCTAAAAAAAAAATAGAGTTACGTCCCTTGATTTCGGGATTTGACTTTGCATTGTTGGAGGTACGGAATCTGTGCGTGGCTTCCCGACTGTAAGGCAATGTTCTGTATTCGCAAAACACTATATTCAGAAAAACTGAATGCCTTTTTACATCTAAGACTCTTTGATGCTTGTGTCAAACCCATTCTTTTATATTGTAGTGAAATATGGTCTCTTGATATCCTAATTAAAAGAAATTTAAATTTTGAATCAAAATATGATTCCTTTGTTCCAAATAAAACACAAATAAAATTTGCCAAATTTGTATTAGGAGTTCATAAGTCAGCAACAAATATTGCTGTATTATCGGAACTTGGGTTATTCCCCCTTTCATTGTGTACTATAAATAAAGGTAATAACAAAATTACCGAACTCCGAACAATCTTATAAAGGGAAAGTCAAAACTCATAATTATATAAACAGACAAAATCAGTCAACAACCGGAAAACTGTGAAAACCGTAATGACCCTGACTTGGTACAGGCATTTCTAAAGAAATGGTGGGTTGAATCAGATTTTAAGGCGCCAAACCTCCCGCTCTACTATTAATTATTGGCTTCATCTTTTGAGCGCAAATGCAAATAGCTTAATTTATCATTCATACCAAGAAAACACCTTGCGTAAAGATGGCTTATGTTCTAAAATAAAACTTACTAGCTGAAATTGGATTTACTCATGTTTGGGTGAATCACGGTACATTTTCTAAGTCTAAATTATTACACTCTTTATCAATCAAACTAGAAGACAGATATATTAACCCTAGCCATGCGGGTCCCGTCATATGACGGTTTTGACGTTGTCGTTCTCAGTGCGGATACCGTCATATGACGGTTTGAACCTAGAATTTGATCACCTCATTTCAGAGGCTTATAGAGTTGAAATAAAGACTTGAAATGAATCTCTGAACAATACAAGTTGTGGATTGAATGTTAATCCCTTGTTATTACAGAGTGTAACACGTCCAGAAAGCTTTATGGTTTATTTTTAAACAAATGTAAATAAACATCGTGACGTAACGAATCTAAAAATATACGTGGGAATTCTGTTTAATTATTTGTTGTTCCTGGTAAAATAATAGTCAATGACATGGTTAATATAGATAAAAAGTGTTCCTTTTTTATTATAACAGCTTCGAATAAAATAAAAAATTTGACTGCATTAAAATAGTTGCAAATAATTACGAGGCTACGAGCATACCATATTTTTTATTCCCGCGGAGATATCCCGTCTTTCATTGGCTGTCTAAAAATAACTTATTTACTAATTATTGATAGAAATTTATAATTAATTATCCCTAAATTCAATTATGCTTAAGAATCCAAAAATATGTTAATTAGAAACCGATTTCCCTTCTAAAAAGAGAATTGAATGACACTATCGTTTCATGGTAAAATCGACGAAATCGGAAGTTCAATCAAAGTGCGAGAGGTGCCGAAAGAACGTAAACAAATTGGACTCGCAGACAGAGTGAAATAATGATTGCTAACATTTGAAATAAACACCTTTTTGGTAATTTTTACTAATGAATATGACTTCATGATACTCCATATTGAATTTTTAAACGACCGTTCTTATCAGACTGAGTTGTCATGTCTCTTTTTGCTTGAAAAAATCAACTAAAACTTTCAAGATTTTAGCGGAAGTAAAACACAGATGTTTTAATGGGGGTCCGACCTATAATCCGACAGTCCGATAGTCCGACAGTGCGATAGTCCGACGGTCCGATAGTCCGACAAATGCTATATTTCTTTGAAAGTTAACACTATAACATGTGTAATATGGGGGCCAGAAACCGAACCGTTTACTCACCAAAGAAAGGTCCAGAACATCGGAAACACGATATCATAGACAGACAAACAATTGGCAGGGCCACACAAGAGCTAAAAAAACCCACATATATGAACAACGAGGACTCCATAAACACCTGGATCCAATCGTGATGAACCGGTAGTGTAAGTATCCCGTATATTTTTTAGTAGCGACTACTTCAGGCTTTATTTAAGTAGCATGTAGCCGAGTTCAGCCAAAAAAAGTCACTATTAAAAAGAAAGATGAAATAAATGAATACACAAAAAAAAGAAATACTAAAAAAAAGGAGAGCGTACCAGTGTCCCCCGCCCTTTATCATGGAATATTTATGTTAAAAAGCAATGTCGACACACCAATAGAGCTGGATACAATAATGTGTGTGAATTGATTGATTGATTGATTGCTTAAGGTCCAGCAAGCAATATTTCAGTCATATTCAGGATGAGAAAAGTTTGTAAACAAAAAATCAGAAAGAGGGGACTCTGGGATGGGTCAACATGGGCAACGGCTTAACACGGGAACTTGTTTTTCTGTCTCTTCCGACGACAAGTTGGTTCTATTTTGATTCCCCGGGATTCCGATGGGTGACCCTGCTATAGTCGCCTTCTACGACAAATGCATATATAAACAGTTACGATTGAAGGAATTGTCCCTAAGTGACCCCTTATATCACGGAAAGAAACAGCATCGGAATATGACAAAATAAACAACTGTGCCATGATACGCCCCCCCCTTTTATGACAATTGAAGGTTGGTTGCACAGCGTGAGAACAGTAATTAATATTCTGCACTTTTTTAAACCAATTAATTGTATATACATGTACCATATGAAAACTGACTAAAATCACACCTCTCACTTGCTCCCCCTTTTTTCAATGCAATGTATGTCACGACGTGACCTATCAGTAAAAGGGGGAACAAGTGAGAGATGTTATCGTACGAGGCGTGGACGGACGGACGAACAGCGGTATGCCATAATAAGCCCGTATTTTGACGGGCGTATAAAAATGAATGGCCCATATCCTGAAATTACGAATATATCATTTTTGGCCAAATTATTTTTCAAAACTTTCATCAGTTTATAGTATTTATCGGACTATCGGACCGTCGGATTATCGGACTGTCAGATTATAGCTACGGCCCCGTTTTAATGTCGTCTGCTTTATTCCCTTTCTCCGTTATATTGAGAATCATTCCTTCGTCTTTTCAAGCATTAAATAAATAAAATTTACCGTAGTAATCATCTCTAAGTCTCTACTTTATTATCTGAAACTATGGCATAGAATAAAATTAGAAGAGGGAGGGGGGGTTCCGACACTTTCTCTGCTTGTGAAAATGACCAAACTATTCATGAAATATTTGCTGATAATGACAGTGAAAATGAAGACGAATTTGAAGGTTTTGACCCTGAAGATATATCTATTGACTTGAATAATGAAAACGGTAGGACAGACTTATTTGACTCTGAAAAATGGGGTGTAGGCAGCAGACAGGATCAGGAACCATTAACTTTTTCTACAGTTCCTGGAAGAAGAGTTCCATTACCAGAAACCACAACAGTTTCTGATTATTTTAATATTTATCAAAGATGACGACTTTGAAGAGATTGCTACCGAGACAAATCGGTATGCTGAACAATATTTTGAAAATAATCAAAACCTTGGAACGTTTTCAAGATTTAGAAAATGGCAAAACACTTGTGCATCAGAAATAAAACGATACATTGCACTAATTCTGGCTATGGGGATAATTTCACCATCAGACATTAATGAATATTGGAGCACAGACCCGGTAACCTCCGGCTCCACTCCATTTTTTTCAGCAACTATGTCAAGAGATCGTTTTCTGTTAATTACGTCATTTCTTCATCTGTCAATTAATGATGACTTCATTCCATGTGAAAATCCTGGACATGACCCGCTATTTAAACTCGGACCTATTTTCAAGCGTATGATATCTCGTTTCAATTCTGCCTACATCCCCCATCAAAACATTTCATTAGACGAAGGAATGATTCCGTGGAGAGGCAATTTATCTTTTTTGTGTCTACAGTCCTGATAAACCTGTGAAATATGGTATAAAGGCATATATGGTTTCATATTCTTCCAATGGCTATGTTTCGAAATTTAAACTGTACACTGGAAAGTCTTTAACAGGTCCTAGCTTTAATGGGGCAACATATGATCTAGTCATGGACATGATGAGAGGTTTCTTTGACAAAGGTTATAGTCTGTATTGTGATAATTACTATACATCACCACAACTCTTTTGGGATCTATTTCAACTGGGAACATATGCTACTGGAACTGTTCGACAAAACCGTCGTGGAATACCTCAAACATTAAAAGACTACCAACTCAGAAATCGTGGTGATATATTCGTGATGAATAATGGTCCATTAGAATGTTACAAATATCTAGATAGCAAACCTGTTTATATGCTTTCAACAAAACATGGATCTAGTCTATCAACCACTTCCAGAAGAAATCGAATTACTAATGAAATTATTCGTAAACCAAATGTAGTTACAAATTATAATAAGTATATGGGTGGGGTTGACAGATCTGATCAAATGATCTCTTACACAAACAATGTAGTCAAATCATTCAAGTGGTGGAAAAAGGTTTTTTCCCATGTTCTTGCCATTACAGTGCTGGATGCTTACATTCTATTCTGTGCTGATCATCCAAATGACAATATGACCCACAAATTGTTTAGAAAACAATTAGTATCTCAACTTGTTTCTAACAATCCTACTTACACTGTTAATAAAGTTGGTAGACCATCTGTAGCGCCTCAGCAGTTAGAAAGATTAACAGCGAAACACTTTATATCTAAATTAAGGGGTACAGGCAAAAAAACAAACATTGCAAGACTGTGTAAAGTGTGCAATGAGGCTGAGAAAAACAATGTTGACAATACAATTCAAAAAAGAAAACGGGCAGGTCATGAAACCTCCTATGAATGCAAAGACTGTAATGTCTCACTTTGTATTGAGCCCTGTTTCAGACTTTATCATTCTTATCAGGAGTATGTACTTGCTTATAGGAGGTGGAAGGTCTGTAATGCAACACCAGATGAGGAATAAATTGTAATGAATGTGATTTAATGTTCAAAGAATAATATTTCAATTTAGATTATTTCAAAGTCTAATAATATTTTGTTCAAAGAATAATATTTCAATTTAAATTATTTCAAAGTCTAATATTTTGTTTGTTTCAAGTAAATAGATTGAAGAAAAACAGTCAATCACCAATCTCTAACCGTTTTTACATTTCACTTGGTGAGGGATATACCAATCTCTAACCATTCTTACATTTCACTTGGTGAGGGATAAACCAATCTCTAACCATTGGAAAAAATTATTGTTTGATGATGATAATAAAAATGGTGGTAACAAACTGCGAACTTATAGGAAATTAAAAAATAGTTACAAAATGGAGAAATTTTTACACTCTGATGTGGAGAAATTTGCTTTATCTATATTTGTTAAAATTAGAATAAGCAACAGTAACCTGAATATTGAAAGGGGTAGATACATCAAACTTCCAGTGGAAAAGAGAATATGTCCTCTCTGTAATATAGAACCAGAGGATGAAATACATTTCATTTTAAAATGTCCCAAATTGGATGAGTGTCGTAAAGAATTATTTTCTAATATAAGATCAGTGGTTCCTTCATTTATTGATATGGATGAATTCAAAAAATTTAAATTCATATTGAGTAGTAATGATTTTGATATATGTAAAATATGTATTTTAGGTGTGAATAAATTGTATTCTATCAATCAAGATCTGAAAGGGAAGTTATAACTTAATTATCATGCAAAATTATTATTACAGTATATACAGAATTATTTAAATATTTGTATATGCATTGAGTGACACTGTTGTGTACAATGGGAGATAATCCTTATAAATATTGTAATCTTCAATGGGAGATAATTCATACACTCCTCAGCTGTGATAACATCTTCTTTGTACATGTATGGTATGTATTTAGCCTAGTTCTGTTTTGTCTTTTGATGATTGTTCAATGTTTGGACTTTAAATCAATAAAATTATTATTATTATTATTATACAAGATAGTATAATTGGGTAGCGGGTCGTTTCGTCCTGAATCCTGTTTGCCCCCTAAGTCGTTTCACCCCTATTCCCGTTCGCCCCGGGTCGTTTCGCCCTCATTTATTAATAGCAGTCTTCGAAATTAGGCGGTAGTCCGAAGCCCGTGGCGTGTAAAATTGTACACAGGCGTATAAAATGAGTAGTTTCACAAGTCCGACAGGCCTGTGAAAAAGAAGTCATATAGTTTCAAAAGTTGATTTCATAAGATATTGTGTGTAGATATTTAGTTTATTGTTCTCCGTTTTCAGTTGCTGCCGAGTCAATGCAAAAAATGGGTAGGCAAACAAGTCCTTTTAAGAGTGTAACGATGTTCAAATGGTGATCTTGCTCTTGTAATAGACATCAAGTTACATTTCCCCGGATGGAATTCCATACCCCACGCTTTCTCCTACTTTTCAAGGCGATGTAGGTCTTCTTGCAGGACTTTACAGTCTCCCTTTGTGTATATCAGCATGCCCACAGGTTTTTTCATCTGGGGGTACATGTACCCTTTTACCTTCATTTTTGGGGGTACATCCAAATTTTTGGGGGTGCAATGTACCCTTTAACTCTTCATTTGGGGGTACAAAGAAAATGAACTGCATTTTTCTCATTTCACATGTCCAGTTTGGTAAAGAGCTAGCATTTATACACATACTGCAATACATTTGTGTCCCGAAATTCCAGCCAATTATACTCATTTATCTTGAAAGTTTTTCACTGGTTCACTGACATTAGTTACATTATTGTTAGGATCGGCACTGTCATCGTCGCTGTTACTGTCATGTTTTCTTTTAACAGTTTCGTTTCTATTTTTGACGAAGAAATCATTCAAGGATCGCTGCATAGTATAATACCAAATAGGTCAGTAGGCTGATAGATAGAACGTCAAGGTTATGCACCATGCTGTTTTTTGTAAATATTACAGGTTTTAACAGTAACAGTTCTTCTGATTGGACAATTAAAAAATAAGGAGCCAATAGTCCGAAATCGATTGAATGAATCAATTGAAGGTGATTCACTTGCGTGTTCTGATAAAATAGTACCTAAGCATAAGTTTTTATTCAAATTGTCACTCGTGTTTTGTTGCGGACACCATTCACAGTTTTCATGGAAACACTTAAAAACTTCCGCTATTGTCCCGACCTTGGTGGTTATTTTCTTATCGTTTCTGATTAGAAATCGTGAAATACCATTACAAACAGATGTTTTGTTATTTCAAACATGTTACCATGTCGTAGTCCAAATTTTAGCGGAAGTTGGTAATTATGTACTGAAATAACCGTACATCTTTGATTGGAAATGATATGCTTATTTTGTTAATATCCTACAAGTTCTAAATGTTGACCTTGGTGGCAAATTTGAATTAGAAATGAAACTAAATCCAACATGAACATTTTTTTAAGTAATTTTAAGCCAAAAGGAAAACCTTCACCTGAATAAGATGTTAACCCAAAAACAGTGAGAAAATTTATCCCTAAGTGGAAAATAGGTGGTTGATGCCAACAAGGGAATGTAGTGTTCTTATGTGCTGAACATATGAGGAAAATTGGACACTTAGTGTCATGGAAAATATGGTGAGTTCAAATGAGGGATCTCTCTCCATAGTTGACTAGTGAAATTTAATTTTGGCAAGTAGATTTCAATAGTGACTTGCCAGATTGGCGAGTAACTTTAAAAAATGGTTTCCCATACTATTTCTTCCAATCAAACATTTACATTATTAACTATAGGACATCAACAATTCCCATTACAATAACAATTGATGAAAAATGAAATGTTAAATCAATCTAAGAATATTATCGTTGTTTTTTGCCAAAACATGGGACAAAAAGGAAAATCATTGTTGAATGAAAGTTGCGCTAGATTAAATCTGACAAAAACAATTTGATTTGATGAAATTCTGTGAGTAAAATTTTTTTTTATGTATTGAGCTGACTTTTGAAAGCATAGCACAGAGCATAGACAAGTTCTATTTTAATTTAGTTACATGTATAATGTTAATATTCTCTTTGTTTTTGTACTGCATACGTGGTGTAATGGTTAACATTCTCACCTCATCTGTGCTTTAATCCAAAGACTATAACATTGGTATTTGTTACTTCTCCACAAAGCATGCAGCATTAAGGAGTAAGAACAAAGACTGGTTGGCTTGGAATCAGGATAATGTGTCTGAGTAGAACAACATGTCTACCGGCAGACTGTTGTTTCAGTGAGATAGCACTATAAAAATCCAAATAAGCATGTTTGTCCAGAACAAAGTGGACTTCCATCAGCAGCTCAGAAATATAACTTGTTCTTGCCATGATATAGCTGAAAAATTGCTCACTTAATGTTAAACAACAATCGCTTACTCAATTAGTCTTCATTTTTTTTTAAGTTGAAGGGAGTGGTTTTTAATTCCATGAATATTTAACCATGATGGATGAATCAGACATGACGTTTGAACAAAGGTAAGACATGTTGTGCTACATGTAGATACTAAATGAACATGGAGAAAATCAATAGATTAGGTACAACAAATAATTTTTTGTAAAATTAGGACTTTGTTACTTTTCATTTCATGAACAGATTATTAGTGTGAAATTGTGAATTTAATGCCACTGTCAACGATATTTTATTGATGTCATGGCTGTCAGTGTTACTGGTGGAGAAAACTATAATTACTTTTGACAATTTTGATACAATGTAGCCATATTGAAAGTGTGTGCCAAAAAAAACCCCACCATGACATAACGTCGCCGAGTACAACCCCTCCAAAAAGATCATCCGCTCGTGAATGAGTTTGTTCTGTTTAGAAAATTCCATGCCCCTTCCACATAAAAGACGACATGGTTTATGGTGTTTAATGCCACTTTCAACAATATTTCAGTTATATCATGGCGGTCAGTTTTATTGACGGTGGAAACTAGAGTACGCTGAGAAAACCACAGACCTGTCGCAAGTCACCGACAAATTTTATTACATAATGTTGTATCAAAACAACTTTAGTGGTGATAGGCACTGATTGCACAGGTAGTTGTTAATCCAACTACTATGTGATCACAGCCACGACGGCCCCAAAGAAGATAACATGTACCGTAGTAGCTACTAATAAACAATAATGTTTTAGGAGTACTAGTGGTCGTTGATGGCTCATTATAAGACAAGATATTCTGATCCTATCCATAATCTCCTATTTTTCTTGTAGTAATCAAAATGCCCACCTATAGGTCTACCCCAGGACATATAGCAATAAAAACACCTGCCTATAGGTCGACCCCAGGCCATATAGCAATCAAAATGCCTGCCTATAGATCCACCCCAGGCCATATAGCAATCAAAACACTCGCCTATAAGTTCACTGCAGGACATATAACAATTAAAAACACCCTCCTATAGGTTCTACTCCAGACCATATAGCAATCAAAACGCCTGCCTATAGGTATGCTCCAGGCCAGTAAAACGCCTGCCTATAGCTGAAATACTTATCACTTGAACGTTAAACCAGACTCAATCAATCCATCAATATTTTAAAGATACCAACATTTTATATCTTAGACCTGCAATGAGGATTTAATAAATAGAATGTGTTATATCTTCCTTATATCTTAGACCTGCAATGAGGATTTATATCTTCCTTATATCTTAGGCCTGCAATGAGGATTTATATCTTCCTTATATCTTAGGCCTGCAATGAGGATTTATATCTTCCTTATATCTTAGGCCTGCAATGAGGATTTATATCTTCCTTATATCTTAGGCCTGCAATGAGGATTTATATCTTCCTTATATCTTAGGCCTGCAATGAGGATTTATATCTTCCTTATATCTTAGACCTGCAATGAGGATTTATATCTTCCTTATATCTTAGACCTGCAATGAGGATTTATATCTTCCTTATATCTTAGGCCTGCAATGAGGATTTATATCTTCCTTATATCTTAGACCTGCAATGAGGATTTATATCTTCCTTATATCTTAGGCCTGCAATGAGGATTTATATCTTCCTTATATCTTAGACCTGCAATGAGCATTTATATCTTCCTTATATCTTAGACCTGCAATGAGGATTTATATCTTCCTTATATCTTAGGCCTGCAATGAGGATTTATATCTTCCTTATATCTTAGACCTGCAATGAGGATTTATATCTTCCTTATATCTTAGACCTGCAATGAGGATTTATATCTTCCTTATATCTTAGGCCTGCAATGAGGATTTATATCTTCCTTATATCTTAGACCTGCAATGAGGATTTATATCTTCCTTATATCTTAGACCTGCAATGAGGATTTATATCTTCCTCATATCTTAGGCCTGCAATGAGGATTTATATCTTCCTTATATCTTAGGCCTGCAATGAGGATTTATATCTTCCTTATATCTTAGGCCTGCAATGAGGATTTATATCTTCCTTATATCTTAGACCTGCAGTGAGGATTTATGTCTTCCTTATATCTTAGGCCTGCAATGAGGATTTATATCTTCCTTATATCTTAGGCCTGCAATGAGGATTTATATCTTCCTTATATCTTAGACCTGCAATGAGGATTTATATCTTCCTTATATCTTAGACCTGCAATGAGGATTTATATCTTCCTTATATCTTAGACCTGCAATGAGGATTTATATCTTCCTTATATCTTAGACCTGCAATGAGGATTTATATCTTCCTTATATCTTAGACCTTCAATGAGGATTTATATCTTCCTTATATCTTAGGCCTGCAATGAGGATTTATATCGTCCTTATATCTTAGACCTGCAATGAGGATTTATATCTTCCTTATATCTTAGGCCTGCAATGAGGATTTAAATCTTCCTTATATCTTAGGTCTGCAATGAGGATTTATATCTTCCTTATATCTTAGGCCTGCAATGAGGATTTATATCTTAGGTCTGCAATGAGGATTTATATCTTCCTTATATCTTAGGCCTGCAATGAGGATTTATATCTTAGGTCTGCAATGAGGATTTATATCTTCCTTATATCTTAGGCCTGCAATGAGGATTTATGTCTTCCTTATATCTTAGACCTGCAATGAGGATTTATATCTTCCTTATATCTTAGGCCTGCAATGAGGATTTATATCTTCCTTATATCTTAGGCCTGCAATGAGGATTTATATCTTCCTTATATCTTAGACCTGCAATGAGGATTTATATCTTCCTCATATCTTAGGCCTGCAATGAGGATTTATATCTTCCTTATATCTTAGGCCTGCAATGAGGATTTATATCTTCCTTATATCTTAGGCCTGCAATGAGGATTTATATCTTCCTTATATCTTAGGCCTGCAATGAGGATTTATATCTTCCTTATATCTTAGGCCTGCAATGAGGATTTATATCTTCCTTATATCTTAGGCCTGCAATGAGGATTTATATCTTCCTTATATCTTAGACCTGCAATGAGGATTTATATCTTCCTTATATCTTAGGCCTGCAATGAGGATTTATTTAAATAAATAGATTGTGTTTATTACATTTATAAAGAAAATAATAAATTTCTAATAACTTTCCAAACTATATATAACAATATGTTTTAATTGTTTTTTTCTATTTATGACTGTATATTATTTATTTTATTTTTAATGATGGTGATAATGTTAAATACATGTATTGATATCATGCATTCTTTTTTTTAGGCCTCAGACAATGAGACTTTTACTGGAAGGAGATTCCCCAGCTGTACGAGGACAGGAACAGAGTAAAACATTCAGAAGAAGAAGTGCTAATCTAAATATACAGAAATGTATCCTTTAATCGTGTTAACGGCTCTTGAGATATGTTATGGCTGTTTATAACTACATACATGTACCTGTCTGCAGCACCTGAGTTCACCTCCAGTTTTTAGTTTGTGTTGATCAATCTATGGTTTTCTATGTAGTGTTTTGTAGACTATTGTTTGTCTTCATATTTTTTCTTTTGGTCATTGTTTTAAAGTTGTCCTTTTTTTATGGCCTAATTACCAGACATCCCTTAGATTTCTTCAAAAGTTTTTTTTAGCTATATTTCAGTAAAATGTTTCTGAGATCAGTTTTATTTGTGGAGGAAACTGGGGTACCACCAAAAAAACCCCTCTCCTATAAGTTAATGACAAACTTTGTATTGAGTACACCTCACTACAGCGATGGAAATCATATTCACAACTTTAACCATATTCTGTTTTGCTATATGAAACAAACCATGTTTGTGATGTAATGGTTAGCGAGCTCACCTCCAGTACAATATATCTTGGGTTCTAGTCCCCATCAAATTAAAACTCAAGACTAGGAAATTGCTATTTCTCTGCTAAGCACTCGCCATTGGCTCGAAATCAGGATAATGTGTCCAAGTGGACATGTATATTAGTGGACTGTTGTTTCAGTGAGCTAGCACTTTAAAAATCCATATTGGAGTGTTGATCTAGTACAAAGCAGACATCATCATTATCTGACATTTAACAGTTGATCTAGTACAAAGCAGACATCATCATTATCTGACATTTAACAGTTGATCTAGTACAATGCAGACATCATCATTATCTGACATTTAACAGTTGATCTAGTACAAAGCAGACATCATCATTATCTGACATTTAACAGTTGATCTAGTACAAAGCAGACATCATCATTATTTGACATTTAACAGTTGATATAGTACAAAGCAGACATCATCATTATATGACATTTAACAGTTGATCTAGTACAAAGCAGACATCATCATTATCTGACATTTAACAGTTGATCTAGTACAAAGCAGACATCATTATCTGACATTTAACAGTTGATCTAGTACAAAGCAGACATCATCATTATCTGACATTTAACAGTTGATCTAGTACAAAGCAGACATCATCATTATCTGACATTTAACAGTTGATCTAGTACAAAGCAGACATCATCATTATCTGACATTTAACAGTTGATCTAGTACAAAGCAGACATCATCATTATCTGACATTTAACAGTTGTTCTAGTACAAAGCAGACATCATCATTATCTGACATGACATTTAACAGTTGATCTAGTATAAAGCAGACATCATCATTATCTGACATTTAACAGTTGATCTAGTACAAAGCAGACATCATCATTATCTGACATTTAACAGTTGATCTAGTACAAAGCAGACATCATCATTATCTGACATTTAACAGTTGATCTAGTACAAAGCAGACATCATCATTATCTGACATTTAACAGTTGATCTAGTACAAAGCAGACATCATCATTATCTGACATTTAACAGTTGTTCTAGTACAAAGCAGACATCATCATTATCTGACATGACATTTAACAGTTGATCTAGTATAAAGCAGACATCATCATTATCTGACATTTAACAGTTGATCTAGTACAAAGCAGACATCATCATTATCTGACATTTAACAGTTGATCTAGTACAAAGCAGACATCATCATTATCTGACATTTAACAGTTGATCTAGTACAAAGCAGACATCATCATTATCTGACATTTAACAGTTGATCTAGTACAAAACAGACATCATTATTATCTGACATTTAACAATTGATCTAGTACAAAGCAGACATCATCATTATCTGACATTTAACAGCAATCACTCACTCTTATATGAAACAAGGTTAATATTCATGTACTAAATGATGTTTTAAAATAGCAATAACTGACAAAAAGAGAACCAGTTACTGGTGGGTTAAAACTTGATTGATATGGAGAAATAATTATTGTAACATAATGTCCTTAAAATAAAAAACAGCTTTACAGATATTGGATGAGAGTGTGGCTTCTCCTAGAACTTTTAGGTCCGGTTTAACTTCCAGTTTATCCAGAAATTCACCTAGAGCTTCTCAGTCTAGTGGAGCGTCCATTTTACCCAGAACTCCTGGAGGAAGTCTGAGATATACATCATGTATGTTCTGATTTACTCAATGATGGAATAATATTTATTGTTAAATCTGAAAATTTAATCAGCCTAGTCACAGTCAGATGCACATTTCATGTTTCACAAGGGGTAAAATTTAGAATTCATTACACACAATGTATAATGATAATGTCATTTTAAATGAAACCCAAATGCTTTTCTAAAAAAAATGTAATTCTGAAATTTTTCCTTGTGTGTTCAGGAAAGGACTAAAAATATTTCTCCCTTTGACTGTTTTTGACACAACTTGTACAATTTATAAAATTCTTAAAGATGTAAATTAAAATGAGGTTCAGTTGTATAACATTAATATTAAAGTAAAGTAATAGATTTATAAAGTTGTCCTACTTAACATGTGTTTACATTTTAGGTCAAATTTTTCCTTCAAATCCTCTTCAAACTTTTTTAATTACCAGGTTTTTTCTTTAATTTGAAGTGTAATGTATTTAGATGCTCAAACTGTTACCTTTCCAACTCCCATCCAGTTATTGGAGGACACATCAAATGTGTTTGAAGACATGTTTAGACTATAAAATTTGTGTTTGGAACAGGTGTACAGATGAAGTTTGAAGTGAATTTGAAGGAAAGATTTGACTGTATAAATACACATTTAGTCTACCAACAATTAGTCTATATTTATAGCAAGGAAAACCAGCTGTCAAATTAACAATACCTTGATATTGGTTTTCAGATGCACCAAAGTCAGTTGATGTATCAACCATACTCGGTCCTACTCCAAGTAAAACTCCACAGAGACCTGGCAGTACAAACCAGAGTATGTCATTCTCACAGTATCCTGGACACAATTTGTCAGGAACTCAGTTTTGGGTATGTTTATCTGAACTAGCGTCTTACAATTAGATCTTTGTTCATAATGAATCTCCTGAGATCCTTAGGATTTAGATACACAATGTAATTTTTACTTTACTGCCTTCTCTATGATTAGTAGTTGATCTAGATTGTACTGCTTGTTCCATAATCCATGAAATTATCTGAATTAAAGCAAATATCTTAAATGTCTTTTATTTCTTATTAAACTATATACATTTGTTCCTTGTTATTTTGAACTTGTGATTGCTCAATGTTAAATGTTGGTCCATATGTCATAGCTGTTTGGTATATTTATCTTAGATACATCAAATTCTCGGCTATTATGAGGTATAATCATTCCCTTCAACTTTGACCCAAAGATTGACTGTACATGTATTGGTATAGAGAAAACATTTATGTACAGTATTATCATTTCATTTTAATTTGCATATTGTCATTTCCTAGCAAACCATTGGATGAAACAACAAAATTAAAAACTTTATACATTGATAATTCCATTCTGCTCAGGTGTATTCTTAAGCTCTTGTATATTTTGCATATTATGCATGAATTCAATTAAAAAAAAAGAGAAATAAATCAATTCTGAAAGCAACAAAGCAAGATTTTTCATTGAATTAATTGACAAATACATGTACAAGAAAAAAAAGAATAATAAATCATTGTAAACTCACAGTAAAGTTCATGATAAAGTGGTTATTTGTGAGTAATATGGTTGAGTTTACATATTGATAAATACATTGAAATTATATTTGAGTCCTATGATAAATGTACATGTATGTATATTATATATGAATATCAATATAAATATTGTAGTTGAATTAAACAATGGTTCAATGATTATCTGTAGTGGTAGTTTTCATGTTCTATTTGAATTAAACAATGGTTCAATGATTGTCTGTAGTGGAAGTTTTGATGTTCTATTTGAATTAAACAATGGTTCAATGATTGTCTGTAGTGGAAGTTTTGATGTTCTATTTGAATTAAACAACGGTTCAATGATTGTCTGTAGTGGAAGTTTTGATGTTCTATTTGAATTAAACAATGGTTCATTGATTGTCTGTAGTAGAAGTTTTGATGTTCTATTTGAATTAAACAATGGTTCAATGATTGTCTGTAGTAGAAGTTTTGATGTTCTATTTGAATTAAACAATGGTTCATTGATTGTCTAGTGGAAGTTTTGATGTTCTATTTGAATTAAACAATGGTTCAATGATTGTCTAGTGGAAGTTTTGATGTTCTATTTGAATTAAACAATGGTTCAATGATTGTCTGTAGTAGAAGTTTTGATGTTCTATTTGAATTAAACAATGGTTCATTGATTGTCTGTAGTGGAAGTTTTGATGTTCTATTTGAATTAAACAATGGTTCAATGATTGTCTAGTGGAAGTTTTGATGTTCTATTTGAATTAAACAATGGTTCATTGATTGTCTGTAGTGGAAGTTTTGATGTTCTATTTGAATTAAACAATGGTTCATTGATTGTCTAGTGGAAGTTTTGATGTTCTATTTGAATTAAACAATGGTTCAATGATTGTCTGTAGTGGAAGTTTTGATGTTCTATTTGAATTAAACAATGGTTCATTGATTGTCTGTAGTGGAAGTTTTGATGTTCTATTTGAATTAAACAATGGTTCAATGATTGTCTAGTGGAAGTTTTGCTGTTCTATTTGAATTAAACAATGGTTCAATGATTGTCTGTAGTAGAAGTTTTGATGTTCTATTTGAATTAAACAATGGTTCAATGAATGTCTGTAGTAGAAGTTTTGATGTTCTATTTGAATTAAACAATGGTTCATTGATTGTCTAGTGGAAGTTTTGATGTTCTATTTGAATTAAACAATGGTTCATTGATTGTCTGTAGTAAAAGTTTTGATGTTCTATTTGAATTAAACAATGGTTCAATGATTGTCTGTAGTAGAAGTTTTGATGTTCTATTTGAATTAAACAATGGTTCAATGATTGTCTGTAGTGGAAGTTTTGATGTTCTATTTGAATTAAACAATGGTTCAATGATTGTCAGTAGTGGAAGTTTTGATGTTCTATTTGAATTAAACAATGGTTCAATGATTGTCTGTAGTGGAAGTTTTGATGTTCTATTTGAATTAAACAATGGTTCAATGATTGTCTGTAGTAGAAGTTTTGATGTTCTATTTGAATTAAACAATGGTTCATTGATTGTCTAGTGGAAGTTTTGATGTTCTATTTGAATTAAACAATGGTTCAATGATTGTCTAGTGGAAGTTTTGATGTTCTATTTGAATTAAACAATGGTTCAATGATTGTCTGTAGTAGAAGTTTTGATGTTCTATTTGAATTAAACAATGGTTCATTGATTGTCTGTAGTGGAAGTTTTGATGTTCTATTTGAATTAAACAATGGTTCAATGAATGTCTGTAGTGGAAGTTTTGATGTTCTATTTGAATTAAACAATGGTTCATTGATTGTCTGTAGTGGAAGTTTTGATGTTCTATTTGAATTAAACAATGGTTCATTGATTGTCTGTAGTGGAAGTTTTGATGTTCTATTTGAATTAAACAATGGTTCATTGATTGTCTAGTGGAAGTTTTGATGTTCTATTTGAATTAAACAATGGTTCAATGATTGTCTAGTGGAAGTTTTGATGTTCTATTTGAATTAAACAATGGTTCATTGATTGTCTAGTGGAAGTTTTGATGTTCTATTTGAATTAAACAATGGTTCATTGATTGTCTGTAGTAAAAGTTTTGATGTTCTATTTGAATTAAACAATGGTTCAATGATTGTCTGTAGTAAAAGTTTTGATGTTCTATTTGAATTAAACAATGGTTCAATGATTGTCTGTAGTAGAAGTTTTGATGTTCTATTTGAATTAAACAATGGTTCATTTATTGGTTCTGCTTTATGAATATCATCCAATCATATTCATACACATACCTAATGTAGTAATGACCTGATCTCAGATCTGTGATTTCTAACAATATTATTATAGGAGGAGGTGACAGAAGATATAACAACAACAAATATTGGTCTGTTATTAGAAGAAGATCCAGGACTCTTAGGTTTGTTATAGTACTTTTATTGATTGATTGGTGTTTAATGCCAACTTTAGCAGTAATATTATATTAAAACAATAGTATAGCACATGAAGTGGTACAGCCTTGAAAGCAGGCATAAAGATGCTTGACATGTCTTGATGTATAAAATAGCAAATTAAAATGTAGAAAAGGCAGACTTAAGCCACCCTTGAGACAATCATGACACATGCATTTTAAAGATCAACAAAGACAAGAATTGTTTTTCCCTGGTACGATATCTGACTGTAACCAGCTGTCACAGTCCATAGTCATTGGTTGCTCAGTTGAAGCAATCAAGGCTGCTGTCTCCTACTATGAAAACTACAGATAGTTTTAGCCTTTATCAATTGTCATGTGCAACAACCTCTGACATAATCTTAAATGGAGGTGGTCAGTATTATCAATTGTCATGTGCAACAACCTCTGACATAATCTTAAATGGAGGTGGTCAGTATTATCAATTGTCATGTGCAACAACCTCTGACATAATCTTAAATGGAGGTGGTCAGTATTAATGGCTAATTGTGGGTTACTATCAATGCACATATCTCTATTTAGAAGAAGGAGATTGTTTAAAGATTAATTTATAAATTGATTTTTGGTTGCTTAATGTCCAGCGGCAAATATTAAAGTACGATAAGAAGTTCAACAATATCTAAAAAAAACCTACAGAAATGAGGGAAGGTCCATGGTCAGGCTTTCTGTATTACCACCAGACAATACCCCATAAAACCTACAGAAATGAGGGAAGGTCCATGGTCAGGCTTTCTGTATTACCACCAGACAATACCCCATAAAACCTACAGAAATGAGGGAAGGTCCATGGTCAGGCTTTCTGTATTACCACCAGACAATACCCCATAAAACCTACAGAAATGAGGGAAGGTCCATGGTCAGGCTTTCTGTATTACCACCAGACAATACCCCATAAAACCTACAGAAATGAGGGAAGGTCCATGGTCAGGCTTTCTGTATTACCACCAGACAATACCCCATAAAACCTACAGAAATGAGGGAAGGTCCATGATCAGGCTTTCTGTATTACCACCAGACAATACCCCATAAAACCTACAGAAATGAGGGAAGGTCCATGGTCAGGCTTTCTGTATTACCACCAGACAATACCCCATAAAACCTACAGAAATGAGGGAAGGTCCATGGTCAGGCCTTCTGTATTACCACCAGACAATACCCCATAAAACCTACAGAAATGAGGGAAGGTCCATGGTCAGGCTTTTTGTATTACCACCAGACAATACCCCATAAAACCTACAGAAATGAGGGAAGGTCCATGGTTAGGCTTTCTGTATTACCACCAGACAATACCCCATAAAACCTACAGAAATGAGGGAAGGTCCATGGTTAGGCTTTCTGTATTACCACCAGACAATACCCCATAAAACCTACAGAAATGAGGGAAGGTCCATGGTCAGGCTTTCTGTATTACCACCAGACAATACCCCATAAAACCTACAGAAATGAGGGAAGGTCCATGGTCAGGCTTTCTGTATTACCACCAGACAATACCCCATAAAACCTACAGAAATGAGGGAAGGTCCATGGTCAGGCCTTCTGTATTACCACCAGACAATACCCCATAAAACCTACAGAAATGAGGGAAGGTCCATGGTCAGGCTTTTTGTATTACCACCAGACAATACCCCATAAAACCTACAGAAATGAGGGAAGGTCCATGGTTAGGCTTTCTGTATTACCACCAGACAATACCCCATAAAACCTACAGAAATGAGGGAAGGTCCATGGTCAGGCTTTCTGTATTACCACCAGACAATATCCCATAAAACCTACAGAAATGAGGGAAGGTCCATGGTCAGGCTTTCTGTATTACCACCAGACAATACCCCATAAAACCTACAGAAATGAGGGAAGGTCCATGGTCAGGCTTTCTGTATTACCAACAGACAATACCCCATAAAACCTACAGAAATGAGGGAAGATCCATGGTCAGGCTTTCTGTATTACCAACAGACAATACCCCATAAAACCTACAGAAATGAGGGAAGGTCCATGGTCAGGCTTTCTGTATTACCACCAGACAATACCCCATAAAACCTACAGAAATGAGGGAAGGTCCATGGTCAGGCTTTCTGTATTACCACCAGACAATACCCCATAAAACCTACAGAAATGAGGGAAGGTCCATGGTCAGGCTTTCTGTATTACCACTAGACAATACCCCATAAAACCTACAGAAATGAGGGAAGGTCCATGGTCAGGCTTTCTGTATTACCACCAGACAATACCCCATAAAACCTACAGAAATGAGGGAAGGTCCATGGTCAGGCTTTCTGTATTACCACCAGACAATACCCCATAAAACCTACAGAAATGAGGGAAGGTCCATGGTCAGGCTTTCTGTATTACCACCAGACAATACCCCATAAAACCTACAGAAATGAGGGAAGGTCCATGGTCAGGCTTTCTGTATTACCACCAGACAATACCCCATAAAACCTACAGAAATGAGGGAAGGTCCATGGTCAGGCTTTCTGTATTACCACCAGACAATACCCCATAAAACCTACAGAAATGAGGGAAGGTTCATGGTCAGGCTTTCTGTATTACCACCAGACAATACCCCATAAAACCTACAGAAATGAGGGAAGGTCCATGGTCAGGCTTTCTGTATTACCACCAGACAATACCCCATAAAACCTACAGAAATGAGGGAAGGTCCATGGTCAGGCTTTCTGTATTACCACCAGACAATACCCCATAAAACCTACAGAAATGAGGGAAGGTCCATGATCAGGCTTTCTGTATTACCACCAGACAATACCCCATAAAACCTACAGAAATGAGGGAAGGTCCATGGTCAGGCTTTCTGTATTACCACCAGACAATACCCCATAAAACCTACAGAAATGATGGAAGGTCCATGGTCAGGCCTTCTGTATTACCACCAGACAATACCCCATAAAACCTACAGAAATGAGGGAAGGTCCATGGTCAGGCTTTCTGTATTACCACCAGACAATACCCCATAAAACCTACAGAAATGAGGGAAGGTCCATGGTCAGGCCTTCTGTATTACTACCAGACAATACCCCATAAAACCTACAGAAATGAGGGAAGGTCCATGGTCAGGCTTTCTGTATTACCACCAGACAATACCCCATAAAACCTACAGAAATGAGGGAAGGTCCATGGTCAGGCTTTCTGTATTACCACCAGACAATACCCCATAAAACCTACAGAAATGAGGGAAGGTCCATGGTCAGGCTTTCTGTATTACCACCAGACAATATCCCATCAAGAGAGTACCATTAATTCTTACACCTATAAGTGCTTAGCAGTTCTGTTGCTTAAAAACAACAGAACAAATTTTGACAACAAAGCTTAAGTAAATCTAGTGGAGCTAAAATAAGTCTTTAAGTGACAATTATTTCCAAGGGTTTTTTTTTTATTTCTAAAAGAAATTTAAATGTCGGATCAACATCTTATTGCTCATATATACTACAAACCTAGATTATTGATCATGATGGTTTTAATGCCAAGATAATAATTCAGTATCTTTAATATTTATAGGATGTAAGGGGCTATTCCAGGATTTTATGCAGATAATGAAAGCTAACCCGTCAGATACTCAGCCCTTTAACTTATTACATGAATATGAAAGTGTTTGTCATGAACAGGTGACATTGTTAAAGAAAACATTCCGTGGAGCAACAAGGGATTCAATGTAAGTTATTGTCTGTAGACATATGTTTGACTAGTTGATAAACAAACAATACCGCACTGTCAGCAGATTTCCAAAATAATGAGTGTTATTAAAGTTAGTACTCAATGAAAATGTTCAAATATGATTCACAAATGGTTTCCTCCTGAATATCATGTAGAAAATTATATAATAATGTTGTTGGTGGCCGGGAATATCTAAAATTGGTTTCAAAGTCTGATTATAGTTCCCAGCCCATTAAAGGGATGGAAATATGTAATCAGAAAACGAATATATTTTTGCATATTTCCAGATGAGACCAACATTGTTTATATAATAATGTGGTCTTGTCCAGGTAATATGCCAAAATATTACCCAGGTCTGAGAGACATATTACCCGACCAAAGGGGAGGGTAATATGTCTCTCAGACCTGGGTAATATTTTGGCATATTACCTGGACAAGACCACATTAATATCATTATTATACTGAGTGTCTAATTGTCCAGGTAATATGTCAAAATATTACAGTACCAAATATCACTACAGAAACTTACATGAAGTATAATAATTATACAATAAAATTGTGTTGTCCATGTTATATGCCGAAATATGTCCCAAGGTTAGACGGCTTGGGACATATTTCGGCATATAACATGGACAACACAATATTATTGTTATTGTTACTCTGAATGTCTTTGGTGATTTTAAAAAATGAAATTTGTCTAAAATGTATTGATAGTATAAAGATTGGCAAATAATATTCATTTAAATTCAAGAAATATTTAATTTCAACAATAACAATGAACTGTAAAATATTTAATTCCCAAACCGGGAACTGGCCATTGTTTTGACAGACGACAGCATCAACGTTAAAGAAAAACGTATAATACATTGTAAATTGTACACTGTTAAAAGCACTCAGGTGATCCCGTTTAGACCTCACCTATTTAAATGACGTAACATTGTTCTAAGCTCCGCCCATCAGCATAGTAATGACTCCAACAATAGTACTATGTGAGTGCATAGTACAACGATGCTATTTATTCTTTGTAAAATTATGTTTCGATAATATCATGTCAATTATAATGAAAGTTTCTTACATGAAGAGTAATAATATATTATACAACATGACAGTTAAACATACCTGCCAAGTAACCCGTTTTCATCGGGTCACACCTGGAAATCAAGCTTGTCACCCTCATTTCCCTGAACACCCGTCGGGACACGGATTTCACTACGATGTCCCGGAATTTGTCCAGATATTAGAAATATTTATTTATTTGGAAAATACCGGGATTTTACCTATCGAAAGGACAACAATCCGAATGGTCAACTACAATCAATAACAATATACCTTCGAGGTAAGTAATAAGCGATGATTGGGTCTTTTACAATAAAGTTTTAATCCCCTTGTGGAAAGTTTGAGTTGTTTTTACAATAAAAAAGTTAAATCATTTCTGCAAAATGTCTACTGGAAGGAAGAGGTCCTTATCAGGGCCTGCTTGTTCTTCACCCGCTAAACGAAAGAAATATTTATGGAAATATCAAAAAGCTTGGGAAGCAGAATTTAGTTGGCTCAATCACAGTGATCGTAGCGTAAATGATGCATATTGCATTCTTTGTAAATCACATTTATCTATTGGATCCGGTGCAAAGAATGACCTGACAAGGAATGCAAAGTCACAAAACCATATGCAGCTGGAGATGGTTCAAAGGAAATCAAAATCAATGTCTTTGTTTGTAACAATGCCAAACAATTCTTCAAAGAATATTGAACAATTTTGGGGGAAAATGGGGAAACTTGATGACATTTTTTCTGGAACAAAAAGATTTGGTGTTCTTTCAAAACTTGCAAAAACTTTATTAGTATTACCAAACAGTAATGCTGATTCTGAAAGAGCTTTTTCAATCATTAAGAAGATACACACTGAATTCAGATCAGATTTGAACAATGACACCATATGTGGGTTACTGAGTTGTAAATTCAATCAAAATCATTGTTGTTATGAATATCAACCATCTGCTTCTGTTCTAAAATCTACAAAGAGTGCAACTAGTGATTATAACCAGAGCTTAGAGTCTATGACATAGTTTATTGATAGAGCTGTTTATTTGTACATACATATGATCATTGATAATACATATTAAACTAGATATGATATCATATGATTTACAATAATTATGGCCGAAAATGTCGTTACGCGTTATGACCCTCATTTTCATTTAGGAATGAGGGTCATGACCCTGATTTGGTGTTTCACGGGTTGGCAGGTATGGTTAAAGGTCAAATGTAAACTATTACAAAAATGTATTACAAACCTATCCAGGTTATGTGCCATTTTGATGATCTTATTTTTTAAAGAAGTCTTTAACTAAAATATATGGTAAATACCATCAGTACAAATATCACTACAGAAACTTACATACAATTGAATGATTTATGTTGTTATCACGTTTTGGCCAGCAACCTTCTTCAAGGTGAAAAAATTACAATAAAATCACATATTTTTGCAATCACATCAAGTCACTAAAATTTCACCTGAAAATATCAGCAGACCGAAACATTGGATGTGAATAAATTGTGAAAATTTGCAGAATGGACATAAATTTTAACATGATATATAACATTAACTGTTTATTTAAGATGATGATTCTATACTTAAATCTTAAATGTGATAATCTTATGATACAATGTACCTTTATAACAGATCTCAACAGAAGTATGCCTTGTTACATTTACTGAATGAAGAGAGAAACACATGGAACTTAGTTAAATCTCTGTTTAAAGATCAGTGGAGAACTGAACAAAGAGAGGCCATTGATGAAGAAGATATGAATGTTGATCAGGTAAAAACTAACATGGTAAAATTATAAAAACTAACATGATAAAATTATAAAAACTAACATGATAAAATTATAAAAACTAACATGGTAAAATTATAAAAACTAACATGGTAAAATAATAAAAACTAACATGGTAAAATGATAAAAACTAACCTGGTAAAATTATAAAAACTAACATAATAAAATTATAAAAACTAACCTGGTAAAATTATAAAAACTAACCTGGTAAAATTATAAAAACTAACATGGTAAAATTATAAAAACTAACCTGGTAAAATGATAAAAACTAACATGGTAAAATGATAAAAACTAACCTGGTAAAATTATAAAAACTAACATGGTAAAATGATAAAAACTAACCTGGTAAAATTATAAAAACTAACCTGGTAAAATTATAAAAACTAACATGATAAAATGATAAAAACTAACATGGTAAAATTATAAAAACTAACATGGTAAAATTATAAAAACTAACATGGTAAAATTATAAAAACTAACCTGGTAAAATTATAAAAACTAACATGGTAAAATTATAAAAACTAACCTGGTAAAATTATAAAAACTAACCTGGTAAAATTATAAAAACTAACCTGGTAAAATGATAAAAACTAACATGGTAAAATGATAAAAACTAACCTGGTAAAATTATAAAAACTAACATGGTAAAATGATAAAAACTAACCTGGTAAAATTATAAAAACTAACCTGGTAAAAATATAAAAACTAACATGATAAAATGATAAAAACTAACATGGTAAAATTATAAAAACTAACATGGTAAAATTATAAAAACTAACATGGTAAAATTATAAAAACTAACCTGGTAAAATTATAAAAACTAACCTGGTAAAATTATAAAAACTAACCTGGTAAAATTATAAAAACTAACATGGTAAAATTATAAAAACTAACCTGGTAAAATTATAAAAACTAACATGGTAAAATTATAAAAACTAACATGGTAAAATTATAAAAACTAACCTGGTAAAATGATAAAAACTAACCTGGTAAAATTATAAAAACTAACATGGTAAAATTATAAAAACTAACCTGGTAAAATTATAAAAACTAACCTGGTAAAATTATAAAAACTAACATGGTAAAATGATAAAAACTAACCTGGTAAAATTATAAAAACTAACCTGGTAAAATTATAAAAACTAACATGGTAAAATTATAAAAACTAACCTGGTAAAATTATAAAAACTAACCTGGTAAAATGATAAAAACTAACCTGGTAAAATTATAAAAACTAACCTGGTAAAATTATAAAAACTAACCTGGTAAAATTATAAAAACTAACATGGTAAAATTATAAAAACTAACCTGGTAAAATTATAAAAACTAACATGGTAAAATTATAAAAACTAACCTGGTAAAATTATAAAAACTAACATGGTAAAATTATACTTTTTATTGAATGCTGTAAAGTGAATAATTCCCCTTTACTTTATATAAAAACCTACTAGAAGATGTCTATATTAGAATAATGCCCCTTTACTTTATATAAAAACCTACTAGAAGATGGCTATATTAGAATAATGTCCCTTTACTTTATATAAAAACCTACTAGAAGATGGCTATATTAGAATAATGCCCCTTTACTTTATATAAAAACCTACTAGAAGATGGCTATATTAGAATAATGCCCCTTTACTTTATATAAAAACCTACTAGAAGATGGCTATTTTAGAATAATGCCCCTTTACTTTATATAAAAACCTACTAGAAGATGGCTATATTAGAATAATGTCCCTTTACTTTATATAAAAACATACTAGAAGATGGCTATATTAGAATAATGCCCCTTTACTTTATATAAAAACATACTAGAAGATGGCTATATTAGAATAATGTCCCTTTACTTTATATAAAAACATACTAGAAGATGGCTATATTAGAATAATGCCCCTTTACTTTATATAAAAGCATACTAGAAGATGGCTATATTAGAATAGTTCCATTGTCTGAAGAAAACAGTTATCTTTCCTCTGGGTTATATAACGATTGTTGGGTGCTTAAACTGGGGCCGTGGGTATAAATAGCTGTGGACTGAGCAAACATTCAGATTGTTCATTATTTTTGCCACGGTTATCTCGAGAAGGAAAAATCAATGATACATAGTTTCACAGTTACTTTTGGAGCAAAATATATGACAGACATGGTAACTAGTGTTCCTCCCTACCAAACTTTTAGTCTTATTAAATATAATATTTTTCATCAGTCTAAAAACTACAAAAATCACTTCGAAAATTCAAATTTCTGAGGTATGTGACCTTTAGGTCACGTTGGTCATGTCCTATAAACGGGGATTTTTGTCTATCATTCTATTAATAAGACTATACCCTGAGTGATCTGATGATAAGCTCCGCCTATAAATTTTGTCGGTAGACACTACCACAAATGCCGCTTTAAAGTCCAGCTGCAAATTTTGATTGCATATTCGTGACAAGGAAAAGTTCAATAATATAGAAATATTATATAGAAAAGAGGGAGGAATGGGGCAATGGGGCACAGTAGGTACCAATTCCTTTCCCAGGTCTAGGGCAATGGGGCACAGTAGGTACCAATTCCTTTCCCAGGTCTAGGACAATGGGGCACAGTAGGTACCAATTCCTTTCCCAGGTCTAGGACAATGGGGCACAGTAGGTACCGATTCCTTTCCCAGGTCTAGGACAATGGGGCACAGTATAGGTACCAATTCCTTTTCCAGGTCTAGGACAATGGGGCACAGTAGGTACCAATTCCTTTCCCAGGTCTAGGACAATGGGGCACAGTAGGTACCAATTCCTTTCCCAGGTCTAGGACAATGGGGCACAGTAGGTACCAATTCCTTTCCCATATCTATATAATTTGTATATTTTGTTGAACTTGTTCTCCTTCTCAGAATACACACAAATTATTTGCCAGTGGATGTTAAGCAACAATCAATCAATCGATCAATTGAATGGTAGTCATACATGAAAATTGTATGGTTTGCAGTATTGTTTTCAAAACAATAGATAAACTAATTAGTGTATTATTCTTGAAAACTTTTTTTTCATTTTTAGATTCCATTTAACAAGAGTGATAAGGAAAATGTAGATGCTCTGTTTGATAAACAAGCCCATGTTAGAAGTTGTCAGGTAGGTTCCAATATTTTATTTTGTCTCCTATGTGTAATACCATAAAAAATTCAAATGGTTGGAATATAAAAAAATATAAAGGCCACCTACTTGAAAAAATAAACAATATGACAAATTATGAGAATAGTGCAGTTTGAAGATTATTCAAATTTTTGTATTTTAGGAGTATGTACTGGTAATTGCTTTTATTTTTAGATAAAAAGTATCCATGGTATTGATTAAATGATGCATGTAATTTGATATACATGTACCTATGCAATGAGTGTCTATCACCAATGAAATATGATGATGAAGTTTTTCAGTGGCAGGTGGCTGGTATTCTCACGGTATTCTGATTAGCTACCAATATAATTGACATAGTATTGAACATGGTGTTAAACACCTGTAATACTTCCATTGTAAGACAACAATATCTCTGCCATATAGTCAAAATGTTAAATGACTTCCAAAGTTTTAAGGTCGCCACCATGACTTGGTTAACCGTTACAGAATATATGTGTCATAGATGACCATGGATTTGTTTTGTTTGTAATAATGCAAACCTCGTTCATGACTTTTCTGCAGATTTTAAGCATATGTAAGTGTTACTAGTAGAACAGGAAATGCCTTCCTGTCAATAGCTTCTGAGTCCACTCCCATATCTATGTCTCCCCTTCGAACGAAGGGGGACATATTGTTTTAGTCTGATTTTTTCTTCCGTTTCCACTTCTTCTGCTTCTTCTCAGCGAAGCTTGTCCGGATCATAACTATTTTGTTTTTCCGGATAGGTCAATTATATTTGGTATGTGGGTGCTGATCATAAGGCGGTGTGTCGCATGCCATAATGACCTTCGTGGGACCTTGACTTTTGACCTCAAGGTCAAATAATTGTTTTTTAAATAGTATTTTCTTATCCGGGCCATAACATTTTTGTCTTTCGAGATAGGTCAATGATATTTGTTATGTGGGTGCATGACCATAAGGAGGTGTGTCGCGTACCGTAATGACCTTTGACCACAAGGTCAAATAATAGTTTTTTAAATAGTATCATTCAACTCATAATGTGTAACTTATTGTTGTACAGATGGCCGCATTAAGGGGAGACATAAGTTTTAGGTATCTAAAACAGTTCTTCCTAGTTTTATTTGGGTTCGTGTTGCTCAATCTTTTTTTTTCTGCTTAGTTTTTTTATGGATCATGTTTTTGTCTAATGTATTATTTATCCTTCATCGATTTACGATTTCGGATTACATAATAATATTGTTATATTTCAGTGTGTAATTGATTGGTTAGAGAACTGTGCTCAAGAGAGTATAAATCACTATAGAGAAAACGTCCACTTCTACTCTGACAGAGCTGTTGCATGGTAAGCCATATGTTTTAAAACTTTTATGAATCACACAAATGCTCTCCATATGATTACTAGTCTATGTATATATATATTTGTGATTTTATTTTCGTTTGGGTGCTTGTGATTCAGAACAATGATGTGTATGTTTTAGACTTCTTTCAACATAGAATTTTTATAAGATTTCTACTGAAGCTTTATATCAGTTGCTATTGACAACCTGAAGTTCTAAGTAAGATTAATTGGAATTATGTATCTTTGTATAAATATCTCATGAACTATTCTTGTTGCATGTACATTGATACTTTTCTCAAAAATATCTGATAAAGTTCATACTTAAGCTTTAATCTAACAATATCTGATTATCTCTAAGAAATAAGAAAAGACAACACCCATCATTGCCACTTGATTAACTTTTATTCAGACTGACAACACGTCCACTTAATGTGTCTGGATCAAGAGTTATTTCCCTTGTTGATGTAAAGATCTTTGTTTTCTTATTTCTACATTTTCAACAGCTTTAAACACATTTATATTAAGGACATTTCTTTGATGAATTAATTTTATATAATGTTATGGTGAATTTTAAACTAGATATGCTCTTAGAAAAAGTTTGAAACATTTTATTCAGAGTTTATAAAATGTATGTACTTTTAGCCCATTATTTGTACAGTAATTTGTCTTGAAGTTGAGACACATTGGATTTGTTGCCCCAAAAAAAACATCATACAAGAAATGCCACACCAGTAACAGAAAAATATTTATATTCAACTGATTTTTCAAAGTTTTCTGTAAAAAGGAGATGACTCAGTCATAATAAATCCAAGGATATTTTAAATCATAAGAATATAGAATTAGGATTATATTACAAGAAATGTAAACAAATCAACATGACTGTAAAAATGCAGAATTTGGTATCAGAATCTAGTTTTTATATAAAACTTGTAAATTGTAATGTATGTTTAGTGACACAAAAATGTAATACCTCAAATTACTCATAAAATTGCAGTCTATTTTTCATAACTTTTTCAATTGTTCTCATATTTTTATTCAATTCTTCCTTGATATTACTGATTTCACATCTCATATTTTTATTCAATTCTTCCTTGATATTACTGATTTCACATCTCATATTTTTATTCAATTCTTCCTTGATATTACTGATTTCACATTGACAATATTTGTGTATTTTTTGCATTTTTAGTGAAAACACTCTGAGTAAACTTAAGAAGAAAGAATGTGGTATATCTTTTGGTAGTGAAAGACCTATGGTAGATGAAATGGTATGTCATTTTACATTGAAAAAATAACATTCCTTTTTAGCTCACCTGGCCAAAGGCTATGTGAGCTTTTGCCATCATTTGGCATCTGTCTGCCCCTTCTACATCATAAACTTTCACATTTAAATCTTCTCCTCTGAAACTACTGAACCAAATTGAATCAAATTTAGCTGGGATGGTCCTTGGATGGTCCCCTTTCAAAATTGTTTCCAACAGCCCCACCCTTCATTCAAGATGGCTGCTGTTACTAAAAATACAAATTTATTTAATTGTCCATTGTTGCTTTATTATAAATCAAAATGAGGTCAAATTGTAACTGCAGCTACATGGTAATGAGCAGTTTAACATATTCCAGGTTTTTTTTTGTAAAAGTTTTCTTTCAGGCGATTTATACCTATTAAGCAAATAAGGCATATTTTGATCACATTTAAATCTTCTCTTCTGAAACTGCTGAACCAAATTAAAACAAATTTGGCTGGGATGTTCCTTATGTGGCCCCCATTCACAGTTGTGACCGATAGCTCAACCCTCCAGTCAAGATGACTGCTGTTACTAAATATAGAAATTTCTTTGATTGTCTATTGCTGCTTTGAGTATTTCAACTTACATTCCATTTTTTAGTGAACTATTGCCATTACTTGGCGTCCGTCGTCTGTAAACTTTTCACATTTCAAGCTTCTTCTCCGAAACCACTGGGCCGATTGGAACCAAACTTAGCAGGAATGTTCCTTGGATGGTCCTCTACAAAGTTACTGTTTTTCGTTCTAGTCGGATATTCAATATGGCTGCCAGGGCCAATAATGTGCTCTGATTGGCTGAAATTTCAAAGATCTTCTTCTCTGAAACTAATGAACTGACTGAACCCGAACTTGGATAATTGAAACCAAACTGCCCAGGAATGATCATTGGAAGGTCCTCTACAAAGTGTGTGTTTTTTATGCCGATCGGAAATCCAAGATGGCCACCACCGCAGGACATAGATTAACATTGGACCCTATGGGAAAATGTTCAAATGCCTTCTTCTCAGAAACTACAAATATGATTAAAGCCAAACTGTACATGAATGTTCATTGGATGGTCCTCTACAAATTTACGTTTTTTGTTCCGATATGAAATTCAAAATGGCGGCTACAGCAGGACTTAGTTTAACATTGGACCCTATGGGAAAAATGTTTCAAAACGCTTCTTCTCTGAAACCACTTGGACAATTGAAACCAAACTGCACAGGAAGATCATTGGAAGGTCCTCTACAAAGTTTCTGTTTTTTTATGCCGATCGAAAATTTAAGTTGGCCGCCACCACAGGACATAGATTAACATTGGACCCTTTGGGAAAATGTTCAAATGCCTTCTTCTCAGAAACTACAAATATGATCAAAGCCAAACTGTACATGAATGTTCATTGGATGGTCCTCTACAAAATATACGTTTTTTTGTTCCGATATGAAATTCAAAATGGCGGCTATGGCAGGACTTAGTTCAACATTGGACCCTATGGGAAAAATGTTTCAAAACGCTTCTTCTCTGAAACCACTTGGATAATTGAAACCAAACTGCCCAGGAATGATCATTGGAAGGTCCTCTACAAAGTGTGTGTTTTTTATGCCGATCGGAAATCCAAGATGGCCACCACCGCAGGACATAGATTAACATTGGACCCTATGGGAAAATGTTCAAATGCCTTCTTCTCAGAAACTACAAATATGATTAAAGCCAAACTGTACATGAATGTTCATTGGAAGGTCCTCTGTTTTTTATGCCGATCGGAAATCCAAGATGGCTGCCACCACAGGTCATAGTATCATAGATGCCAACCATTACGATTTTTCCGTAATTGTTACGAATTTCGGGCCAAAATTACAGTGTTACGGTCAACAGTCTACTTGTTACGGATTTCCGATTATTGCCGGCCCGAAACCGTTCCCCATTTAAATATCATTGTGATCATTTAGACGCTTCATTGTATGTTAAAATCACGTAATGATAAGCGCTTGAGGGATTTCGATTATTTAATCCTTTAGGGATTCTCGGGACTATCTATAGTAGAAAACGATCTATCCATTTCTTGTTTGATCCCGAGTAGTTAATGAACACAGCACGTTTTTGTCAATTTCGCGATGTCTGAGGGAACAAGTGAAGCTTCTGCAGCGAAGAAGAGAAAATTGGGACAACGATTTCGTCCCAAATATTCTTCTCTTGCCTTATGAAATCGATACGGGAACATTATGCCTATTGCAAATATTGCAAACAAGACTTGTCCATTCAGCACGGTGGTCGGGATGAACACACATATACAACAAAACAGTTCAAAAGTGCCAAGTCAACAACATATCAGGCACTCCAGAATTAGACATTAATTATTCCATGGGAGGGTGATGGAGGGCCACTTCAGTAAGTTGAAACATAGAATACATTTGTAAGTGAACATACATGTATTAAAACTTAACTTTTTATTTCTTTTTGTTGCTCATCAATTTTACATCTAGTTGTCACAAATAAAGGAAATCATTTACTCATCACTTTGTGCCTAGTCTGTAGTACGATTATGGTAAAATTTTATGAAAAATTATGATTACTGAAAAAAATCACAAATTACTGACATCTCAACTTTTTGTTACTGATTGCACCAAAAAGGGGTTGGCATCTATGTAGTATTAACACAGGACCATATGGGGAAAATACAGAAATATATTCTTCTCTGAAGCTATTGCACTGATTGAACCTAAACTGTGCATCAATCATTGGAAGGTCCTTTACAAACTTTGTGTTTTTTTATGTTGATCGTAATTCCAAGATGACTACCACTGCAGGACATAGTTTTTACATAGGACCAATTGGTTCTTTTTATAACCAGGTGAACGATACAGGCTCTTGAGAGCCTCTGGTTTAGTAAATTTATGCCAATTATCCATATGATGAAAAAAGTCACATCAGAATATTCTGCTCAAAAATTTGAGCTGCAATGATCTTTGGTTGGCCAACTTTCAAAATTATTTGTGACATTCCCATTTTCTATAAACTTTAGAAGTCAAATTGAAAACCAGGTGAGCAACTAGATTTTCCTTTCGTAAATGGAATCCAGATATTTATTTGATTAATTATCATTAATCAGATTTTGTTTTTTTACTTTCCTGTACATTTATAATCAAATTGTGTACAAAATTATGTTATTATTTTGGTTTCATGGACAATAACAATTTGATTGAGATTTGTTATACTACAGGACCCTGATGCACCAGTAAGACAAAATAAACTCCTAGATGACCTTGACAAGGATGATGAACGACGTCTGCTACAAACACTCTTCCTATGTTTACGTGGTGGAAAAGTTGATGAGGTATTGTTGAAGAAATTGGTTCATTTTTTTGTTTGAAAATTTAATCTATTAAATATTAGTAGATCAAAGAAATTAAAAAGTAAAAATGTAAGATACATGTATGACTAGAGTATAGTATTGCATAGAATTTTATTTTCTGGAGTCCAAATTTATTTAGAATTCAGTTATTTTACTATTTTTGTTGTTCATATCAAGCAATAACTATTTTTCCCGTGGCGTGCTGCTCGTAGCGCTAATAACTGTTAGGGAATATGCACGTGGCGAAAAGTAACTTTAATTTTGGCACGTAACTGCATCTCGAACAAATAACTGGTTATTTTCATCGTATGACAGTAAACAAATAAAAATGGAGGTCATCGTAAGCAAACAGTTTGCATCATGCTAGGACAATTAAGCTGGTAGTGAATTCAATGTCCATGTCGTAAAAACATGAATAAAACCTAATCATGGACACAATATCACTGGGGTTTGTTAATTTGTTGATTATCGTATTAAATGTGAACTAAACTAAAAATGAATTTTAGATTGATTGCACAGTTCATTCTATATACCACAAACACATTTCTATCTTTTAGCAACAATTATAAAATTGGTATTTGTTGCATCTCCACAGCATTTAGGAGTAAGAGCAAAGACTGGTTGGCTCGAAATCAGGATAATATGTCAAGAGTGTGGTGACATGTCTATCCGCAGACTGTTTTTTCAGTGAGCTAGCACTATAAAAATCCAACAAAGTATGTTGGTCAAGTACAAAGCAGACCTCATCATCATCTCATTGAAAATGAACTTGTTCTTGCCAAGATATAGCTGAAAAATTGCTGAGTTGGCATTAAACAACAATCACTCACCAACTCTTTAACTTTGGTTTGTTGATTCTCTGTGGTTTAGTGGATATTCACTTTTCATGAAGGCCATAATTGTATATTGAAGGATTTGTCAAACCATCTTAGGCCATGTAAAATTAATTATCTGGTTCTCAGATACTGACTTTCAAAAAAATGATGAGGGAGGGAGGGTATTTAATTTTTGTATTTATATGATTTTGGTCTAATCTTTAGGTTGCACAAATCCTTTACAGTAGTTCCATCTGTTATTTTCACAATAAACCACGGGTAATGACATGAAATCCCGTCAAAAACGGTCACCGAAATCAACTTTGGTTCCATTTTATCGATTCATTCGGAATTACCGTAAGTAACGACTTCGTACAATCAGAGGAAAACACAAGAGTGTTTCGAATTCCTTCAACATGAAATTGGAGTTGTCTCTCTTTGATCAATTCAAGTTAAAAGGCACGAAAATTTGAACGCAGACTTTTTTACCGTTGTATTTATTTTTGTTTGGTGATAAATACCATTTTCTATCCAGAGTTGTCATTCCCGCTACGCTCCATACACCTCTGTCAACGCTCATTTTACAAGATTTTTGTAAAATTTAGAAACAGTAAAAAAAAATGTACTTAAAATTGTTTTAATTATTGTAAATATCAATAAAGATGAAAATAAATCACTCATTTCAAATCAATTCTCTCTTAAAAATGATTCCCCCCCCCCCCACTTCTTGGAGAACTATTTTGCAGAGATTTTTAAGAGAGAATTGATTTGAAATGAGTGATTTATTTTCATCTTTATTGATATTTACAATAATTAAAACAATTTTAAGTACATTTTTTTACTGTTTCTAAATTTTACAAAAATCTTGTAAAATGAGCATTGACAGAGGTGTATGGAGCGTAGCGGGAATGACAACTCTGGATAGAGAATGGATAAATACAAGCCGATTTTTTTGTCGACGCAGCGGTATCTGAGAACCAGATAATTAATTTTACATGGCCTTATATTATAATAATTTTGAACTATAAAAATTTTAAAATAGACAATTCAGGGATTATTCGTGTTATTCTGATTCTGATGTATTTACAATAAACCAATGGTAGATGATCAAATTGCTTCAAATTCTCAACTTTTATTTACGTGTATTTATCTTTAAAATAAAAAATATTGACCATATCTTTTTAGGCTCAAGAAATCTGTAGAACTCATGGTCAGTCGTGGAGGGCAGCTACACTGGAAGGTTGGATTTTACATCATGATCCTAATTTTTCTAATGTGACAGAGGATGGTAGCTTAGCACCAATACAAGGCAATATGTACAGAGATATTTGGAAAAGTGTTTGTTGGAACATGGCTCAGGAAGTATGTTTTTGTTACGCAAATCTTCTGTAAATATAAGAAATGCTATGGAGACTGATTTTTCATGGTCTTCCATGTGTTTATTGTCCAATGAAATATCAGTATCTAATTGACATCATTAAAGGCTTACATACATTTTATTTTATTATCAGATACAAAAGAAAATATATATTTGATTGAAAACTTGTTTATAATGAACCACCAACAGGTCTTCATAATATTTTCACCAGGAAGTAAAATGTCTGATTTGATTTGATATATCAGATTTCTTTCTAAAAAGAATTGCTACTTCCCATTGTGCTGTACTGAAGAAATTTTCACATATTTATGAAAGATACCTCAATTCTTTAATATACCATCATAAAGATCCTAGTAATCTTCTGATTGTCCATAATCCAGGAAGCCATGTTTTAGGTAGAAATATTTAATTTATAGCAAATACAACCGGTAAATATGAACAGGATGAAGGTCAATATAGATTTACATAATTATGTACGATGCATTAAGTTGTTACTTCAGAACCGTACATTATAATGATGTGTCTTTCTTTAGACATGATTTGATATCCATGAGAAAGCTATTTACAGTAACTTTATATAAAAACCATTCATTAATTTATTTCAGTCTAAGTTTGATATCCATGAGAAAGCTATGTACAGTGTTTTAATCAGTACCTTAAAAATCCATTTATTATTTTATTTCAGCCTAAGTTTGATATCCATGAAGAGATATGTACATTTTTTTAAGCAGTAACTTAGAAAACCATTTATTATTCTATTTCAGCCTAAGTTTGATATCCATGAAAAGATATGTACATTTTTTTAAGCAGTAACTTAGAAAACCATTTATTATTCTATTTCAGCCTAAGTTTGATATCCATGAAAAAGCTATGTATGGTGTTTTAAGTGGTAACTTAAGAGCAATACTTCCAGCTTGTAAATCATGGTCAGATCATTTGTGGGCACATTTTAAGGTGGCAGTGGATGTCTGGGTGGAACAGGAAATAAGATTACAACAATCCACACCTAGAACAATGGAGAATCTTCCACAAGAATACTGGGATCAGTTGTAAGTAATAGAGGAAAATATAAAATATTACATATTAATTTATGTATCAGCTAAAAAAATGTAATTGCTTTATTTATATGCCCCTTTGACTTCAATACAAGATACAACTGTAATTGGTTTTGTATTGTAACGGGGCTCACCAAATTAGGCAAAGTGGGTGAATTTTTGCCTGGTTTCAATGAAATCACCTGACTTTTGCTCATATGGTGAAGATTTAGTCGCCCTGTCACTATTTGAAAGTTAGTGTGTTTTCACCAATATTCATACTTTTTCATCTATGTTCACACTACCTGGCTGTTACTGAAATTTGATCTGTAGGCTTTCATACCTTATAACCGGTAATTTCTGCGGTGTGAAATTTCTGCGGTTTTGGTCTAAAAAGATGACATTTAATTTTTGCGGATTTTTATTTCTGCGAATTGAAAATCTCGGCACCGGAAAAAAAAATGTTTGTATTACAGGAAGCAACAACTGAAGCGATGTTGCGATAAACAACTGATGCACATTACAGTGATCATTAGAAGTAAAAACATATTTAGTTCTTTAGAAAGTTTTCAAACGTTACAACTTCTGAATACGCATTTGGTTAACTTCAAATTTGTCTTAAGAAACTATTTTTTCACTGTTTTCGCGATCTATTTTGTTGACAGGAAATACGAAGTCAACAGTTGGATCGATATCGGTATAAACTTTGATATATTTCGGATGTATATTTTTAATGTCAAATTTTCATACTTTATCATATAACAATGTTTTTTTTAAAGAATTATGATTAGAAGCAATTGTTTTCAATTCTTTTAGTATAATGTAGACATAAAAACTCAGGTTAAACGGAATTCTATTACCAGTACATTTCTATTTTTTTGGTCTTTAGATGAATCCTGCAATCACGCAGTTTGATATTATTCAATCGAAGCTAGCTACTACAACAATTAAAAAAAAATATCTAATGTTAATTTATGAAATAACAATTTTAGATATTGCTTTAATAAACTTTATTATGATTGTAAATATTTAATCAGGTGATTGTTTCAATTATATTGTCGGCGTCAGCTTGGTACAATCATATTTCTTGATCTGGAGTAATTGTAATTAACAGGTAAAGATCATCATGCCACAGATAAATAACCTTTAATTGTTGTGTAAACATTAATATAGTACCAGGTTTAGTTTATCTGGATATAGTAATTACGACTAATTGAATATTTGACACCTACGGCGGAATCGGAGTTAGAGTTTGAAAACATATTTTGTACGGGACATTAAACATTTATTTTACATAATATTCTGCGATTTTAATTTCTGCGGTCCAGAGTTGACCACAGAATACCGCAGAAATTACCGGTTATACGGTATTCAATATTTTATTTAAAACTTGTTGATATTGCATCCTTTTTAAGATAGTCGAGCAGCATGATTGTTTTGTGAAAGTTAGGGGAACATGCGGTAGCAGTGAAAGAAAAATTTAAATAACAGGAAACTCTTGGGAAGTTTCCCAGAATTAGATCCTCTGAAAGAGAAGTCAGGTTGCCATCTTTTAACCAAGTGAGTGAGTGAGTGATTGTTGTTTAATGCCAACTAAATTTTTCAGCTATATCATGACGAGAACAAGTTAATTTCAATGAGATGATGAGGAGGTCCGCTTTGTTCTAGACCAACACGCTTAGTTTGATCTTTATAGGGTAGACATGTCGTCCCACTCGACACATTATCCTGATTCCGAGCCAATCAGTCTTTGCTCTTTCTCTTTGATGCTGCATGCTTAGTAGAAAAGCAACAAATACCAATATCATGGTCTTTGGTTTGACCTGATTCATGCTCGAACCCATGATCTACCACACTTGAGTAGAGCACGCTAACCATTACACCACCAATGTGGTTTTTGCCAAGTGTGACGAGCCCTTATATAAATGTAACAATAAGGATACCCTGATTAATCAAGCTTGTTATATATTCTGTACTCCTTTCTGTTGTTGTTTTTTAGTACTGACTCAGACAATATCTTTGAGAAGATAGAATCTTATGAAGTAAGTACAACATCCAGTCCTTGTCTGGTTTTATAGAGTATAGTACAGGGTCAAAGTCAGTATATTTGAGTCTTCAAATGTGATTTAGAATATATGTATAGAATTTATATTAAATAGATCCAATGTATGCTTTTTTTATCATTTTATATTGTACTTACATGGAATATCATCTAAATAGATAAGACCTATAAGTGTACACAGTACAACCTTATAATTTTATATAGTAAAGTTAGTTGTTAACTTA